>JAENPR010000673.1:7500-349623 GCA_018135685.1 Themeda triandra | reverse complement strand
GCAATAAAGAATAGTCCCACAATTGTTCTCTTGTGTTTACTTCTGTGTTTGTGTTACTGTTGAGGGCGAGAGCCGATCCGATGTCAACGACGTGTTTTATACCAGGTTTAACCTCCAGCATGCAGGGCTTGAGTATTAGTAGCTGTTTTCTTTACATCTAGGCAGGGTTCAAGTGAGTTTAGCAGTTAAGCGAGCTTTCTGAGTTTGTCGTTTTTTTCCTCTGGACAAGTGAATCCCACCTGAATACTGTAACATATGCTTTTGTTGTCTTTGCTAATGCTAAGACCGGGGCTCTGCCCTTAAACTCTAAAAAAAAATCTAAAAATTTTCTTTATTATTATATGTTGCATTCTCTTTCCTATTCATCCTCATATACATCTCCATTTTTTTGAGCAAACACCATGGGGAAAAAATCCCTCTAGCACCAACCAACTTCATAAAACCAAGAAACAAGAACAAAGAAACAGGCCAACCATAAGATGGCCACACCCCGAAACTCACAAAAAGAAAGAAGAAAACAAGAGAGAAAAAGAAAAAGAGCTAACCTAACCTAAAAGCAAAAAGGAAGATTACAAGCTGTTGAGCCAAGACACATACATCTCTATTGGGACCCACAATTGCCTATGATTTCGCGCCCACCTTGGTGATAAAATAAGAACCAAGTCTCCTCCACATCAGCAAAAATGCTCGCTAGCTTGGCTATAAGCCCAATATTATACCTGCTCTTATTTCTACTGACCTAGTAGAGAGAGACAAGGACGCCACTAGGGGTTTCCTACTCCCATTGGTTCTCATGGCTGTTGGAAGATGGTGGGCATTAAATGAAGTAGCTCTAAATGGTAATGGGGTCGGCTCGGCCAGTTTATAATTGTACTCTCATACTCAAAATGAAAGTCATTTTGAACAACGACACAGTTTACAAAGTATAACTTTGACTTATCGTTTTTATGAAAAATATTTATCAAAAAGTGATATATCTATATTTTAATAAAAGTATTTTTCAGTACAAATCTATTCATATGGTTTTTCACATATCCAAACTCAATAATTTAAAAGTTATTAATGATTTATATTCTCAATGTTTAACACAAACAACTTACTTTTCGAGTACAGAGAAAATACCAACTACGAATTGAACACAGTGAATCAGAGGCAGGAGCCAAGGTTTATTGAGCCGCGGGCGAATGCACGCTCACACAAGACAGCAACCAAACAAGCAGACGATGCATGCATGCAGCGTCGAGGTAGCAAAGAAAATTAGCACACAGCTACAGGTCGAGGTAGGAAAGAAAATTAGCACACAGCTACAGGTCGAGGTAGCAAAGAAAATTAACACACAGCTATCCTGAGGCACGCAGCAACCAAGGTAGCTAGGGACTAGAGAATGAAGCAAGCAAGCAAAAAGCAGATGGAGACGAGCGAGACAAAAATAAATCAAGCATCTCCCTGCTGGTTGGGGATGTCATCGTCTGCAAGAAGTTCATCGTCGTCGTCGTCGTCTTCCTCTGGCATTTGGAGCTTGTCGGCCAAAGTCTTGGCCCCCCTGAGCGAGAGGACGAGCCAGAGGTAGGACAGGAACTCGCCGCCTTCGCCCAAGCTCTTGGCGTGCAGGTAGCCCCTGCACATGCTGGCCGAGTAGCACAGCATGCCCAGCCACACGCGGTACATGAGGTGCCAGCGCACCTCCGCCTCGATCTCCCTTAGCTCCTTGGCAAGCCTGCACGCCCGGGGGATGTGGAACAGAGTTACCTCCTCCTCCTCCGCTGCTGCTCCAGGAAGAAGAAGGACCTTGCTCCTGTTCATATTGATCCGCAGCTTCTTGCTTGGTGACCGCCACTCCAAATCCGAGTACACGTCGATGATCCTGCTTAGGACCTCTGCGCTGGGCTGCTGGCCGGTGCGGCTATCCCCCTTGTACATGTCGTACAAGGTGTCCTCTATCTCACGTATGGCTTCGGTGACCAGGTGCTGCCTGCTGCCGGTCAGCAGCATCTGCGGGTGGGAGTTAAGCAGGTGAGCCATGTAGTCGGATATGGACGCTGCGCAATTCATGCGATGGCGCAGGAGCTCGATGTCGTCTGACTCTGACCCCGCCTCTGCTGCACGGCCTTCGCCCGCCGTAGTAGTATCGTTCCTTCTTGTGCCGACCTGCAGGAACGAAGGGCAACACCATGCAGATGCAGCATTGCGAGCATCCAAATTTAAACGCGCCCGCAGATTGTTGGGATCCGTGCGGAAGCAGAGGTCGGTGGCCATGTGCCAGACGACAACGCTGCGGTCGAAGGACCCACGCAGGCTCCTCCGTATCTCGGGGCCGCAGTCCTGTTGCATCTCCTCACTCAGAGCCCAGTTGCTGCTCCAAGCAGGCGTATGTGCTCTCTCCGCGTCGGTGTAGGCGTCGTCGGGGTAGGGGTAGGACGCCCAAGCATTAATGCTTGTTGGCCGGCTTGGGCGCCGGCTATGGTCGTCGTCGGTGGTGAACTTGGGCTCTGCCTCCGCGGCGACGGTGCCCGGGCTCGCCGTCATCCGTATCTCCTCCGTGCCATCGCCGCCGGCGACCTGATTATTATGATTTATTGGAGGCCGGCTCCGGCTGAAGCTGCGGCCTCCCCGCGTCGTCGTGGTCGACGACAGCCGCGGGATAATGTGCCTGTGGAAGCTCCTGTAACTGGCAAGGTCGCGCCCCCTGGCATCCGCCAGATCTCCCATCACCGTTGTGGACACCGTCTCGTACGTCGCGTACGTCTCGCCAGGGTTGCAGTCGAAGTCTTCTTCCCTGCAGCCCATGCGTGCGGCGCACTTGAGCAGCCAGTCGACGCCCCTGTGCGCCCGGCGCACGGCCGCGTCTATCAGGTTGTAGCCGGGCACCGTCTCGCACAATGCCGGGCAATTTGACATGGCCTTGTACAGCAGCTGGCGGATGAACACCGCCAGGACATCCAGCGCGGCGGTGAAGCACATGAGGACGTACGTCGTCTTCACATCGGTGCGGCTGTACCTGCGCTTGTCGCTCGTCGCAAACAGCGCCAGGGCGACGATGTGCAGCACCGGAGCCACCAGCACGTGGTAGGTCAGGTATGCAGGGTGGACCACCACGTTGGCTCTGGTGTAGATGAACCCAAAGGCGCCGCGCAGCCAGCGCCGCATCTCCTTGCGCGCGCTCGTGCCCAGCGACCGGAGGACGTCCCCCTTGCCTCGTTGATGGAGGTCATCGGCAGCCGCTAACAGGGACAGGTCCGAAAGGATCATGTACAGCTTGTCAACGTCCGACAAGACCTCTGCTTTGTCTCCCGCCACCGGCGGCCCCTCGTCCCTGAAGCAGTTGTACCAGTGCCCACCACCACCCGCTGCATGCTTGTCTCGGGATGACGACGATGACGACATGGTGAAGCATTTGTACCAGTCGGAGAAGACAAGGTCGTCGAGGTATACCCCCCACTTTGAAGGCTTCCTTGTTCCTTGTATCTTGGCCGACACAGACGCCAGCCTGTTGATGCTTGCCATGTTGAGGGCCCATGGCTTCTCGCAGAAACTGACGACCCCAATGATGAAGAGCAGGATCGCTGAAGCCAGCAGCTTCCAGTCGCTTGAGGCAGGCCACGACTTGTAGAATGCGTACAAGGCAACGGCGACCTGGGACACCAGGGTCACGGTCTGCCTTGTCCACAGCTCGTTGTCCTCGATGGTGTAGGCGGTCAGCTCCTCCTGGCCACCGAGGTGGATGAGGAGAATGGGAGCCCACAGGACCTCCAGGATGTTGGCCATGCTCACACTAGTGCCAGCACAGCTGATGCCGGCGCCGGCACTGGTGCTCGCCCTGGCGTGGCGATTGAAGAGGGTGGCCAGAGCGTAGATCGCCAGGGCATCGCTGCTTATGTATGCCAGCCAGATGCATCCTCTCAAGCAGCGTGGGATGGTGTACTTGCGCATGGGGGCAGCCAGCAAGAGGAACCATTGGAGGCACAGGCTGCCAAGGACGAGGATGCGCAGCTGCCACTCGTCCCACCATTGCACGGCCCTCCAAACATGAAACATCTCGAGCTCTGTGTGCTTCTAATTTCTCTGTGTCTATCACTCGGAAATCAGCAGGCAGGGTCGGTCTAAATGCTTGCTGCTTTCATTGCTGGTTTGGTACCAACCGTCCATGGTCCATGACTACTATAACTTATAAGCACCAGCTGCCCGGGACAGACTTCATCGGGGCAGTTTAGTACACCTCAGCTTCACTAGTAAGTGAATCAGCCTTTGTTGATATTGTCTCCAAAAAAGCTCTCTTGATAGACACTAGTGCAGGTCGGGGCTGTTTTCCCGGTTGGGAATCCACTTCAATCCCGGTTTCCCAACCAGGACAAAGATTCCGGGACTAAAAGCCCATTCTTTAGTCCTGAGTCACGTAGTGTTATTTAAGGCAATCAGAAATAAAAGATTTTCACCAAAAGCGTCCATGCGCCGCCACCACACCTTCAGTCCCAGCGGGGGCAGATCGGGTCGTGGTGTTGCGGATTTGCCTCGTCCACCTCCGGCGGGGGCGGGAGGAGCGGCGGCGGATCCGGTGGCAACGGCGGCGCGCAGGGGCAGCAGAGCGAGCCCAGATCCAGGCCCATTTGGGCTGGGCTGGGTTTTTTTATTTTTTATTTTCATTAACCGTGGCAAGCAAGTGGTCCGCCTCGGTAAATCAGTGATTTACTGTGACCTTACCACCGAGGTGGTAGTGAAGTCCTGTTGTAGAAGCCTGTGACCAGAGCCGTTGGGCAGGTAACTTTAGTTGCGGTGGGTATCTCCAACTGGGACTAATTCTTCATTTTGTCCCGAGCGCTAAAATTGCCGAGACCAAAGCGATAATCCGGTGCGGATCAAAAATCTGTTCTGTACTAGTGAGAGCTGAAAATATGGAGGTGATTGGAACTAGCGCTTCTTATTGAGAAACTACAATAGAGAGAGCAAATATGCTAGCCATACCATTTTCAAAATTTAATTTGAAATTTCTAAAAGATATAGATATGGTCTACACGGATCTAAAAAGAATAAAACGATATTTATCTGGAATCTAGATGGAGAGTATCATGGACACGCAAAGGGTCTCAAAGTGTTAGCATCCCTATTGTGCGTTACGTTATCAAAGGCAAAAAAGGAAAAATAGAATAAAAGTAAAAGGGTAAAGTCCGCAGGGTACATGTACGTCCTTGCAGCTTTGTTAATGTATCCCAGCCTCTACCCTTTGCGTGTCCATGATTATATTAAGTACTTCTGTTAGCGATAATGCCTGTGCCTTGCGTTCCACAACTACATTCTCTGTCCCCACAAAGAAAGTGTTGGAATGATGACCTCTATTTTTTTTTTTTTGAAAGGGATAAATCCATAGCTTCTGCAACGGCACAATATTCTCAGCTCTCACAAGTATAACACAAGTAGCGAACCGATCATAATATGGTTTGGTTTCTTGTGGTAGAACTTGCCTACTCGGATTCAAGTCCTCGACTTGACACGAGTGCTCATATTTTCCTAAATTTATCCAAGATTTAAGGCGCTATCCTTTTAGTGGTAGGCGACGTCTCCATCTACAGCTAGGCGTGTATGGTGACTTCGTGAATTTCAAGATTAAGCCGACTCACTCCTTCGAAGGTACTCATAGGAGTAGGGTTTGCCCACTACACCACAACACTTTTATAGGGTCAGACATAGATGATCTTACGCTAAAGATAGCTTAGAGACCATCTGACGCTAAAACATGATTTACCGATTTGTCATCTGACGCTATAGATTTAGCGTTCAACCGTCTGACGCTAAAACTATGTACAACGTCACTCTATCTAACGCCAAAAATAAATGGGCCCTAACTCACTTGACCGAGCGCCCGGTAAAACGTGTGCCATTCCGGCCCATTGCCTTGCCCATCCATCTGGCCCAGGAAAGCAACGTAATCGTAACTTCTTCTATCTCCGACTCGGTGCGGGCTTGCGGCATCCACTCTTAACCCTATCTCTGGTTCCCCTCCCCTCCACAAAACACATTGCGGCGGCAGCGTGGCGCCCAAGCAGCGGCGGCAGGAGGGTAGCGCGATGGCGGCGCCCAGGCCACGAGCTGCGCGACGGCGGCGCCCAGGCGACGAGCTGCGCGACGGCGGCGCCCAGGCCACGAGCTGCGCGACGACGGCGCCTAGGCCACGAGCTGCGCGACGGCGTCACGGTCGCGGCACCCAAGCCAGGCCACGGTCGGTGCGGTGGCGGACAACGGCGCGAGGCAGCGGGCGATGTGGATCTGCGACGTGGACCTTCGGGCTGCAGACAGTGTGGATCTGCGGGCGGTGTGGATCTGAGGTGCTGGTGGTGAACCCATGCTTCGACGGTGAGCAGCACCCTATTCACCCTTCCCTCTTCTCGGTTGCTTAATTTGGTTAGGACATCTGCAGGCTGATCTGCTAAGTTCACCTACGTTTTCTGATTCAGGGCTATGCATTACTATGCACCAATGATGGTTCCTGCTCTACTGCTGCTTTTGGAATTCAACAAGGTATGGTGCTATTTGCAGCAATATAGATTAGAGAAGATAGCTAGCCGATTTAGATTTTTATATGCTCTGTTGTCAATATTATTTTTGAGAACTTGAGATGCACAAACAACCTTTATTCTAGAACTTGTCAATTATACTGCAAAATGCAATCAGTAGCAGTAGAAACTTTAGTTCCAGATAGTCGTTCCAGGAACTTAGTACTTAAGAGTTTCTAGTGTTCATGGGATCTGTTCCTCACATTTGCAGGCACGTATGGCCAATGTGAACTTGTCAGCACAAGCCTAGTGGACTCGTTCTGACATATTTGTGCATCTTATTAATTTTGCAGCCGATCATTGTTACATCTTGCTTGTTACTCTTCTGGTTCTTGCAGAAGAAAGGCTCCATAATAAAATCAAACATAAATTGATGATTTCTCATTTGATATGTTCTCTGTTAGTGATCCATCCTCGTAATGAACATGTCAACTTGCTCTCTTGAATGCATGTGTGGCATTTGACAAATATGTACTATCCTATTTTGAGTAGCGACTAGTATAGATTTTTTGAGCAAATATCAACATTACTATCCTATATTCAGTACTACTGTCCTATATTCAGTACTGACTAGTACAAATTTTTTGACTTAGTGATCGACTTGTTTATCTACTTTGTCAATCTCATCTCTGGTTGATTTGTCAATGATTTGTACTTAATGCCTGTTTCCTTGCAGGTAAACCAAGAGTGGTGCTACCCTCCTTGGAGAAGACCAAAATCTGAACTCTTTCTTATATATAAAGAAGTAAATTGATAATTGTTACTGCTAATTGGTACAGCTGATGACACCATGTCTAAAGGTAAGCAACTGGAAAGTATGTTTAGTAGTCCACTAGAGTCATGGGATAAACCAGTTAAACTAGCAGGTGTTCCCACGCGAAGCGGGGCGGAGGAGAAGTGTTGGAAGAGAGAGAGAAAAAAAAAAAAAAAAGTGCGGGCGGTCGGCAGGCAAAAAAAAAAAAAAAAAAAAAATGTTTGCTAACGCATGTTACTGTTCACTAATGGATATTTACTGTTTTATAACGGGGCCGGGTACTGTTCACAACGGGTTTTACTGTTCCCTAATGGATTCTTACTGTTTGTGACGCATCGGGTTTGCTGTTCGCTGCCGGACCGGGTACTATTTCTTTGCGGGTACACTGTACTAGTACAGTAACGGGTCTGATCTGTGAGACGACCCGTTACTGTACTGGTAACAGTGATACCGGCACCACAGCTATATAGGTAAGGTTAGATTATTTAGCGCCCACCTTTCTACAGTTGCAGGAAAATACACGTCTTCTACCAATCTAGCGAACTTCAGTACCTTTCTATAGTGCTGCAGCTGATCATGCACATCTCTCAGTTCTCAGGTAAGCAACACTACATTGGTGGCAAGTAGCAGTATAGCCAACTCAATTAAGTTTCAGCTTTGAATTGTTTGTTAGATTCATAGGTGTGGATCTGTGCCATGGACTTCGGGCTGAAGCTGCGAGCAGTGTGTGGATCTGCAGCGTGGACTTCGGGCTGAAGCTGCGAGTGGCGCAGTGTCTGCGGTTGATGCGGGGTTGAAGGTGCTGGTTGTGAACGATGAGCTGCCATGCCAAAACGGTGAGCACCCTACTTGTCGTTCCCCCTTCTCAGCCTGAAGAGTCGTGTCTTGGTCTTTAATTGCTTGAACAATTAGACTGAAGAATTTGAGTGGGATGATGAGTTTGGCAATGAATTATATTAAAACTGCAGCAGTGGTGAGACATTTTCTAGTGGGGTTTCATGTTATGTTTTCTAACATGATAGTAGTCAGAGCTTCACCTTGATCTGTTAATTCTGTATGCATATGTGAAAATGCAAATCTAAAATTTTATTGAGTGGTGGCAAGTAGCAGTATAGCCAACTCAATCAAGTTTCATCTTTCTATGCTAAGTGCAGATCCATAAATTGCAAATTTTATTGAGTAGGCTTATGCCTAGTATGCTCTCTACTTGTTTGTATAATTAGCTATTATATTTGATGTGTTTACTGCCGTGAAGGGTTCTTGCTACTGCATACTGTAGCAAAGTGCCTTTTTGGCTGATAATAACTAGGAGCTGTTACAGTGCCTTTAAATTAGTGTTCATTGGCTTTTCATAAGGATGAACTTTCTTTGTGGTTCAGGCACTTTGGTTCAATTGAATTTAGCAGAAGTGGAGAGGAGCAGACATTAGGTGGAGGGCTGGAACGTAGGTGAGCACACATTCTGAACTTGAGCTGATAAGTTGCTCTGTATTGCAACTATGAAGCATCTGTGATGAAGTATACTAGACGACTAGACTCATAAAAAATGAAGCATCTATGATGAAGTTCATGAAAGCTTGCTCTAAGTACAGGCATGTGTTGTATTCTGAAATGATCATATTGCATAGTTGCAATCTGATTTGGATGATACATTGCTTACAAGTGCTATCCAAAATACACTTAACTAAATTTTGAAATGTAGTCTCAGTTTGGACAAACTGGTAGAGGTATCGTCCACTAGTAATAAGGTAATTAGTCCAACAAACACTTGGTGCCATTTGCACAGCCATGTAACTTTGCTTCTTCTGAAAGCAAATTTTAGGTGAGGAAATAGTAGGCTAATTTTGATTCCTGGGTATAACATATCTTAAATTGTAGCAGTACTAGCTGGTTGTCAAATGTGAAAGAAAACAATAAGTACATTGTATATGCCTTGTATGAGAACTTGTACCTATTAATTCAGTTTTTTTTTTTTTTTGCAAGATTTCAGTTTCACTAGCAGGTTTAGTTTTAATAGTTTTTGCTGAACCACAGATCCACGACCTTGCATTACAGTTTGAATTCTAAACATGATTCTTCACTGCCTCCTTTGTATTGAACTGTTGAATGATGGTTTACACTTGTTTGATTATAAACTACTGTACAACAGGTTTACATATTTTTACTTGCCTAATTACATGGTTATTTTTTTCAGGAAGTGCTAGCCACTAGTCTTTGGCTTGAGTCTCTGGATTCTGGAAAATGGTTCTCCACAACTGGATGCGCTCTACTGTTGGCTGGATGTGCTCTACTGTTGGCAAGCCATTGCTTGTGGTTTTCTAATTTCTAGAAATAATTGTGTGCACAAATCTAGAATGTGAAACATAGATAAACTACTAGTTTTGCTTGCTAGGATGTGCATTCATGTATTCTTTTCGTGCTTGACTCTATTGGATGGTGAACACTATGCAAACATATGGTGTACAAGGCAAGATTGTATGTTATATGTTTTGACCTTCATGTGATGTATGTGTTTTTATATCTTCATGTGATAGACATTAAGCTTGAATATGGGTTTTATAACTGTATTTTTTTTTGGGCATATCTATAGTCCTATGGGACAATCTGACGCTATAAATATAATGATCGTTGGATGATTTGACGCTATATGTATGGTAGTAGACTATCTGACGCTAAACATTACCAATGGATGATCTGATGCTAAAAATTTTCATGCCAACAGACTGTCTGACGCTAAAAGTCCGGTTTGACGCTATATGTTTTTAGCGTCAGGACTTACTGCGTCTGCAGAAGTCCGACGCTATATGTTTTTAACGTCAGATCGTGTGACGTTGTAACGGCTTTCAGCGTCAGATCATTTGGCACCAATTCTGGTGTTGTGGTGTAGTGGCCTACATATGTAAGTAGGGGTGAGTGTGCATGCATTGTGAATGTCAATGTTGTGAGCGAAGAAAAGAATAAGGGATAGGAGAGGATGATGGATGGGTGGAAAGGTGAGAGAAGGTGAGAGGTTCAACCAATGGGAGGGCTCAGTTTTGGAGGTGTGGATTACTGACGTGATAGAATGTGTTTTTTTCATAATCTCTAATAAAAGTTGTTGGGACTCTAAATAATCTCAAATAAAAAATTTATCAACAAACAAAGTGTTAGATCTCTTGAACTCTATAATTTTAATATAAATTTTATCTTATTCACTGGACGAACACATATATAATATGAGTTTACAGACGCATATTCCCAGCGCGTGTCAATAATAAAATCGCCGACCAGAATTGTCTGTCTGGTAAGATCAACACGTGTCTGTAATAGACGCACTATAGACACCAGTTGGTATACGCGTGTTTACAAGACGCGTCTGTAGTTAGATGACAAATCACAAACGCAGATAATCGTTCCACGGACCTGAAAAATTTAGAGAAAAGTCCCTCATTGCCACTAGAAATTATAACACTTTCTTCACTGCCATCAAAATTTCCAATTTTTTTTTCACTGCCATCAAATAATTTATATGTTTCCTTCATTGCCATTTTCGTCAAAATCTATTAAGTTATAGTCGATAACAGTTAGGCCCCACCGTTTGTCCTCTGTTATCCATCCGTCTACTGCCGTGCGTGGCTGCGCCAGTAGCTGTAGGTTGAGCCAAACCCACCATCGGCAGCGGGAGCCAAGCTGAGTGGACCCTCGCGTTGTTGCTAGAGCCAAAGACGAGCTCGTCTGGTCGGCAGTTGTCCGCACGGGAAGTTGTGCCCGCACGCTCGCTGCCGAAGACGGAGCCGAAGGCCGTGAAGCGCTGGGCGCCTAGGCCTCGCCCTTGCAGCCTGCCTACACTGTCGCGGTCACGTCTAGAAGGAGGTTTAAGCAGCTAGCCCGCAAAAGCCAGCAGCGCCGTGCAACCCACATTGCCAATTTTCGATGCTCCATGGTGGAGGTGGGCGCCTGCTGGATGCCCTGCAGCTCCAGGATCACCTCTGCGGCTTTGCCAACGCCTCATCAAGAGCACCAGCGCCTCTTCAGCACACCGTCATGCTGCTCTCTTCGACGACTGTCCCAACTCCCAACCACCTCTGGTGGCAGCAAGACAGCCCCGGCATCGTCGACGCCGCTCCATGTGCGCTCGCTCGCCCAAGATCACATCGCTGAAGTTACGATCCATCTTATAATAAGGACCTGTCTAGTAAACACACGTGTGTTTTATTAACAAACAGCACATGTGTGTTTTTAGGCAAATAAACACACAGATTAGAGGGAGGTAAAAAACCATGTGTTTTTTACCAAAGTTACACATGGATTTTGACAGCATAGCAAACAACCATAACATAGCTTACAAAAGGAAAAACCATATGTTTGTCCCCGGAAACACACGGATTCCATCCAGGACAACAAACCATGTGTTTTACAACAGAATAACACACAAATCTACTTGTAGTTGTACTTGTACTTGTATTCTATTGTATTTGTACTTACTTATTTTTTCTCTGTCAAACCAGGCCCAAAAACAGAACAAGCCTGACCCAAAAAACACAACAGATCTGTTCTAGTGGTCCTTGTACCCCTGTTGTAGCCCAGCCCACAAACCTGACAAGAAAAGAGGCCCATGTTAACAACTCCTAAGCCCATCAGCCTAGTAAACAAATGCTAGCCCTAAAAAAGGACATACTTTGACAAAAAAGCAAGCCAAACAGATCAACCGATCTGTTCCTGAGGAATAGCTCTGCTCTCCTCACATAGAGCAGGGCAAAAGGGGGGAAACCCCAGATCAGAGTAGAGGAAAATGGGGGGAATCACCAGATCCAAGGAGGAAGGACTCACCCTCAACATCATCCAAGGTAAGTATACCCTCAACATCATCCCTGCAATCTGCCCTCATGAAGATTTGATGATCTGACACAATCTATGCATAAACTTTTACCTCATTAGTTTGCAATTCAAGATTCAAGACTAGAATGCTACTTAGTTTGCTTTCATATAAACCAAGAATCATCTTTCGCTAAAAATAACATGAATCACAACTCCAATGTTTGCAGTGAGAAAAGTGTGACTGATGATACATTTCCTCATATTACGGTTGCAGTCTACGACATCCAAGTGGCAAAAGGTCCAAGGAAGCAGGACTCACCTTAACATCATCCAAGGTTAGTACACCCCACATCATGATCTCAAACAATCTGTACAACGAATTTTACCTTATTAGTTTTCAAATCAAGGAACAAAGACTAGAGTGCTAATTAGATTTCATTTTACCACAATCTCCTCTACACATACCTATTAATTAACTGGTGGAGCAAGAAATTTTAGGCACACATAACAGTTTTCAGCACAAAGTAGTAAATAACCACACACACACCAGTGGCTGGAAGTGCAGCCATTGTCATGAGTCTAGACTGACTAAAGCGGTAAGAACTTGATTTGCTGATCAGGTCCACAACTTGAGGTTTTCTAAATCGAGAAGTGCATGGATATCCAATGCTGGAAAATCTTACGGCCTGAATTTGAGGGCGCATTATATAAGCTAGCAATTTGATTAAACATAAAAAAACAAGCAGAGCTAGCTTGTTCTAAATCCAATCCAAGAAGGCATGCAGTACGTGGAAGGAATTGAAGGAGAAGAATGCTGTGTACTAAACTCCGACTGCCGGGAGATGTGGAATGTGGAGGGGATATATAGACAGACAATGCAACGCAATGCAATGCAGCAGAAAGAGAAGGTCATAGCCAGCTGAGTTGGTTGGTTAGCAGTAGGACCAGGACTGGATTTGGTAGTTGTGCAAAGGTCCAGTTATGAGCGAGGTGGATGAGGACATTGACGGGTCTCGGTCACCACGATAGCTTTCTATAGTAATAGATACTGGTGTTGGGTTGGGTTAGGGAGAGACAGCAAAGCACAAGACAAAGAGACAAAAGTTTTTTCACCATAAAGGCTCACACATTTTTTCCCATTAAGAAACTAGTCTAGTAATGATTAGCCTAACAGTTTTTGCTGAAACTAGACAAAAAAATTAGTTCATTGTCGGGCGTACAAAGGCGGTCCAAAGAGCTTACCTCTAACAAAACGACACAGTCTTAGTCTCAGGCGCAGCCGAATTAGGATGGAATGGAACCCACTTGCTTAGAGAAACAGAACATGACCAAAAGTAAGACCACAGAGGACAAAAGGCAAAATGTGTTTACACAATTCACAGATCCAATAGGAGCCAGATCATAGATCACCATCATAACAATTAGTTTGATGATCACATACACAGATCACAAAAGACATAGCACAGATCACAGAAAACAATATACAACTTATTTCTATGGAAGGACAATTTACAAACTTTTTTCTTCGTACTTACACAATTACATAGAGAGAGGGGGAGGAGCAGCACAAAAATGTTGCCCTCATGATGGATCAGCCTACCTTCTCTCAGCCTTCAATCCACATAGCCGATAAAAACATTCTCGGGAACCAGCAAGATGATTTGCTTTGCTATCTGCATTATTGCATATATTTTCACAAAGATCCATCAGAATCAAAATTGCTTGAATATAATTTATGAATCATCTTATGCAAAAAATGACATGAATAGCAACTTCAATGTTTGCAGTGAGGAAAGTGTGATTGACATAGCATTTGCTCATAGTGCAGTTGTAGTCAACAAAATTCTATGTGCCACCTACCATTACTAAATCGAAACATAATATGTTGCTAACAATTTTAGGCATCCAGATTCATATATCTTATGAGTTTGCTATGTTTTTAGGTTAGGTTAAAATTGACAACATGGATGGCCATTCAGTCCCAAATTTTGACTTGACAACACCGAAAGGGATCAAGAAATGGCAAGAACCATGTACCAAACAAAACAGCATGCATTTCCAAATCATATGTGGACAAATCTATCACAAATGATGAGAAGATAGAAGCAAAATTTTAGTGGCCAAAGTATTTATATAATTTATGTAATCAGCAGGATATTACAAACCTTAAATTAAAGTATGACTAGACCTTAAATTGCAATTGTTGAGAACTACAATTGCGGGACCCGAACACTAGCAATTTACATTAACAGTGAGTGCAATTTTCTGAATCCATATGTTTTACTAATC
The DNA here is from genome assembly GCA_018135685.1 of Themeda triandra. Taxonomy (NCBI): domain Eukaryota; kingdom Viridiplantae; phylum Streptophyta; class Magnoliopsida; order Poales; family Poaceae; genus Themeda; species Themeda triandra. Next base: position 335,239 of record JAENPR010000673.1, on the reverse strand, counting down.
TGCAATGCAAATCCTTCTGAAACTCTATGCAACAGATACCTCTAAATCAGCACCACGCTCCAGATTTTACACACAGAGACGGGGAGGGGCGGAGTACCAAGGTCTCCTTTCGAGGCGAGAGAATCATCGGGGAGAAACACCTTTCCCCTTCCCTCAACATAGTACACATAGTGGGTAAGACAGAGAGGACAATTTAAGATGTCTCAATAAAAGGCAATGAGATAAACAACCAATGCAAGGCAACAAAAAACAAGGATGTGTGATCATAGATTACAAGTACAAAGACAAAGACAAAAGGACAATCTTTTTTCTATGGAAATACAATAGACAAAATTTTCACCCGGATCGAAACAAGCACAATTACGGAGGGCAATCTTTTTTCTATAGAAAGACAATAGACAAAAATTTCTCCCTAGATCAAAACAAGCACAATGACAAAAGAACAATCTTTTTTCTATGGAAAGACAATAGATAAAAATTTTCACCTAGATCGAAACAAGAACAATTACGAGAGGACAATCTTTTTTCTATAGAAAGACAATAGACAAAAATTTCTCCCTAGATCAAAACAAGCACAATGATAAAAGGACAATCTTTTTTCTATGGAAAGACAATAGACAAAAATTTCTCCCTGGATCGAAAACAGGCACAATGACAAAAGGACAATCTTTTTTCTATGGAAGGACAATAGACAAAATTATCCCCTAGATCGAAACAAGCATAATGACAGAGGGACAATCTTTTTTCTATGGAAAGACAATAGACAAAATTTTCTCCCTAGATCGAAACAAACACAATGACAAAAGGACAATCTTTTTTCTATGGAAAGACAATAGACAAAATTTCCCCCCTAGATCGAAACAAGTACAATCACAGAACGCAAGAAACATTTTTTCCCAATAGAAGAATATATCAAAAAAATTTATATGGAAGCACAATGACAGATCACTCACAACTAAAGCCCAAAATATTCAACAGTTATAGTCGTATATGTATGTTGATAGCAATAAAAATGCACGACTTGCCAAGATGTAGTTTGAGCTTATTTAAAATAATATACATGTATGTTCACTTCACTAAATCCACCTCTAACTCAAATGTTATGGCATCTCCTTGGTCCATAAAATGTTCTTTGTGGCTAAGGTTATAAAGATAATCAAGTGTCTCCAGACCCTCAATGCTGACCACACTGAAAGAAACTGAAGGGTGTAGTTAGATAGTGAGGTATACAGACCAACAAACATTGCAATGCTAGGTTTCTCTTTATCCTTCCCTCCCTCCTTGCTCCCGTCTGCAAGATCCTTTGGCAGCTTGGCATCCCTAGGTCAGAAGTAGGAGACGAGTACCATAAATCCCATGATAAACACAAACTTGCTCACCATAATCTCATGACAACCCACGCACGACAATCCTTTCCCTTCTGTAGATCTACAAGAACCGAAATGTTACACACCATAATTGCAAATGTTACACACCAGAATTGCAGTAGTCGAAGTGTGCAATCTACTACTAATAAATAGGCAATCAAACAAATGGTGCTTCTACAAAAAGAATAGATTAAAATCACAGTTCAGTAGAATTCTAATGCAGTTTGCAATAGAAATGCAACGTTATCCATGGCTACATGGAGATCAAAAAATTGTCCAACTTAAAAAACTTATGCTAGACTACTTAAACAATCTCATATTCACAAAAAAGTTTATACCGGTTCATAGTTTAGACAAGTTCAACTTAAGTTCATAGAAAAATACAATTAAATAAGAGGTGTGTGTTTGGCATAAATACCTCATAGCCCACCTAATACCACCTCGAAGCTCACCATTTTCTCCTCTGCATAAGGAATAACAGAAACTTAGCACCAGATCAGGAATTGCTTTCGTGCTGGGTAGGCAGGAATCTAGTGCCAGCAGACTTGACAAATATACACAATAACAAACTAGCTCTAGCTGCAAACAAGGATTCCCTATGTATGGAAAATTAGTGGGGATAGTGACAAGCTACAATTAGTTGCAACACACAGAAACTAAGGCCTACAATCAGTAGCGACAACAAATATGTATGTGGAACTAAGACTGAAAGTCCTTCCACTAGTTGCATAATCAATTGTTCTACTATTTATACCATGTCAATAATTTTAGAAAATACTAAAGAAAATTGCACGTTTCAATTATTGTAACTATTAATTTTTGAAAATGCAATTTCTACTACATAAGTATGCAATTAGAGACGGTGCTAATTTGAAGCTAGTGTTACATCATTTCACACAGGGTCTCACCGTGGGCATGCAAGCACAATCCATGTCACTGTCGCTGCTGGAGCTGGCAATATCAAGCAAGGCGACCCTCTTCTCGACCAATGCCATCTTCTGCTCCAATTTTCTCTTGTCTAACTACAGGCCAGGAGGACTCCCAATCCTCATCTTCACAGACTTGGAGCCAGGTGGCCTCCTCTGTTCCTCTGCAGACCAGCCCAACAAACCAGATGAAATCAAAAACATGAATCAAACTTGAGTGATGACACATGGACCGAGGAAAAAAAAATCTTGAGCTTCAGCATGTTCTGGAAAGCAATTTGTTTACGTAGTTCTGAGTTCAAGCATAAAAGACAAATACTACAGTAGCAGACCAAATACTTTTACTGCCTGCTAAGCAAGGACCCTCACTAAATATACTAGAGTTAAATTTTCACCGAATCCACTATGGTTTACAAATACAAGCACACCTAGGATTTAATATTAAAAACAAGTTGTAACTACCCAGGTACAAAAAGTCACTCCATCGTACTCCACAGGGGCAACTGGACTGCCACTAACAAATACTGGACGACCCTGAGCATAGAGTGCAAATAAAGAGATATGAGTTGCAAACTACAGAGTACAGACCCCAAAAGTTTCTTTCCAGAAAATCAACCATTTCTTTTTTTTATGTCCGATTAGACCATAACTTAATAAACAAGAAACTGAGCACAAATAATTTCTAGTCAATGAGTGCTTCTTGTGATGGCTACATTCAAAATGGTAGTCAGACAATGCACAAAATGCCAAATGTTTTGACTTGAGTGGACAACAGCACAACGCTACTCTCTGAACAAAGAGGATGGTTGGGTTCATGAATGATTATGATATGCGGGGTTATAAAAAGTGGCATTTCACAAGATTACTTGGTCCACATCATTTGGTTCAGTTAACTGACATCTAACAAATTATTGCTTTTATAAGTGACATCAAAGAAAACTAAAAATAATAAAATAGCTAGCAGAATGAGCACCTTAGGTGAGCTAGACTATACAATTCCTCTAATGATAGTTAACAAAAAAAGGCAAGACAACACATAAGCATAGGTACATTCAATTCAAGATGTTTGCAATATATTTACCAAGAAACTATTTTAGTTCCTAGTTTATAGCTACAACTAAAAAGGAACACATCAGATAATTCGCTTAAAAAAGAAGCTAAAAATGTATTTCTCTAGTGAAGTCACTGGATGCCAGGTAATATGGATTAGTTATTTGCTCACCTTTCCTTCTAAAGCCTATTCTTGGTGTCATGTATGCCAACCTGGAAAGACACAAAAATCTATTAGCAAAGTAGTCAAGGTAGCTCCCTGCAGCAAGTACAACATCTAGATAGGACAAAAAAAATCATGTAGACATCGAAAATGACAATAGAACAGCAAGGATAGAACTTAACTAAACATAGGTCATAAAGATATAAAATATATAAGATTCAATGATGCCATTGTTCCTGAAATCTACTCTCAATCTAACCTGAAACACTACAGATATTAGCTATAAAGCATCATGCTAGCAGGAACAAAAAGATCAAAAATCGATCGATGCATACCCTGAAAAAAAAATTGTACTGAACTTGAAATACACTAAAAGTGACAAAAATGGCTACAATGAACTTAACCAAAACTTCCAAGATCAAAAAGTGAACTTACAATTTTTCTGAATCAGTTATTCAGACTATGAATAAATTATGGAGAGGCCTAGCTAGTACTAGTAGGTGCTGCAAAATCATAAACATGACTAAAACCAAAAAAGGTGTTTAGTCAGTTTAGAATGCATCAAAGTCAAACAGGCAATGATATTGAGATCCTTTTGGCTAAATCAAATAGTAAGCACTAGTCCTAACTCATAACTGACAGAGCTGTAAATCATTAATCTGTTAGTCCAGTGTCCACAGCCATAAAATTAAATCCACTCACGTCCGGCATAGTAACTCTACAAATACAACTAAATGGTACCTCTATTTATCAAACAACCTAACTGAAATTCAGTTAATGAGTGAGTGCTTTGCAGTTTTGCATTGCAAACAAATTCAGAATGTACATGATATGCTAACCAAACTACCATTCACATGAACAACTTGGAAGCATCTAAACACAAAGGTTTCAGAAATGCCAGATTACCCATCATGCATTGCCACCCCTGTGTTAGTCTGATAAATGTGGAATTCTGCAGACATACATACGGTCTAGCTATATTTAGATCTGAATTAACATCATGCAAGTGGTGGCATCAGTATTTCTCAAATTAGACAATGTGCGTCATCAACAATCATAGAGTGCCAAAACACAGATCAACACCACAATCACAAAGTAGTGCGGATCAGTAACATGCATGTGAATAATTTTCTAATTATAGGCAAAACAGCATATGCTAGAGCACCATGTTAATAACCATTCAATCCGCTGAACTAATTATAGGTGATTCGTAGAATCCACCACTCACCATTTCGACATTTTGATCAATCCCCCACCACACAAGGCAAATCCCCCATGCAATCCGGAGAGACAACACCCAATTCGGTTGCCACAGCCCATGCAGCAACCAAATCCAACCGCGCTCGCGGTTCCGCCACGCTCATGGTTTCGCCGCTGCATCTCGCCCCGCACGCTCTCGCCTCTCGCCCCAGCAAATCTCCCACCACCACAAGACAAATCCACAAGCAATCCCAGGCCACAACCCTAAATCCCCCACCCAAATTGCCTCCACAAATCCTACAAAAACACAGAAACGTACGGGATCGATTACACACCTTTGGCAGGAGTCGGACACAAAGAAGATGGACCAAATGCCGCCGCCGCCGACGAATCGCCTCAAGCATGCTTCGGGAGGAAGCCTGTCGCCGACGACGGGAAGAGGAGCTCAAGCCGCAGCCGCCGATGGATCCCTAGGGCGCACGCCAGGAGACAGACGGTCACTGACGACTGGAAGAGGAGCTCAAGCCGATGCCGCCGATGAATCACCTCGCACGCCCCGGGAGGAAAAGCGTCACCGACGCCAGGGAGAGAAAGGAAGGGGAAAGGGGAAGAAATGAAAATGATGGCGGCGAGACAAAAAGGACGGCGAGCGAGACGGATGGGAGTGGAGAATATTGTGACAAAGGGTGGGACCCGTAGGTCAGCGACACAACGAAAGGGCAACAGACCACACGCATTTCAGCCCTCCAGCCATTCATCTGACGGTAAAAAATTTGTGTGCTGTTAATAAATAAAACACACGTGTGTCACTTAGTGTTTTTGTATAATAACCAGACCAACGGAGAAATGATTGATCGACGTGGTATATACTTGCAAGTTGCAAGTTACTAGCGATTAAGGTGATCTGATATGTGAGTATATGCATGGATCAAATCAAAGCACATGTAAAGGTAGAAGAAAGCTGTGTCTGTGTGTGGTGTCCACAGACCGAGACGCCATGCAATGGAGGATGAAGATCGAAGAACTTGCACCGCACCGAGCGTAGGGACGTGGGACATGGGGCTGTGTGTGCTGTGCGTGTGCTCGTCTGCCCACTCGCTGCCGCTTGGCGGGCGTTGGAACTTGTTCCCCAGGCCTAGCTAATACCCGATGGCGAGCGTTCAGAGTTTCAGATCTCCATTATGGAGGAGGCAGGAGAGTCTTTCACACAATCTAACGTCAAGTGACGGAAGTGGCGATGAAGGGAAGACAAAAATTATTTGATGCCAATGAAGGAAATTTGCAAATTTTGATGGCAATGAAGGAAGTATTATAATTTTTAGCCGCCGACCTCGGGCTCACTCTTACCCTAGGATAGGCAGATGACCTTGCAAACAACATCAACACTACTCATTCGTTCCTGCCCTTTAGGAACTTGGTCTGCCTGCATTCTTTCGATACTTCCTATGAAAATTCAATCATTAAACATTATGTTACAAAGAGTGCAAGAGGACTTAAATTAAAAACCTAGGAGATTAATATATAATAGGTAATGCATAGGTCTTCATCGGCATACTCCTGATAGAGAATACATAAGAACAATGCATAGGCAATTCTGAGCCTAGAGCCGATAGAGATTACATAAGCACAATGTATAGGGAGCATATTAATTGGTGCATAATTGCAAATCTAAAATTGAATAATGATGCAACATTTGGCTCCTGATAATTTTTCTTCTTTTATGGAAATGGCTGCAGTAGATTTCAAGGAAAGCAAATGAAGGTACTTACAATAGCTTCTCTTGCAGCATCGCTCAGGCCTTTGTTTTTCCTTTTTACTAGTATGGAACTCCTTGAAGACTTCCACGGCATCAACATCTTCATCAGGTCGACCCCTGTTGACACCAGAAGTGGCAAACGGATTTACCGCAAGCGTACGGTAGTCAATGTAGCCTTCACTGAGAGTATTCCAGGTATCGTATTTTCTACAGGGAACGTGAAGTGGATTAACTAGAATAAGATCGTTAGGTGGTACTCAGAGGGTCTAAGACAGGTGTAGAGAGGTCGATCTAGTAGAAGTAATCTGGCAGAGATAATCTAAGTCTATTAAGGCAATCCTTGCTGGGGCCGATAGGCGAAAAAGGAGGGGACAGAACCCCTACTTAGGCAACTACCAGTTCAGACCAATTATTATTTGCAACTTGCCTAGAACACATATCAAGGAACTCTAGAGTCCCGGAACAGTCTGTCACTCTGCGCCGGGAGTCTCGATAGTGCGACAAGAAGTCAGCAAGGGTAAGATTGAACCTAGACACCACGTCTACGCTAATCTTACTACCCAGGTGCTTAGCTAAAGCCCCGAGCACTCTACTAAGTAAAGCAATGCACCAAGCAAGGAAAGTAATAAACTTAAAGTACTAAGCCAGAATATTATTACAAGAAAGACTCGGATGAGAACTTACAAGAAGAATCACATCCGCTGAGATGCACCTTGGAGAAGACTCCCGACAGGCCGGGACTCCTCCTTGGAACTCCTCACTCCCTTCCCTCTGTACTCACACTAAATAGACTAATGTATTCTTTCTCCTAAGATCGTACACCTTTCACTAGAGGTCTAGGGGGTATTTATAGGATAGGTAGAGTAGGCGCTACTCCAGTGCCACGTCAGCGATTCGTGTGCTCCATCTTCTTAGCCGTAGGATCAAACCGACCTTAGAGCACCGAATTGAGTGAATGGTGTGGATGAACAGCACGTGGAGAACCTGCTTGAGTCGGTGGGATGCCAACCGACTGTTGACGATCGTTAAGTATCATTTTTATACCGTCAACGCAGCAAGAGAAAGGACTAATATGAGTTCACCTGTTAGATATAGGGGTTACACTGACAGAATTCTACGAGTTTTGGTGATTGTCTATTTACGCGGGGGTTATCGGAAAGAGAACCAAAGGAGGCCCACATGTCATGATTATACGAGATAAAGACCGAACGGGTAAAATTGTATAATCTAGAAGACTCCGAAGGCAAACCACCGGAAGGCCGGGACCCACTGCGGGGGTGGCCGGTCGGCCGACCCGGGGGAGTCGGCCGACTCCCCACCTCAACCAATCGGGTTGAGTCTCGTGGATCCCTCCACCGCCTTTGAGGATGAATAATTATCGTCCATTTAGGTCGGTTTGATCCGAGGGCCGTGGTTCATCCTAGGGGGCTATATATTCGAGCCCCCGGCCCTTGGGTGAAACCCTAATTCATTCAAGAGTTCATTCTCTCATCGAAATTCGGAGAAGCCGAGCCACCATCTCAATTAGAGCTCCATAGTTTAGTAGCATAGCTACATAGGAATAGATCTAGAGGGAATCAAGCCTAGCTTGGAGTCCGGATCTGTCGGAGTTCTTGGTAATTCCCCTCTACATTCTTGTAATATTCATCATTGTTCGTGATACTATGAGTAGTACTTTATTCTACTCTATTATATCAGACTCGACTTTGCTCTATTTGATTATGTTCTCAATTATATTGTTCTTAGTTTACTTTAATTATATGTTTAGCATAGTTGGACTAGAATTATGTTTATGCATAGGATCGTATAGCGCTTGCTCATTAGATCGATGGGTAAGTGGTAAATATTGTGTAGGCGTGGTGCCTAGACCGTATTTATCTGCGATTACACCCTATTGGCCGGGTCGTGTGGTAGATCGCGGAAGTGACAGTTCCGTTGAGTCCTTTGTATTCCATCCCCGTTGGTAGGTCTTAGTAGAACAACCTATTACATTGAAGTCATTGCTATGTCTCTTGTTTTCTCCGGTAATATCACTATGCATAGATGTAACCTTTTCCCCGCCATGATTGCTAGATGTTCTTGCACTAATCATTGTATGCCTTGACTTTGTAGTTAGAATAACATAGGATTACACCCTAGATCGTCCTAGTCCATGCTAGTGTTATAAGCTTAGAGTGCTAAGTTGAGATGGCTTATTACTATTATTTTATGTGGCTAAATGCTCTCCTTTATCTTATGTCATTTATCATTCATTCCTATATTTTATGTGACACTTACCCCGTATGAGATGATCGATACGAGACAAGGTTAAGCTCTCCATTATCGCATGTGCATTGCTCATCACTCATTATCCAGTGCATTCCCTTCCCGTGGTAAAATTATAAATAACGATACCTGGATTACTCCTGGTTAAAATGCTACGATGATATATTACGTAAACTTGCGGAACCCTCTTTATTTCGAGTTGCACTTAATAGACATCAACAAGCATTTTTGACGCCGTTGCGGGGAAGGTTGAAAGCCAATGGATAATGAGCAGCATTGCACTACATAATGAGATTGAGCAACTCGTCACCATTCTCTACTCATACAAAATTACCCTTGTCTTTCGTCTATTTTTATATCTTATGCGGGGTAATGTATGAAAAAGACAATTCTTCCCGATAATTATATTGACAATCCGAAGCTTTAATCGGGAAGGCCGAGAAGCAAGTTGAAGAAGACCAATCAATCATCATCATCAACTCAACTTGGAAGTTTGTCGAAGCGAGAAAGTCAACCTTTCGTGCGAGACTTGACACCGCGTTTGAAGCCATGGCGAACAAGTCACTCCGCGAGTTCTCGGCTCCACTACGGACAACATTCGTCTTGGACCGGCTACGGACATCGAAGGAGCTTTTGAGCTCAAGCCTGCGATCAACATGGTGCAAGCAAGCCGGTTCTGTGGGAAGGCCCATGAAGATGCTAGTGCTCATCTCCAACACTTCACGGAGATTTGTAGCACATTCACTATCAAGGATGTCCCCGAGAGATGCTATACTACTTCACCTTTTCCTATTCTCACTCTTGGGGAGAGCGAAGCAGTGGTTCTACGCCAATAAGGAGAAGAATACTACGTGGGCATTATGTTCCACTAATTTCTTGGCAAAATTCTTCCCCATGGGCAAGACAAATGCTCTTCGTGGGAAGATATCAAGCTTTCAAAGAACAACATCATGATGAGGCTGTCCCGAAGCTTGGGAGCGCTTTCAAGATTACATCCTCGAGTGTCCTCATCATGGCATGGAGAATTGACCGCTTATGCGAGACATTCTACCATGGGCTTAGCAACGGCACACGTGAGACGATGGATGCTGCTCTGGGGAGGTGCATTCTTATCACTCACTATTCCTCAAGCCACGGCTCTTGTGGAGAAGATGGCATCCAACCAAGGTTGGAGTGAAGAAAGAACTCGAGACCCGCAAGAGAGGTGGAGGAATGCACCCAGTGAAGGAGGTAGACATGCTGTGCTGCCAAAATGGATCTGCTAATGAAGAGGCTCGATGAGAGAGCCACGGAGAAGAAAGAAGTCATGCATATACATGATGCTCGCATGACATGTGAAGAGTGTGGAGAGGCTGGGCACACTGGGTGCTAACGCCCAGCGAAGGAGGACGTGAACTACCTCAATAAAAACAACAATAATAATTACTATCGTCCTCGGAGAATCAAGGTTGGAATCGGCAGGCCCTAACTACTCGAGGCAATTATCAAGGCAACAACTCCTCCTACAATAATTACAACCGGCCGCCTTTGAGAGAGTTAGTGCTTGAATCAAGGCAAGATGATGGACAATTTGTCCAAGAAGCGACATCAAATGACAAGGTCCTAGAGACACTCGGCAACGAGAATGGATGGCTTTTCCAATGCCATCAAGAGTCAGCTCGAGTTTCAACAAGATATTTGAGTCACGGTACAACGACTTGTTAACCTTGCTCCTTCCACCGGTCAAGGTAAACGCGGGACAACCCGAAGAGCTCGAAACGCAAATCTTGTTGACATATTCAATGTAGAAGATAGGCTGGAGTGATCCATCAAAGGGGTCATGGATTGATTCAACTCGCCAATCAAGAAGGGCGATCCGGGAGACCAAGTCATTCCGATCTCCATTGGAAGTACCAACTTCAATGAAGCAATCTGTGATTTCAGTTCAAGCATCAACATTATGCCAAGAGTGATATATGAGAAGTTATTCAGATGCCCCTTAGCATACACAACCATGTACTTACGGCTTACGAGATCGGTCACTCCGTGTCCCTTTGGGAGTACTTGAAGATATATGTGTACGAGTAGGCAACTCGTATGTTCCAGCGAACTTCGTGGTAGTGGATACGGCGGTGATGAAAGGTCCCCTATCATTACGGGACGACCATTCTTGAACACTGCTGGAGCCATCATGTATGCCAACACTTGCCAAGATCATCTTCAACATCGGCAAGAGAGAAACCTTCTTCTTCAAGAACGAGTCTTTGCAGTTCCCAGACATCCTCATCAACGAACAGTGAGAAGAAGAAGAATCCGGCTAAGAAGAGCAAGAACAAGAATAAGAAGACCAAGAAGACGGAGACAGTGAGGATGGTCACTGCAGTCCATAAGGAGCATGACCACTTACTCAGATCCCCACGTCTAATCAAAAAGGATGACCCAGGTGTCCCAACCATTCAATGCTCCATCAATAGAAGCTCTTTCAATAAAGCTGTTTGTGACACCGGATCGGGCGTCAACATTATGGCCAAGGTAACCTATGAGTATCTATATGGCACTATGCCTTTGGAGCCCACCTATGCACAGCTGCAGATGGCAGATCAAACATTCCGCTTCGTCGAAGGAGAAGTGAAGGATGTCCTCATACAGATAGATGACCACTATGTCCCTACAGACTTCCTAGTCATTGACATGGGAGATGACTATGATCCTCCAATCATCCTAGGAAGACCATTCCCGAACACCACCGAGCTATCATCTATATTGGGACGGGAGAGATTCACTTCCACTTTCCCACCGAGAAGGTACGCCGCTACTTCAACAATAATTATATAATCACCGAGGAGCCCAAGAAGAACGAGAACAAGGAGAAGGCAGCGTACCCGTCGCGAACAAGAAGAACATCACTACGAGATGGATGGGCTGTCTATAAGGGAGAAGTGCCTAGATTTGAAGACCGGTACCCTGAAGAGAAGAACATTGTAGAAGAAGAAGAGGTACTACCAACAGAAGAGAAACAAGTGGTCCAAGAAGCTTCCTCCTCAAGGTCATCCTCTCCAACAAAGAAGGTGTGGAAGGTAAAAGAAAAATCAGAATCAATTCCTACACAAGAGGCGACATCATCAGAGGCGCCAGCCAATGCGCCCCTTGAAAAATGAGCGAACATGATAAGTCCCGTTCGGAGGACTTAAAACCACCGAACGCCGCGCCAAGAGGTAACTTGGTATTTATCGGCAAAGACACTTTTTCAGCATTATACCTTAGCATATTTATTTTCCTACTTGCATCTTAGTTGCATCTTTACTCTTTTATCTTTGCATTAGAAAAGAAAATAAAGATGTTTTGCATTTGCATCCAGAAAATCATTAAGCCCCATGTGGATAATCATTCACTGTGGTGGCACAAAAATAATTCCTCAAGATATTTATTTCCCCCGTCTGCAATTTCTTAAACAATAAAAAGATAAAAAAATAATAATATATATTTCTTGTGATCCCGTTAGAATGAGTTTTAAGTTAGGAAAGTTCTAGACAACCAAGGCCTAGAGGTTTTATCACTAACGCTTAATTAGTTCTACAAGCTTTGTTGTCTATTTGAGCTTCATAGAACATCAAGGATCATGAAGAGCTAACAAGCAGAAGGACATCCAGTCCCCTGTCAGAGTGCTGTCCGTGACACTTGAATGCTGTCTCCAACAGCAACTATCTACAACACTCCTGGAAGACTAGAACATCTTCATTGCCTGTCAGCAACATCAGCAGACTATGTCAACATCCAGCTTGGGGGAGAGCATCCCCCGTGTACCAAGCTAAGTGTACCAAACTAAAAAAGATGCATAACCATAGAAACCCAGAAAGATTTCCTTATTTATCTTTACTACTTTTGGAGAGCTCTTGCAATCTGTCTTTAAAAGTTATCCCCTAGAATAAACTCTATATGGAGATGATGAATAGTTGCTCTGCCGTAATTCCTTTCAAGTACCTAGTTTTCAACCTTGCACTCTCCCGAGTTTTGGACACAACTATTTAGACTTGAGATTTGCTCTGAACCTGAAACTTGTGGGTAGCAAACACTTGATCTAAGTCTAGGTGGTTGACGGGTATGACATGGGAAGGTTTTGAGCTGCTGTCCATCTTGCTCCTAGAGATACTAGAGTTCTGGAGAATTTATCTATGAAAATATTAAATTCCTGCATGATGAGTTCCTTTATGATGAGAGTTTAAAATTCCTACCACAGCCATATATTCATGCTTACTAGATTAGGAAAACCCATCTGTTTATATAGATCATATTGTAGGTTTGAGTGTAGACTTTATAGGCATTGAGTGTGGTTATGCTGTGGACCCATAAGGAATTAGTCATGCAGTTAAAGTTAATACTATGTGCTCTCCATCCATTGATCTATGCTACTTCTGTCCTCAGAAGTACGCACCCATTTTATAAATACATTCGTTCTGTGCTACTTCTGTTCCTTGAAGTACCACCCACATATAGATCCACATCCACCACATATCGTGCTATCTCTACCCTGGAGATACGCACTTATGCTGCTCCTACACTGGGAGTACGCATCCATCCATTCATCCATCCACATATACATACGCCATTCATTTCACATCATCCAGAAAAGGTTCTACTCCTATCCTGGGAGTGAACACCTAGAAATAATCATCGCCGTTCCATTGCCTACATAAAAGCTCCAGTCATTATCATTTCAAGTTATATGAATCCCCATTGCTAAAGTTTCGTTTTCAGAGGATTGGTTGCTCTAAAAAAAAAGAGAGAGAAAAAGAAAGAGTAGCCAAGTCCTTCCTTTCAAAAAAGTTCCAAGAAGTTTTCGAGAAGTTCAAGAAGTTCAAGGTTTCCAAATAAAGGGAGTCATGTTTTCCTCGAAGGAGCAAGTGTAGAAGTAGATGTTCACCAGTCAAGTACCCCTCATAATCATTTCCTTATCATCATCATCCTATCATCATCTCATCCATTCCATTTCCTCATTCACATGCACATATGACTTTATTATTATTTTTAGTTCCTATTGGATCCATGTCTTAACTGTGCAATATATGCAAGTGAGTTTGAGTGTCTCCCCACCTATGAGCTCCACATAAGCCTATTAGAAAGTAGGGTGAGAGAGAGAAGGCACTTTCCACTATGCCTTAGTTCCACAAATACCACATATTCTAAGAGAAGAGAGAAGGCATACACTACTCATGCCTTAGAGAGGATCCGTAAATACCACAAATGAGAGACTTGAAAGGTTCATACAAGGAACTCGAGTTTTATTTAAAACTTTGCAAAAACTCCGGGATAATAGTTGATCAAAGAGCGAGAAACATGGCGCTTGACTTGACCGTTCTATCTTTCAACTACTCAAGACCCAAGTGACGGTTACAAGCCCCATGGTGAAAGGTAATATGAGTGAGTTTTGAGTCGGGATAGTTCACTCTAATCCGGAGGAGAGTTCTTGTTTGAACGCATGTGTACTTGTGAGGAGTGAAAGCATTGTAGCAACTCCGATCCATCACTGTGTCTATCTTTGCTCGGGGACGAGCAAAAGGTAAGCTTGGGGGAGTTTGTTGACGATCGTTAAGTATCATTTTTATACCATCAACGCAAAGCAAGAGAAAGGACTAATATGAGTTCACCTGTTAGATATAGGGGTTACACGGCGAATTCCACGAGTTTTGGTGATTGTCTATTTCGCAGGGGGTTATCGAAAGAGAACCAAAGGAGGCCTACATGTCATGATTACATAGAGATAAAGACCGAACGGGTAAAATTGTATAATCTAGAAGACTCCGGAAGGCAAACCCGGAAGCCGGACCCACTGCAGCGGGGTGGCCGGTCGGCCGACCCGGGGGAAGTCGGCCGACTCCCCACCTCAACCAATCGGGTTGAGTCTCGTGGATCCTGCCTCCACCGCCTTTGAGGATGAATAATTATCGTCCATTTAGGTCGGTTTGATCCGAGGGCTGTGGTTCATCCTAGGGGGCTATATATTCAGAGCCCTTGGCCCCTGGGTGAAACCCTAATTCATTCAAGAGTTCATTCTCTCATCAGAATTCAGAGAAGCCAGAGCCACCATCTCAATTAGAGCTCCATAGTTTAGTAGCATAGCTACATAGGAATAGATCTAGAGGGAATCAAGCCTAGCTTGGAGTCCGAATCTATCGGAGTTCTTGGTAATTCCCTCTACATTCTTGTAATATTCATCATTGTTCGTGATACTATGAGTAGTACTTTATTCTACTCTATTATATCAGACTCGACTTTGCTCTATTTGATTATGTTCTCAATTATATTGTTCTTAGTTTACTTTAATTATATGTTTAGCATAGTTGGACTAGAATTATGTTTATGCATAGGATCGTATAGCGCTTGCTCATTAGATCGATGGGTAAGTGGTAAATATTGTGTAGGCGTGGTGCCTAGACCGTATTTATCTCACGATTACACCCTATTGGCCGGGTCGTGTGGTAGATCGCGGAAGTGACAGTTCCGTTGAGTCCTTTGTATTCCATCCCCCGTTGGTAGGTCTTAGTAGAACAACCTGTTACATTGAAGTCATTGCTATGTCTCTTGTCTTCTCTGGTAATATCACTATGCATAGATGTAACCTTTTCCCGCCATGATTGCTTGATGTTCTTGCACTAATCATTGTATGCTTTGACTTTGTAGTTAGAATAACATAGGATTACACCCTAGATCATCCTAGTCTATGCTAGTGTTATAGCTTAGAGTGCTAAGTTGAGATGGCTTATTACTATTATTTTATGTGGCTAAATGCTCTCCTTTATCTTATGTCATTTATCATTCATTCCTATATTTTATGTGACACTTACCCCGTATGAGATGATCGATACGTACAAGGTTAAGCTCTCCATTATTGCATGTGCATTGCTCATCACTCATTATCCAAGTGCATTCCTTCCCGGTGGTAAAATTATAAATAACGATACCTGGATTACTCCCGGTTAAAATGCTACGATGATATATTCTGTGCGCTTGCGGAACCCTCTTTATTTCAGTTGCACTTAATAGACATCAACACCGACTTGGTTGGGCTCCACCAGGGGGTCGGCCGACCCCCCTATGTTGGGTGGGCCCAGCCAAAGTCGGTTGGCTGGAGTCCCCATCTGTCATAGAGTGTGGCTTTGCTTCTGGTCATCTTTTGTCATGTCGGTTGTCTCCTGGTGGGCCCCTGAATCCATGTGCTATGCTCTCTCAAGCGTTGGATTGCTGCTTCTTGGGATCTGAGGGTGAAGAATGAGCTAGAGTGGCTTCTTGTGGATAGTGGCAACGTGGCACCGCCTGGTCCCACAAGTCAGGGGTCGGCCAACCCCCTCCTTGTGGGTCCAGGGTATCAGCCTTTGCTCACTTGCTCCTGCCCACTTGAGGATGATACTTGTGCTATCGACTTGTATTTCTTGGTCATCCTCATTTCTCCTCTTCTAAGCTCCTAAATCATGGCAAATGCCTGCTTTAACACCTACATCCAAATAATGACATGTACATGTGGAACCAAGTGAATTGCACCTATGTCACTATGTGTTCAGTTGTTATTTCTCTAGAATAGGCCCAATGTTGATGGTTTTTATCAGTGAAAATAGGGGTATAAATACCGTCAACAAGACCCCCCACACTTGAGTCTTTGCTCATCCTCGAGTAAAGGTTAGAGAAGGTAAACATGGTTGTGAATCTTTAGGGAAAAACAAACACAAAGTTTCACCCAAGGCATAGTGTACACATATGGGTTTTTGTGGTAGTGTCTACATATATCCTTGAGCGGTTGAGAAAAGGGAACAATTCTCAAACCAAAGTCATCTCCCTATCTCAGTTCTTGGTACTTAGGGTTTTTGAAAAGTTTTAAAGTGAAAGCTCATAGCTCATTCATACTCCTCATTAGCACTCTCAAGTCACTCAGTGTATTTAATCCTTACCAAGGCGGAGCAACAAAAGTTGCTTCCCTGTGTTTCATCCTACATCTATCAGGTTTATGTGGATCTTGGTAGGGATGAACAAGGCAAGCATACTTAGCATTGTAAATATTGTTAAGTCAAACACAAGGATCCACGAAGAGTAGTGTCATAATCTTAGATCAAAATATAGGTATGTGGAATGGATGGATTATGATGCGGGTGAACTAGGTTGCTCCTCTGTTTGACATGATCTCTCTTTCTAACTTCTATTCTTTATTGAGACAAGGCTAGCATTTCTCCCTTTTTTTATAGACTGAAGAAACTTTATGTGTCCAAATGCTTATTTTGCCCAGCCTTTGATTTTGTGTCTCATCTAACAAATGATAACAGAGAGAATTTCTCTTACTTGAACAGGGAGCAACCTATTCAATGGAAATGGTATGGATGGGAATGCGTACTTCCAGTGTAGAAGTAGCAAAAATATGATGGATGGAATGGTTGCGTACTCTCAGAGTAGGAGTAGCAATTGTGTGGTATTTGAGGGTGATCTTGATCTTGGGATTATGACAAAACTCTTGCTATGGTCAACTAGATTTGGCTAGACTCATTACATTTGCAAGTTGCACTCAAAGGTTTTATTTGATACATACATATAGCTTTGGTGGGAAATTCTTGCTAAATGAGGAGTAGATGAAACTATAGTTTTATGTCATTTCAAAATAAACTTCTAAGTACCTCGAACAGATTAGGTATGAATCATGAGCCAAGAAGTGTTTCACTTTAATCAACAACTTAGTCAATGTTCATCCTAGAAAAAAATTTACCCATAGTATGAACATATGCACAGGACAAAACTTTATGTTGCTTTAGCTCTCTAAGGGTCACAAACCAAGTCATTTTATTTCGGATGCACTTTTCTTCTTATTTGTCTTAGCCATGAATCGAAATAAAGTAAAGAAACTGTAAACGAACGAATAAAAGAGAAGTTCAGGGGGCAAACCAGGCAAGGGTGGAGTGGCCGTCGCTGCACCGCTGACAGGTGGGCCTCTGGCCACAGAGGAGGGATCGGCCGATCCCTCTCTGGGCATGCACATGTGCTGTCGTGTTGCTGTTGTGTGCCCCTTCGTCCAACTTTTCGCATGTGCATTTGAATTTTTGTTGATGCCCGAAAGTGGGGGTCGGCCGACCCCCATGGTTGGGATTTTTCCCATTGTTTTGGTTGCATCGTACGTGTTGTTTTCCTCCCTATGTTCGTAGTTGTTCAACTTTTGAATTGGGGGATCGGCCGATCCCCCACACTTGAACTTTTGGGAGTTCTGAAATTGTAGAGATAAAGAGAAGATCAAATGCACATGTCCTGCTGGTGGCAACACACCAGTAGGACTAAAATTCATTCATTCATTTTTATTCGGGCAAGATTGACATCAAATTAAAATGGGAAACATGAAGTAAATTTTATTGATCTCGATTCGGAAAAAAATGAACTTGTAGGCACCATTACAATTGGGAATGAAAATTCAAAGCAAACTAAAAGGGAAATTGAAATTTAAAAGATTAAAAACAAACTAGAGGTGCCTAAAACTAATCCTAGAGGCAATCTAAGGGGAAGGAGGCTTGAGGAGATCCTCCCGCCCAATTGCCTTGGCAAAGCGCTTGACCTTTGCGTTGGTGCTAATGCGTAGGTTGCGGAAACAATCCTCAAGATCGAGGTTGTCCATATTTAGTTCTGCAACTAACTCCTCTAGCTTCCTGTTCTTGTTTTTAAGAACAGCAGTGGTGCACAGCAGCCTATCTACGTCGGACTCCACCTCCTCCTTGTACTGGCCTGGTTCGCCATTGATGGGAGGAGGATCCACCGTTCGGCGGATCGAAGGACTGGAGGAGCCGTTGGACTCCCGCAGCTCCCTCTTCTCCTTGGCGGTGAGAGGATAGAGGAGCACCTTGCCCTTCCCCGAACCACCACCACCCATGATCAGGTGATAGGGTGGCATGTCCGGAGTGTAGGAGGTGGTGTACGGGGTGCTCCCCGTCGTCTCTGATGAGATGGTGATGGTAGTGGATGCAGCGATCCCCTGCTCCTTCAGGGTGCCCTTCAGCGCCAGTTGGCCTGTGGTGGTCCGTCCCGGCGTGGTGTTGCGAGCAGGTGGCTTCATGGTCCTCCGGTGAGGGGAGAGCAACCGTGATGCCGCTGCGGAGTGAGGGGGGACTTTAGGGGCAGTCAGCCTTCTCCTAGTGGGGTTGGCTGACTCTCCTGCTGCCCCCCGTGGCGACTCGGTCGGTGACACCATGTCCAGTGGTTCTACATCAACCACACTGACGGCAAGGGTGAGCTCTAGGTCCTCGGCTAGGGACCTCCTAGGCATGGGAGAGTCAGGGCGATTGAGCATCTTGTTGGTCTTGGTTGGGGGAGCCATAGACAGGTTGCTGTTGGCTAGAACTAGGCTCTGGAGGGTCTGGAAGGCACTGGTGTCGAGCAAGAATGAGATGAAAGGAAGAAGAAGGAGTGGGGGGATTTATAGAAGGGTCACCAGGAAAATCCGGAGTTTCCAAAAATTTTTGAAAGGGAGCGTCGAAGAGAGCGTCGGGACGTTACCGGGAGTGAAAATTGGCCGAAAAGCCCTCAGGAAGGGGATCGGCCGACGCCCAAATTTTGAACTTTCAAGTTCAAATTTGGAGCTCCGCGCTCCCCTCGTTCTCCCGTTTCTAAAAATCCCATTTCTAGAAACAACTTTGACCGCACCCAGGGGGGTCGGCCGATGCCCCTAGTGGGCTTCGGCTCGATCACCTAGTGTGTTTTGGTGCACCATGACACGTGCACGAAAATGAGCCTAGGTTGGACTCCTGGTGGGCTCGCCGATCCTCCCTAGGGGTGATCGAGCCTCCACCTCTACACTAAAATGCATTATGCCTATTTATATTTCTAAAAAACTAGCAAAAATTGAATTTAACGAAGAAAAATTAAGACATGCGAATTTTAGTCTTTACTAAGAATGAAATCAATCATGTCAATTTCTTCTTGCAAGGGTTCATGTTCATGAAAGATTTTGAGGCGATGGCCATTTACCTTAAAGACGTTGCCGCTGTCGTCCTGTAGCGTGATCGCTCCATGCGTCGCGACATCAATCACAAGGAATGGCCCTTCCCATTTGCTCCTCAGCTTTTCATGGCCAAAAAGTTTGACCCTTGAATTGAACATGAGAACCTTGTCTCCAGGATGAAACTCCTTTTGCTTGATTCGTTTATCATGCCATTTCTTTGTTCTTTCTTTATAGATTCTAGCATTGTGGTAGGCTTTCTCCCTCCATTCTTCTAATTCAGAAATCTGCATCCTCCTATTGATTCTAGCTGAGGGCAGATCCATGTTCCACTTCTTTATTGCCCAGTGCGCTCGATGTTCCAGCTCTACCAGAAGGTGGCATGTCTTCCTGTATACATGTTGGTATGGTGTCATACCAATCGGAATCTTGTATGCGGTTCTGTATGCCTAGAGTGCGTCCGGGAGCTTAGTTTTCTAGACGGTGCCCGTTTCATTGACCATTTTCTGCAGAATGTTGTTGATTTGCTTATTGGACGTTTCTGCCTGTCCGCTTGTTTGGGGGTGATACGGTGTTCCAACGTTGTGCCTTATCCCCATTTCTGCTATAAAGGTGCGGAACTTCTTGTCAATGAAGTGACTTCCGCCATCACTAATCACCGGTCTTGGTGTGCCAAACCGTGGAAATATATTTTCCTTGAACATCTTTCTTGCGTGAATTGAGTCAGCTAAACTACAGGGCATGGCTTCCACCCATTTGGACACGTAGTCCACTGCCACCAGAATATACTCACAGCCTTGAGACGGCGGAAATGGACCCATGTAGTCGATGCCCCATACACCGAACAGCTCTACTTGAAGGTTGTTGGTGAGTGGCATTGCATCACGACTGTTGATGTTCCCATGCTTCTGACATCTGGCAGACCTTTGAACAAAGTTCTTGGTGTCGTCGTACATGGTAGGCCAGTAGAATCCACCCTGCCATATCTTAGTGTGGGTCCTGAAAGCTCCATAGTGGCCTCCATATTCTGCTCCATGACATTTCTCCATGATTTGAATGGCTTCATTCATGGGCACACATCTCCTCAACACACCATCTTGACAGACCCTGTAGAGGTATGGGTCATCCCAGAGGTGTACTTTGCTCTCCTTGACGAGCTTCTTTTTGTCCACTCCTGGTGGTACGTACCCTGAGACCAGGTAGTTGACAATGTTTGCGTACCACGGATGAGCTGTGGACACCTTGAGGAGTGTGTCATCTCGGAGGTAGTTGTTGATAGGTAGATCCTATTTGTCCTCGACCTGCATCCTGGACAAGTGGTCCGCTACCGAGTTTTCTACTCCCTTTTTATCTCTAATTTCTAGATCGAATTCTTAGAGTAGCAGGATCCATCTTATTAATCTTAGTTTAGCATATTTCTTAGTGAGCAGGTATTTTAATGCAGCATGATCTCTGTAAACAATCACCTTAGCTCCTACTAAGTAAGATCTAAACTTGTCTATAGCAAAAACCACGACCAGCAGCTTTTTTTCAGTGGTTGCATAATTTAGCTGTGGCCCAGTTAGTGTTTTGCTAGCATATGATATTTCGTGATGTGTTCTTATCGTGGGTTTGTCCTAAGACAGTCCCTACAGCATAATCACTAGCATCACACATTATCTCAAAGGGTAGCGACCAATCAGGGGGTTGAATGATTGGTGCAGAGATAAGTGCTTTCTTTAGAAAGTGAAAAGCATCTAAGCACTTATCATCAAATTCAAAAGGTGCGTCTTTAGCAAGCAGGTTAGTTAAAGGCCTAGCGATTTGTGAGAAATCTTTTATAAAATGCCTATAGAAACCTGCGTGCCCAAGAAAGCTATGGACACCCCTAACATTCGTGGGAGGTGAAAGTTGCTCTATGACTTCAATTTTAGCTCTATCCACCTCAATCCCACGTTCGGACACTCTATGTCCTAGCACTATCCCTTCTCGAACCATGAAGTGGCATTTTTCCTAGTTCAAGATCAGGTGCTTTTCCTGGCACCTTTGTAAGACACGGTCTAAGTTTTCTAGACATTGATCGAAAGTTTTTCCATAGACAGAGAAATCGTCCATGAAAACTTCCATGATTTCTTCAATCATGTCGAAAAAGATCGACATCATGCACCTTTGGAAAGGGGCTGGGGTGTTGCACAAACCAAATGACATGCGTCTGTATGCATACGTCCCGTAAGGGCATGTGAAAGTGGTCTTACTTTGATCGTCGGGATGGATTGGGATTTGATGATAACCCGAGTACCCGTCAAGGAAACAGAAGAAAAAGTGTTTGGCTAACCGTTCCAACATCTCATCATTGAATGGTAACGGGGAGTGGTCTTTCTTAGTTGCCTTGTTCAGTTTTCGGTAATCTATGCACATCCTCCACCCTGTGATGGTTCATTGAGGGATTAGTTCATTATTCTCATTTTTAACTACTGTCATTCCTCCTTTCTTAGGGACCACTTGAACGGGGCTAACCCACTCACTATTAGGAACATGGTAGATTATGCCCGCGTGCAAGAGCTTTAGGACCTCTTTCTTCACTACTTCCCTCATCGCATTATTTAGCCTCCTTTGAGGCTCTCTAGACGGTGTAGCATCAGGTTCTATAGGAAAGCGATGAGTGCAGAGAGCGGGACTAATTCCCTTGAGATCTTGTAGCGACTATCCTAAGATGGAGCGGTGCTTTTCTAAAATGGTGATGAGTTTAGCGGACTCTTCCTCCGAGAGTTGGTCACTAATGACTATGGGAGTGTCTCTATCACCGTTTAGGAAGACATACTTAAGCCCGGCAGGAAGCGGCTTAAGTTCTATGGATGGTTTAGGAGGTGGTTCAGTTTCATCCAGTTCTAGTGGTTCATCTAGTTCTGTTTCTTCTTCCTGGATGAAGTCCTTGGCATCTTCTTCTAGATCGGGTTGAGAGGCTTCTAGAAGAGTGGCTGCCATTACCTCCTCTATTGGGTCAGGTTCGGGTAGTGGCTCGGTTTTGGCTTTAATTGAGCCTATGAAGGGGACAGAAAGATCTATACCCTTCCCGATATGACCCTTGAGGCACCCTTCATGAAATCCCTCGAGGAATCTCATGAGTGGATACCCAATTAATAAGTCGATTTCCTCTGTGTCGAATATGAAGAAATTCAGGAGGATATTGACTTTGTTAACTGAGATAGGTATGTTCTGTGCAATACCACAGCTCTCAACCAATTTTCCCGAAGGTAATTTAAGCAGTTTATTTGTTGAGGCCAGCTGTTCCTCACCTAGGAGATGGGATGCTAAGGATTTTGACATTAGACTTACTCCTACAGCGGGATCGTAAAGAGAATCCACAGGTGTCTTGTTTACGACACAAGGAATGGATGTGGAATAGGAAAGAAGCTTAATGACATCGGGTGATTCCTCGGCCTCCTGTAGCCATTCGTTGCTCATAATAGACATGAGCTCCTGAGCAGTCACCTTGACGTAGCATGCCTGCAAGCGATCTAGAATGTGGCTCTTAGGTGCTCGCGTGATGTGGGTCTCCTTTGCACAGGCTGCTTCGAGACGTTGCCAAAATCGGCAAAAAGATCAGTCTCGATGTTGTTGGCGGTCCTTAACTCCGTTTTTTACCTGCCAATTATAGATCATTTTGGGAGAAATAAATATTTTATTGCACATATATCTTTACTATTGACCTAGTTCCACTTGTACTTGGAGAAAATATTGTTTTGCAGAATTTACACCAAGTGCAGGAATTTCTGTAATAAAAAGGTGGTTTTCGGAAGGCGTAAAAGGAGCTAGAGGACAAAGCAGCCCACCTGAGGTCGACATGGGCCAAAAGCACCAGCATGGGCATGACCCAGGAGGCGGCCCAGGCCCACCGGCCAAAGGCGGTCAGGGGGAGGCATCACCCAGGCGCGAGCGCGCCTGGGGCGCGCGCGTGCCCCCCTGCTGCTAGGTGGGCCCAGCCAAGGCAGTTGGCCTCCTGCCATCTGAGGAAGGACGGTTCCGCTGGTGCTTTTACCTCCCTGCCCCCGAACCGCCTTCAAGAGACTATAAAAGAAGAGGAGAGGCCCCCCATCAACACACACACCATTTGGAGCTCTCTCTACACCTCTCACTTGTTCTTTTAGCATTAGTGTTAGGCCATTGGAGCTAAGCAAAGCTACTTGGAGAGCTTGTCTCCAGGAGAAAAAGCTACATCTTTGGTACAAATCTATGGAGCGTTCTTCCTTAGTCAAGTTCTCATTACATTTATATAGTCTTGCATATGAACTAGAGTATAGTTTAGTACACGATATATTCAATGATCAAGAACTAGATCATAGTTCTTGTGAGAATAGTTCATCGTGTTCTACATTGTTCTTCATCGTTCATATGTTTTACTTGTTTAGATTAGATTGTAGAAGAGGAATAGCAGTTCGATGTGCCTTCGGGTTTGCCTATGTCCTAGCTCGTCCATCCGTAGGGTGGGAGTCCTGGGGGATGTAGGTAGCTCCTTAGTATGCGGGCGTGGTGTCCGGATGTGATGGAACCTTCGGATATGTCGGCATGCCACAGTTGAGGTGGTAGGCGGCAGGTGGTGACAGCCCTGTCCGTCCCTTTTAATCCCCCATGTTCGCATGTTGAGTAGGAGTTCGTAAATGCCGCCATCGACTGGCAGACCAGTTGCCGCGGTCTCCCCATGTTCCTAGTCTATAGTCGAGTCTTGACTTGTATAACATGTTTAATTAGCTGTTCTAGCATTGACTATATAGGATCTGCCTGCTCCGCATCAATTATTCTTTATTCTTTATTTTCCTTTATTCCTTTGAGATTGCTCTGAGTGTGTGTCCACTATCTAAACTACCATTTTCTTACCCCTGTATAGCACATTAGTCGGTTTCTCCTCATGCTAAATATTATATTCATACCCATGCTAGATACTTGACACCCCATGCCTTCCTTTGGGAAATTATAAATAACGATACCCTGAATACTTCCGGGTGAAAAGCTGCAACGATAGATCCGTGCGCTTGCGGATATTATTCTAATAGGATGTGATCTATCTGTTGGCAACTCTCGCATAGTTACTAGAACTTATTTCTAGTGATTGTGTCGAGAAATGCCAACGTGCATTTCTGGCACCGTTGCCGGGGATGAGCTTTATGTCTGTTTGTGGTAATCGCGCTAAGAAATGCCAACAAGCATTTCTGGCGCCGTTGCCGGGGAAGGCAAGGAAGTTAAGCATCTAGCAGTATGGGTATGCATATAATATAAAATGAGAAACGAAAAATGTCTATACAGGCTAACTTTTATGTTTTCTCCTGTTGTGGATGAAAACAAGATAGTGCATGTCTGGTTTCTCCCTGCCGGAAAACTTCGTTTCAAATCCGGAGGCACTCCTAAGGAGGAACATGACTCGTGCCATTTCCTCTTCTGCTACTCCGCCGACAGCTAAACCAGTCATCGTCGCACCTACCACACCGCACTCCATGGCCAAGGCCCTGCGCGAGTTCTCTGTCCCCAATGTTGCCAACGTGCCCACTGGGCCCGCTGTCAACCTGGGAGACAAGAACTTCGAGCTCCGGACTGGGCTCATTGCCATGGTGCAGGCAAGTTCATTCCGTGGACTACCTAGTGAGGACGCCAACGCCCATCTTCAGCGGTTCTTGGAGATATGCGACACCATCATCATCAAAGATGTCGCACCTGATGCAATCAAGCTCAGGCTTTTCCCTTTCTCCCTAGTGGGAAAGGCGAAGACCTGGTTCTATAAGGACAAGGCCGCTGTCGACACATGGAGCAAGTTCTCCACCGCGTTCCTCGCTAAATTCTTTCCCATGGGCAAAACCAATGCCCTACGGGGGAGAATCGTCAACTTCCAGCAAAATTCGCTGGAACCCATCCCTGAGGCATGGGAGAGGCTCCAGGAGTACATCCAGGAATGCCCTCACCATGGGATGGAAAGTTGGCTGGTGCTCCAGAACTTCTACAACGGGTTAACACCCATGTCAAAGGGGCACCTGGACGCCGTCGCTGGCGGCGCCTTTTTATCATTGACTGTTCATAGTGCCACGGCACTAATCAACAAAATGGTGGAAAACCAAGCTTGAGGGGAGGAGCGTGCCCCCACTAAAGGACAATAAGGTATGCATACCGTGAAGGAGGCGGATATGCTTGCCGCAAAAATAGACCTACTCTTGAAGAAGATTGACGGTGGTGCCATCAATGATGCATCCGGCACCGTCAACGCCATGAATGCTCGCATGGCGTGCGAGGTCTGTGGTGAAGCTGGACACTCGGGGAATGACTGCCCTGAGACCCGTGAAGAGGCTGCCTACCTCAACAATGGGTTTCACCAGCAACAAGAAGGAGGTAATGGCTGGAACAACCAGTCCCGTCCTCCATTCCAAGGTAATTCGAATTACGCCTCCGGGTTCAATTCGAATCAGCCTTCATTAAAGGACCTGGTTTACGGCCAAGCCAAGATCAACAAAAATCTCACCAAAAAGATGATGCAAAATGATAAGATCTTGGAGAATATGAATAAAAAGATAGAGGGTCTATCATCCGCTGTCAAGAATCAGCTGAGCTTCAACAAGATGATAGAGACCTAGCACGCCCAGATTGCCGCAGCGAACCCAACAAACGCTGACACGAGCAGGATCCTAGGGCAACCCGAGGTCCCACCCGAGTCAGTGAACATGATCGCAACAGGGTTTGGTCACCCTCGTTAAACCAAGCAAGCTTGGGGAGGAATAAGAGCACCGACAAAGCAGGTCGGTAAGTATTTTCTTGCTACTAGAAAAAGAGAGAGAGAGAGAGAGAATAAAACTTCTTCTTCTTTGAAAAAAAAGAAGTTTTAGTTTGAAAAAAAATATTTTCAAAACCGCCGGGGCAGAAGCACCAACGGCTAGCGCCAAGGGCTAGCCGTTGGAGCCCAACGGCCAAAGGGGAGCAGCAGCGGGGCCCGCCTAGGCGCGCGCGCCCGAGGCGTGCTCGCGCCAGTCCTGCAGAGGTGGGGCCCACGCCGGCGGCCAACGGCTCCTAGCCGTTGTCCCCTCCCTCCCCCGCTGGTGCTTCGCCTATAAAAGGAAGGGGGTGGCTGGGAGCTCAAACCACCTCCCATTCTCACACCTCTCACTCTCTTCCACCCCCACTTCCTATACCACAAGCTTCCACTAGCAACTTGAGCGCAAGCGATAGAGCTAGTCTCGGGTGTGGAAAATCAACTTCCACTAGTTCTTTCGCACCTGAGAACTAGCCACCTGAGTAGTCCGCCATGAGCGACTACAGTTCGTGGGGGTACGGTGAGGGCTCAAGCTCTCACTATGGGGCCCCCTACGAGCCCGAAGTGCCCGAGGAGGAAGCAATACCTGCGACCCTCGAGCCCGAAGGAGTCTACGCGGTCGACGCCCCGCACCTCGACTTGGAGGGTCAGCAGGAGCTGCAGAGGTACCACCACCTCAAGGATTGTGTGTTCAACCACACGACGGTCTACGACGCCAACCTCTTCGAGAAAATAGGTATGACCACTGACTTCGAAACCATTTGGAGGGCTGTTGGTTGGGAGAGCATCGAACCCATCGATGAGCAAGGTTCGCGTTTCTTAACCATCCAGTTTCTTTGCACACTAGATTATGATGATGAGCATATCTACTTCCGTTTGTTTGGCACGAACTATCATCTTACCTGGAGGGAACTTGCTCATCATCTAGGCTTCAATAGGAAGTGCGCACTTAAGCTAGACACAGCCATTCCTGGTTTTGATCGCAACTCTTTTTGGGAGAGGGTTTCAGGTAGGGTTGAAGTTGGACCTTTCAAACCCCTAAACACACAGATCCAGCATCCTACCCTTAGACTCATGCATCGTTGGATCTCGATGACCTGTTTCCTGCTGGCAAAATTAGATGGGTGCATTCGGTGGAGCTTAAGCTTCTCTATGCCATTGTTCATAAGTTCAAGGTCGCTCCTGTGAGGGAGATGTGCCTTCACTGGCTAGATATGGTTAGGAAGTCTTATGCTATCGATTGCACCTGTTGTTACTCGCATTGCCAATGCCGTTGGAGCACTAGATGGGCACGATGTTGAGTTTATTCCTTTTGAGCGCCCGATTTGTGACCTGTGTGTCCTAAACCATGGACATACCCCGAAGGCCGATGGAAAGAATCATATCTCGCTTTTTCTTCCCCGAGATATAAATAAGATTCGGTTACCTAACCCGAATCTTTATTTATATAACTCGTGATGAGCTCACCTTTGATTTGAAGACTGCAGAAGAAACACGCAGGGAAGAGCTCGAACCGAGAGCCACCAGAGGAGAGGCTGAGGCCCATGCACAGCCTCCTGCATAGCCTCCCTAGCAGTATGGCTATGCAGGATGGGAGGCCTACTCGGGGTGGGAGCAGTACCCTCAGCCGGCACAGACCGCTGAGAGGGCATGGTCCGAAGCAGGGACCGACGAGTGGGAGCGACAGAGGCGGTACACTGTCGACTCACCACCACAGGAGCAGGAGCCGATGCTGGCCATGGTCCACGCACGCATCGGACAGCTGCAGATCCGACGGACGACATCGTGAACACCCCGGGCAACTTCATGCATTCGACGACCCGGTGCGCGGCGACGGGCAGCGGTCGACGCTCTCGCGGGGAGCCTCCGCGTGCGCGGGAGCGAGAGGGCCTCGGAGGTCCCAGGGGATACAACCCCGGGCCATGAGCTTCGGGATAGCTTGGGGAAGGACCCCCACACGAGGTACCTGCATTGCATATTTAATTTCTTAAAAATTTATTTTCTTTTTAGCATGTTTAAATTCAAGTTTCTTATCTTGCATTGAAAAAAAATAATAATTTTTATTCCACTCTATATATGTGCCATGAAATGTTTAGTCTACCCTTGTTGATATGATTAGTTGCTCTATTTTATGTCTCTCTTGTACTTGTTTAAAATGGAGTTTTCTCTAAAATTTGGGTTTATCGGCTTTACATTATCATGCTCTAGAAACTTGATTTAGTGGGTTGCATACAATTGCTCTAGTCTAGGATATTGCGCGATATGATATAGTGACATAGACCACAGCAATGACTTTGTCTCTTTGAGAAAACCTGACGTCCGGAGTTTTGTTTCAAAAATTTCAAAAACAATAGTTCCTCAATGATCGCAAAATACCTACCAAGGCCAAATACGACATGCTCTTCTACAAGATTATAAAACCCTTGTTGTCGTATGCTTCTTACCAATCATTGGGCCTTGTCATGGTTTGAACCTAACCTAGATTAGGGTCTTACACATATGGTTGAGATTCACTTGCACCCACCAAATAATTGCCGACTCTTACACTGAGAGTCGCGCACAACATGCACCCCTCACGCCTACATGCCAATTCTTACACCGAGAATTGCGCACCATTCCACCAAATAAAAGTGCCGACCCTTACCCTGAGGATCGCGCACCCCTCTCCTTTAGTTTACCAAAATTCTCCATGCATTCCATCATGACATCTCTCTCCACTCCATCCTTTTCCAAGCAATATGTTATGGGCTATGTTTTTAGTCGAAAAAAGGGGAGAAAAGAAAGAGAGGAAAAAAAATAGAGATAGTTGTAGGACTTACCACTCTTGTAGGAAAATGGGAAAAGTCTTAGATCCCTGTTCAAAAAAAAAATAAGAGAAAAGTTTTTGCTCTTTGATAGCCCATATTTGCTTCATCTCTTCATTCACCAATAAAAGAGAGTTTGTCATGATGCATGGAGACCCAAAAATACCACAAAAATTAGGAATCATCCCACACACTTGCACATCTCGACCTAGTGTATGGCTTTAACCTTAACATGGTTTGGGCTTTGACTCGGTTTCACACGAGCGGTAAGTAAGCCATTCCTTGTATGCCTACCCAGAACTCCACTCAAAAATACTAGAGGTAGGATACAAAGGGGCAAACATCAAAGCCTTCGGTGAGGTTACCATACACTTTGAGCGATTGAGTGGGTCATTTGAGGAACTTGGTCTATTTTACAAAATCTTACAAAACCTCCCGACGAAAGTTGATCTTGGGACAAATGAAAAGCACCGGTCTTTGAAACCTGCTCAATTTTGCAATCGCCCAAGACTTGAGAAAATTAGAAGCCCCACTCTATTCAGGAATCATAGAGTAGATATAATTGCCGATTTATTCAAATTGCAGTAGAACGCTCTCTTTTATCTTGTACACCTGAGATATAATTGGCATTGCAGCAACTCCTGATCAACAACCCAACAGCAAAGCCTTGCTCGGGACGAGCAAGTGGTAAGCTTGGGGGATCTTGTTGGCGGTCCTTAACTCCATTTTTTACCCACCAATTATAGATCATTTTGGGAGAAATAAATATTTTATTGCACATATATCTTTACTATTGACCTAGTTTCACTTGTACTTGGAGAAAATATTGTTTTGCAGAATTTACACCAAGTGCAGGAATTTCTGGAATAAAAGGCGCTTTTCGAAAGGCGTAAAAGGAGCTAGAGGACAAAGCAGCCCACCTGAGGTCGACATGGGCCAAGAGCACCAGCATGGACACGACCCAGGAGGCGGCCCAGGCCCACCGGCCAAAGGCGGTCAGGGGGAGGCTCCACCCAGGCGCGAGCGCGCCTGGGGCGCGCGCCCCCTGTTGCCAGGTGGGCTCGGCCAAGGCGGTTGGCCTCCTGCCATCTGAGGAAGGACGGTTCCGCTGGTGCTTTTACCTCCCTGCCCCCGAACCGCCTTCAAGTGACTATAAAGAAGAGGAGAGGCCCCCCATCAACACACACACCATTTGGAGCTCTCTCTACACCTCTCACTTGATCTTTTAGCATTAGTGTTAGGCCATTGGAGCTAGGCAAAGCTACTTGGAGAGCTTGTCTCCAGGAGGAAAAGCTACATATTTGGTACAAATCTATGGAGCGTTCTTTCTTAGTAAAGTTCTCATTACATTTATATAGTCTTGCATATGAACTAGAGTATAGTTTAGTACATGATATATTCAATGATAAAGAACTAGATCATAGTTCTTGTGAGAATAGTTCATCGTGTTCTACATTGTTCTTCATCGTTCATATGTTTTACTGGTTCAGATTAGATTGTAGAAGAGGAATAGCGGTTCGATGTGCCTTCTGGTTTGCCTGTGTCCTAGCTCGTCCATCCGTAGGGTGGGAGTCCTGGGGGATGTAGGTGGCTCCTTAGTATGCGGGCGTGGTGTCCGAATGCGAGGGAACCTTCGGGTATGTCGGCATGCCACGGTTGAGGTGGTAGGCGGCAGGTGGTGATAGCCCTATCCGTCCCTTGTAATCCCCCACGTTCGCATGTTGAGTAGGAGTTCGTAAATGCCGCCATCGATTGGCAGACCAGTTGCCGCGGTCTCCCCATATTCCTAGTCTATAGTCGAGTCTTGACTTGTATAACATGTGGAATTAGCTGTTCTAGCATTGACTATATAGGACCTGCCTTCTCCGCGTAGATTATTCTTTATTCTTTATTTTCCTTTATTCCTTTAAGATTGCTCTGAGTGTGTGTCCACTATCTAAACTACCATTTGCTTACCCCTGTATAGCACATTGGTCGGTTTCTCCTCATGCTAAATATTATATTCATACCCATGCTAGATACTTGACACCCCATGCCTTCCTTTGGAAAATTATAAATAATGATACCCTGAATACTTCCGGGTGAAATGCTGCAACGATTGATCCGTGCACTTGCGGATATTATTCTAATAGGATGTGATCTATCTGTTGGCAACTCTCGCATAGTTACTAGAACTTGTTTCTAGTGATTGTGTTGAGAAATGCTAACGTGCGTTTCTGGCGCCGTTACCGGGGATGGGATTTATGTCTGTTTGTGGTAATCGCGCTAAGAAATGCCAATAGATGTTGAGAGGATAATCCAAAGGATGAATCACTTCTTCCTTCAGAGGGGTTGATGATTGTGGTTCAGGGTCGATAGCTTGGGATGTGGATGGTAGAGTTTCGGCTGTCGTAGGTTCATCCTTGGGAGTTTGGTCTTCCTTGGGAGCTTCGTTATGGTTGTCAGTGTAGGGAGCGTTCTCGAGAATGGTCGCGAGAATAGCCTTTCCCTCACTGATGGGTAGGTGTAGGAATGCTCCCTTAGAGGCTAGATCTAGGAACTGTGTGGAAGTTTGGCTAAGACCGAGGTAAAAGTGTTGCATGAGAGTCGGCTCGGTTATATCTAGACTCGGGCCAGATGATGCTAAGTCTATAAGATGTGCCCATGCCGCACCTAGAGACTCCTTCTCTTCTTGCTTGAAGCTTAGGATATCTCTACGGAGATGAGCTATGCTGGATATGGGGAAATAGGTCAGGCAGAATTTGGCTTGCAGCTTTTCCCATTCTCCGTTTACACTACCTACATAGCGAGTATACCATCGTCTGGCTTTTCCCGTTAAATAAAATGGAAATAGCTTCCACTTTAGTGTGACTCGCCTCATCCCTTGGATGTGAATACATGAACAGAGTTGTTCGAAGTCACAAAGATGGACGTAGGGATTTTCATCTCCTTCTCCCGAGAAAGGATTCTCCTGAACCATCGCTATGAGGCTCGGGTGAAGCTCATAACGAACGGCCAAAATGGCCTGAGATGAATTAGGTGGCTCCAACTTAGTGCCCGTTGGAGATCCATTTCGATAGGTGTATAAAGTTTTAATCAAACAAAGATAATTTAACGATCCTGTATGATGCATATGCGGAGATATGAATAATGCATACTTGATGACATGATGAGGATGATTGCATATGAGATGCGTTATTTGATTTTATCTACTCATGACTAGCAAACAAGCCAGTAAAGCCAAAGACCCTTAATTATAAGCATATTCATCTCAACACATTCATTATGTCACAACCACTAATCAAGCAAGCATACATACATTAATCACTATAAGCAATTATCATCCTTAAGCTTTTCACAAAGAACCTACATTCAAGCTATACTCCAAATCTTCGACATGCACGCATATCCTACTAGGCGACACATTAAAGGTAGATCTATAAGGGATCAAGCATTTTGAGCATCAAACTGAAACCAAACAACAACACTAACAGATTATACACATTCTAATCGCACAAGCACATAAATCAATTGCCCTAAACTCACTAATCCCCAACTAGATTCTTGCACGCCTTATAATTGAATTATAAAGGAATTATAAGTGGATCATCATCTAGATTACAAACTAACACAAATCATTTACATCACCAGATCATACACAACTCAAGCAACCTCCAAAATATTTGTGGCCCCAATTAACCAAATAATTAATTAAATTCCATGTCATTTAAGCAATAGTTATAACAGGGACTACTAGTTCAACATCTAATAAAATTCCCAGAAAATTACAGTAGACAATACATGTCAATTCTAGCCTACCATCCAAATTTCATATAATTTGGATAAACCTACTGCCCTACACAAAAATCACATGTAGCAGGACAGCATTGCACCTAAAAATAGTTTGTACTATCAAGAATGCAAAACTTCAGTTTTCATCACATCAAGAGCTACCTTATAGCATATAAGTATCCTACAAAAATTACTAACCTCAAACTAGGCCTATATAATTAATTTATGAATTATTCTAAGAAATAAGCATTTAACCCACTTGAACTACAACTCCCTATTTTTGCATAGCAAGCATACATGACATATTTTTGATAGCTAGAGCATGGCAATACAAGACTAACCCCATAAGAATCACAATTTTCTGAGCCACCTAGATTTACTTATGAATTTCCCAAGATACTAAGCAATTAAGCAATTAAATAAAACCACACAGAAAAGCATCACAAAAATGGCATATCATATTTTTCCTGCATAGAGCTTAGCACAAGAAAAATAATGCAATTTGAATCATCTTATTTGGACCAAAAACTGAGGGAGTTGTGAATTCCTAAAGCTTTAAATAGATTTCTATAAATTCATTTAACTATAATCTAAAAATCAAATAAGACAAACAGTTTTCATTAGGTCCGTTAGGTTTTCCAAAATTAATCGGGCCCGGATCTGGAAACTCCCGTGTGCCGGCACATTTACACCGAACCCTTACCCTTTGTTGAATTCGGCATGTGGTCCTCGACGGAAAGGAAAACAGAGGAGGCGGTGGTACTCGCCGTCCGCGGCCGGGACGGCTTTCCGGCGGTGAAGGGAGGCGGCGAGGCACCGGGTGGTCGGCGCGCTCTCGTGGGTGGCCTCAGATGCCCACGAGGCGACCCGACGCGGCCTAGTCGCGCGAGACCGTTGCTCCGCGACGGCGCGTCCGCGGCCTCCGGGGGACCCGACGCCGATTCGGCCCCACGGCTAGGGTTTCAGGTCCGGCGAGAAGAGGCGACACTGATACATGAGAATGTAAGAAGGGAGGAGGTCTGAGGTGGGTAGGCGACGGCGGCGGTGGAGCGCCCGTGACCGGCAATGGCGGCTCCGGCCTCGCGGTGCCGCTGCAGCACGAAGGAAAAGGCGGGCTCGCGCACGCGAAGCAGGAGGTGAAGACAGCACATGCGCGCGCGCCAGCGGAGTGGCAGGGCTGCGGTGAAGCAGAGGCGGCCGTGCAAGCTCATCACGGCAGTGGTGGTTTTCCGCGAGCGATGAAGACGAGGCGAGGAGGAGCTGGGTGACGGGGGCGAGGAGACAGAATGAGAGAGAAAGAGTGGAGGATGGGCGCTGCCCTGGTGTGTCCACACCGGGACGAGGGGACAGGGACGCATGGAGGGGACACACGGTGCCTGCGTCGGCCATGGGCGGACACATCGATTTTCCCCTTTGCATTTCCCTGACGGCAAATTCGCCACCGTCATTGAAATCTTATTCCCCGACCAGAGACAACAAAGTTGCTAGCCCTATTACTCGCAAACTAGGGCGAATCTGGGAAAACTTTCTATACGAAAAAATGTTTGTATTGATGAGTAGAACATTCCATCTTGAGAAAGTTTGTCCAGCTTCCTTATAAATTTTGATATACAAAATTCTAATTTAAAATGCCTTTAAAATTCATTTAAATGGAAAAACAGCCCCTAGACCTGCCTTTTTCCAACTTTTTGGACATGTTCTTGCCATTTTCATGAAATGTGAAAATTATGACTTTTGTTCCTTATAAAATTTTTTACAAGAATGGTATAGAAGTCAAAAGCTATATTTGAATCTATGAAACACTTTTGAAAAGGTCAAACAAAGCCATTCGGTGGTCAACCATGTCAACTATTGATTAAAGCATAATTAGCCAAAGTCATTAACGAACCCTAGGTTCATTTGATGTCCTAAGCATGTCTAAGTGATTTTAATGATCAACCATCAAGCACTTGGGCTAATTAACCCTATGTGCGACATTCAAATCATCTAACAAGCAATTCAATCATCACCTATGCACTTATACTTCCAATTTTAGTTAATGCATGTGATGATGATGCTTATGCCAATGAGATGCAAGTGCTAATGCATGCTTAACACCAGGGGTGTTACTGACCCTTACCCCTTAAGAAAATCTCATCCCGAGATTTGTTGAATTAGTTTTGGTTTTTGAAAAGCGGTACCTCACATACGAACATTTCAATTTTTATAAATGGCATCACTTCCGTCATGACGATTCACAAAACTTGTCACACTTTCACGACCTGATTCTGTGTCACTCTTATCTGGTCATTCCAGATCCAAAATGTTTTCTTTTAGTACCCATCAGGCGATCTAAGATCAAGTTCCTGTGGCTTGATCCTTTCCTTTCGGGACATGCCAGATTTCCTTGGCTATGGCATAGGAGACCCGCAAAGGCTGTACCCAATTCTGGAGGTATCTCCAAGTCATAAACCACTTCCATTTGCTTTGTAGTGCTTGGTATGGTCTAATTCATCATGGTGCGAGCTTTTTCTTCATTCTAAACCGCTAACATTAATTTATAGACATTACAAGAATGAGTTGTAATGATGGTCCTAAGTGGGATACAACGATATCCGAAATACCACACAATCAATCCATCCGTGTGAAGTACCCATTATTCTGATAAGACGGTTGGTTCAGAGCTTCAATAGGCAAGGAATGCTGATTAGGTAAGGCGATCAACCATTCAACATAGCTTGTTGGTCGATCCTTAAATGCTTAATTGGCTTCCATAAGCACTTTCTTCTTCCAAGGTCCCTTAGAAGCTACCATACATCTTAATTTCTGGGCTTCCAAGGTGAGGTTAATTCTTCTTTGTCAATCTGAAGTATGAAGATGGTAAAGAATAGTATCAAATATTCTCACATTAAACCCAAGACTACATCTCACTAGGGCAGGTTATCATGATGAATGACCGATAACTACCCATTTGGAGGCGTCGAGGGGTTGAATGTAAGGGAATCTGATATTCACATCTTCAACACATCAAAAGGTTCCTCAAAATCCTACAATATTCACTACCCAAGGAAGCACAACGTAGCTCCTAAAGAGTGGAACACTACTTCACCAACCTTGTGGGTAGCAAACGTAGGACTAGTTGGAGCGAGTTCGATACCGTAAAAGCCCTTCATAGGAAAACCGGCTAATGACATGCCAATATGATCCAACTAGATTAAGGAAGTTCGAACTTTTACATGTAGAAGTCAAAGTTCTTAGGTCAAGGGATCCAAACCCTCTCATGTAGAAGTCAAAGTTCTTAGGTCAACGGTTCTCTAACTTGACCGAAAATCGCCGAACTACTCCTTCTACAGAGCCGAACTGATAAAAGCAGCTAAAATCCCTTAACGAAGGCCTATGTTTTCAATCCTTAACATAAGGCATATGTTCATGCAGTTGGGTCTCGACACCAAAAGTCATCGAAAACATTCTTTCACTAGGGGTCGTGCCAAAATTTTACTTAGAATGTACCAATACATGATCCAATTCCTACTTTCAGACGATACTCATCAGATACACGAAGCAGAGAGCATTTTGATAAATCCAAGATTATACCAAACTACTCATACAGCGTGTATCTGACGCACGACCGTCTCTAGTATATTGAACAATTTGGTACAATTCCAGGTGCAAACCGGCTAGTGCAGCCGACATCCATTCCGCATAGGAGATCTAGCGTTTTATAAGCAAAACACGTTAAAATCTCATATGTGAACAGGAATAATGGTCGAATGCCACTATAGGTAAGCACAAGGTATTGGCACTAGTCAGATAATTCTCGAGGTCTGCTTTTATAATGTAATACCTGATTTTAAGAACAAAACCAGATATACACCATATGTGAGTTCTAGGAGTCAATTCCCACATATAACTACAAGTAAAGGGTAGTATCAGTAAATAATGCTTGATAAATAATGTACATAGTAATAGAGAGAGATATACCCTTAGGTAGCAATCAATGGAAAGACAACTTCGATCTTCAGGTAAGGACTCCACTCCACTGGATCCAAACTGACTGGTTGACAACAAGCCTAAAACTTCTCCTGAGGCGTGGAGGAAATAGCAAGAGTGAGTCCATGTTGTACTCCACAAGTATAACAACAAGTGTAATCCCATAACCACATGATCAATATAACATAAATAATGTAGAGCATAAAATAGTAAATAATGAACATCTTAACACGACAAGAATCATTATCCCAATGTAAATGTGTCAAGGCCGTCCCGTCCGTGGGCACCGACGATATATCGATTTAACTCTGCCGAGGTGTACACTTCACTTTGTGAGTCATGATTTACCCTTTCGCCCGAGGCCCATCGACCTCTTAGCCCACTTCCAAGGAAGGCCGGCAGGGTTCACTATGAAGCCTTTCAAAGGTTTGTCTAACAAGTTAGGGACACTAGGATTCAATAGTCAGTCTGTGTGATACAACCAGTCACAGGGATCCATAGTCTGCTTTCCCCATTTGCGCCACAAGGGTAACCTCTAACAAGCCAAAAAAGGTTCGCATACTGAGCTAAAGCCAGAGCTATATAGTCCCCACGGTTGCATGGTAAATCCATGATAAATCACTTACAAATAAATCCTCAAGTTGCTAAAAAGTTATTTTTTTTATCATTTATTGCTTAAACATTAATCAAGTCACAAGATCATGGTCACAAAAATAAACCCCAAGCTATACTTGCCTTAAAATTAGATCCTTCATCAAGTCCCAAATATTCATAGAATTGCTTCTTGATCTCCACTTATTCTTGATCTCTAACTTCCAGGTCACCATCGCAAAACTCACCGACTTAACACAATCAAAGAGCACCACACAAGCATCCGAGCAATCATACACGAAGCAAACAATAAGACTAATTAGAACAGTACACCATAGCAACAAAACAGTTTGGAAAGCTTATAAAACTAATATACTTGTTGGTATGGTCACATAGACGTTAAGTTCACCGAAAACGGAGCTACGACGGTGAAGATATGAATTTTCAAAGATTTCCTATAGACTAATAATACATTAAATATGAGCTCAAATTTTGAAAACTACAAACTAGGCTAATAGCTGTACTAACACGTAGATTATGAAATTACAAAAACATTACAATTTGAATGGGT
Source organism: Themeda triandra (assembly GCA_018135685.1). Taxonomy (NCBI): domain Eukaryota; kingdom Viridiplantae; phylum Streptophyta; class Magnoliopsida; order Poales; family Poaceae; genus Themeda; species Themeda triandra. The sequence goes on along the minus strand of JAENPR010000673.1, from coordinate 297,107 downwards.
CAAAATGGAGTTAGAATTAGCATTTTATAAACGTTTGAATTCTGATGGCAAAACAGTAATTATATGAAAGCGTATTTGAAACTAATGAACCCGGCGCTTTCCAAGGATGAAAAACGTAAACAATGATTACACAAAGCACCATGGATGATGTACACTTGGTGCTTTCAGAAAAATGAAATGCCTATTTTCTATTGCGCCAGATGCACATTGTGGGTGAAAACATGCTAACTCTGGAGCGCAAGTTGGTATACTTGTTGACTAGCATGTACGTGCAAAGGTGGAGAAGACGGCATTGTCGATGGCTTGAATTTCACTGAAACTGCCAGGTCGGACGTCGTCCTGAGAGCGGCGGACGCCAAGGTTAGCGTTCAGCCTGTTGTGGTTACGCACGACCGGCTGGAGCTGTGTCGGCGCGTCTGATAGTCATGCGTCGGACGCGTGAAGTCAGCGTCTGGTGGTTGGAGCCATTGGCTGGCCGAGCGAGCGGTGAACGCGTCAAACGCCGGCTGCACGTCCGACGGTGTGTCACTGGAGCGTCCGGCGGTCGAGCTGGAAAACATGCTCTGGACTGCGTCCGGAGGCACTGTTCAGCGTCCGATGCTGGTCTACGGAGGCGTTCGAAGCTCACGTGCAACAGCTAGTTTGAATTGCGAATTTGGTGCACAGGAAAATGAATGCATTGGACGCATCCAATGCTAGACTGTCTGGCGCATCTGACAGTCATGATAATTGCACAGTGAGGGGTAACGGCTCTATTTGTCTTAAGGGGGTTATAAATAGTGGATGGCCGGCTCTTGGCTATCTCTCTTGGCATTTTGACACACTTGACATTCTTGTGAGCTGAGGCAATCCTCTCCTACTCATCTCTCTTGCTTGGTTGCAAATTAAAAGTGAGATTGAGTGATTCCAAGTGCATTTGCATGTGTGGTTGCATCTAGTGGCACTTGGGGATCGTTTAGCCGGTGGATTTCTTGTTACTCTTGGAGGGTACCGCTCCTAGACGGCTTGGAGGTTGTTGGAGGCATTGGCAAGAGAAGGTTATTGTTTTTGGCCACCTCTGGTTGATTTGTGAGAGATTCTTGTGCTCTCCTCGGCGGAGTGCTAAAAGCAACTCTAGTAGAATGCACGTGTCATTGAGCTACCTCACTTGAGAGTGGTGTCTTGCAGTGCCTTGTGGGGTGCGCCTTGAGGGGAAAGTGACTTGAGGGTCACACCGAGGAACCATCTAGGTGTTGGTCGATGTTGGTATTTCTTAGCATAAGCAGATAAATCCGCAAGCGCACGGAGTACCGTTGCAGCTTTCACCCGGAAGTATTCAGGGTATCGTATTTTCCACAGAGAACGAAAGTGTATTAGAGAGAAGCAAGAACGTCCAAGAGAAGAAGGTAGAAGGATATTTTTGTAGGGTGAGAGGGTTTTCTATGCTCAGCCCAAGGTCACTACTTAACTAAAGTCTCGGCTTCTTGAACTCACTCACTTCGGAGCAGCGGTACCTTTCCGATCCTCGAAAAGACCGGGAAAAAAGGTGGTCGGGGTCAGGCCGCCAAAGCTCTACGAAAACACCAACCCGAACGTGGTGGAATACAAAGGCCTGATCGGAGCTGTCACCCCCGGGGCTGCCACAGCTATCCGCGGGGTTGGGCGCAATCTCAGGTAACTCGCTAGCCCAGACACCACGTCTACGCTAACGGCTACAACTCTAGTCCGATATCTTAATTAGACTAGAGCACACGATCGCGCGGAGATCCCGTAAGCAAATAAAGTAAGCGCTAAACTTTAGTTAAGTAGATCACTAAGGAATTGCAAAGAAACAATGCGGATATTACTCACGAAGGAGTCGGCTCCGTAGAGGTACAAGTTGGAGGAGAACCCGACAAACCGGCTCCGCCTCCGCTCTTCCCTCCTCTCTCTTCCTCTTTTCTAAAATATATAACTAGACACTAGCACCTAGAGCGACACCTCTACTCCTCAAATAATATGATAGTGGAAGCTCAATAGTGTAGAAATATATTCTAGAGGGTAGGATAGTGTGTCATACAAGTGTAGAGAGAGCAATTTATAGGGGAGGAAACTTGGAAGAGTGGAGGACCTCCTGTAGCATCTAAAGAACTAGCAGGTACCCCCGTGCTTCGCACGGGCTAGCAAGCCCGAATTATAGCACATCATAGGATTATAATTCATAAAAGAAGAGTAAACTTATAGTTGCCCATCGCTTTGCTGCGGGATGTCAGTGATTAGGCAGCATTTGGTGGAGGAACTGCGATGAAGAACAGGAACATTTGAAAAAAGGAGGAAACATGTAGTGAGGTATAGATTTTTGGTGTTTCATGCATGGAAAAGGTCTTTAATTGTGTTAATGCACTTACAACTGAGATGGGACCATTCATAGAACTGAGCAACGGGGTACAGGAGCTCAGTGCTCTGTAAAATAATCTGCGTATGTGAACCAAAGATAAATTGCGATAATACGCTTACAACTGAGATGGAACCATTCACAGAATCCTGTATTGAGCAGGAGGGTACAGAAATTCAGTGCTTTGTAAAATAATCTGTGAATGTGAAGCAAAGATAAACATAAATTGAATGGAAAACAGTAGCATGATTGTACAATTGGCAGGCAGATGAAAGCATATTAATATCCTGATCTGTTTGATGAATCAGAAGCTGTGAAATGCATCGAAATAAAAAAAAGGCGGACTCATGAAGATGGCGACGGCTGTGAACTGTGTTTAGCGTGTAACAATCGAAGTTGGAAGCAGCTGTATTAGTATATCGATCTCAGTTTGTTGGGCTTCCCTAAATGATTTTGTGGCATGCAAATTAAAATACTAACCTACGGAGGAGACCCAAAAAAATGCAACATGAATCAGTGGGATGAAAAGGGAGAATGGGATTACATGGTCGCTTCCGGTGCTTAGAGCTGAATCGGAAAAGGGTGGCCCTGCGGCGACGCTGATGTCCGCGGCACGTATGTCGTGCGAGGCGACGGCCGCCGGACGGCGAGCTCCGCGACTGCAGGTTGGCTCGTGCGGCGGCGGAGCCCTGATGAGGGAGGCGACGGCGACGTTGGTGGCGAGCGCCGTGGCTGCAGGGCGTTGGTAGGCCGGCGCGACGGCGGAGCCCGAGGAGGGAGACGACGATGTTGAATCCTGCGTTGTCCCTGGTGGTGGCCGCGGCGTGGTGCGCAGACGCACGTGCGCGAGTCGGCGGTGGAGGCCGCGGGGGTGAGGCGAGGAATCGAGGATGGCGAGGATAACGTTTCTTTTTTTTTTTTTTTTTTTTCTTTTGCAGCTGGAGAGGATGAGCCAGGAGGTACGGCAAGGTTCCAGAAGGTGGGAGTCATGGACGGCTGTGCATGGGAGGCAAACAATCGGACGGTTGCAGATGAGGAACTGTTCTTGTAACAGCAATCTGTGAGAGGGCAATGTTGCGCTACAGTATTTTGTGAGGAGGGAGGTGGTATACAGGATTAGTAGTATATTGTAGATATCCTGGTGGGGAACCGACCTTCTACGTCGGTGCGGCCTAAACTCACGCGCCAAGCAAGTCTCCACCGACGTATGCATGCATGGAAAGTTTCCCCACCGACCTTTGCAGCTGGACCGACGTCGATGGGCTGGCTGCCTGCGCCTTGCTTGGGCATGCACGCTTCTGCACCGTGCTGGGCTGCTGCCCTGCCGCTCGTTGACGGTTGGCCTGCTGGCTGCATGAAGAACGCGAGGCCCAGAAGTGATGTCTTACGTACGTTGACAAGGCCCATGATCGTCCATTACAGCTGCTTTGCTTGTAGATGGAAATTGAGCCACGAGCTGCTAGTGCACATAATTTGGAGAGCAGCTGGAGTACGTGATGCAAATATACACATTGTCCTGGTAGCTTGTCTTCATATGCCTTGTTACGTATATGCATATATATATACTCCCTATATTTATTTGCATATATCTCATGGTGATAATTAATTAAATCCATTAGCAAGGTATATTTGCACCACGACTATAGCTCCTCCATATAATACCATTTAATGTGTATTTTTGCCATGTCCTGCAAAATAAGTTAGAGCCAACAAAACTCGTAGAACTTGTCAAATAAAATAATATTTTGTTATTATGTAGCACGGATTGTTGACTTTTTATATCAAGTTGGTGGTTAAAAGTATGCAATAAGGACCGCCAACAAGTTCCCCCACACTTGGATCTTTGCTTGTCCCGAGCAAAGGTTAGGATAAAGTAGATATGAACATAGCTATTCAAGATATGGAACTGACACAAAGATCATTCCAAACATACCTCATACCTGCGGGATATATGGAGTGGCTAACATTTTTCCTTTTAGCGGTTGAGAAATGGAACAGCTCTGAAGCATAGTTGTCTTATCCTTTTTCACCTCTCAGTAACTGAAAGGTTTTATGATATTTAAGAATAAAAGCATAGTTCACATGTGCTCCTCAAATGGTACTCTCGAATCGCTCAATGGTGTATGTTTCCTCACCAAGGCATAGTATTGCCTTTTTCATGCCCTACCACTAAAGCTTTGAGTGGAGTTTTGGGTAAGTATGAAAGTAGGCATACTTGCATCACATATATTGCTAGGTCAAAAACCGAACCACAAGGAGATACAAATCATACACTTTGATTGAGACGTGCAAGTGTGTGGAAGGATGGTGGATATATGAGGTGGCTAACCTAATTCTACTATGCTCTTGAAAACACATCTCTCTCTTCATTAGGATTTAAAAGATTCTTCTCCTTTATGAGAGCATGGGCTATCTCTAGTCTCTTTGTCTTTTTTTTCTATCCATTTTTTTCTTTCTTTTTTTTTTCATCACTTTTTTTGTCTTCTTTCTCGCTTTTTTTTTCTTTTCTCTTTCCCTTTTCTTCTTTTTTTGATGAATGATAGCCACATGCTCCTTTTTACAAAGAAAACTTCGAGAGAGATGTCAACATGGATATAGAGCATTTATTTCGATAAAACCTAAACATATTTTTTTCATGTTCACTCCCAGTGTAGGAGTAGAACATTTATTTGATGGATGGAAGGGTGCAAGTTGTGCGTAACTCTCAATGTAAGAGTTGACAAATTTATTTATGGGTGTACGTGTGTCTCAATCATGGGCGCATGACTATAATCTCACAAGGGTCACAAACAATTTGACTAAGCTCAATGATCAAACAAGTAGCATATGACTGGGGTTTTATATTTATAGCATGTCATATGGCCCTGGTAGGAATTTCAACCATTGAGGAGTATGTGAAACTATGAATTTTTGGCATTTTATAAAGAAAATTCTCTAAATACTTCGATTAGAAAAGGTAGGATATCCATGCCAAAACCATATCTCACTTCACAACAACTTAGTCAAAATGTTTTTCCTATATGATATTTTTCCCACAAGCATGAAGAATATGTAAGGTCTAACAATTATACAGTCCATTCTCAAAAGGCTATATTCATAAATACTTTCAAAAATTAAATGTAAGTGGGAAACAGGGTTCTTTTAAAAATTGCAGGAATGCAATCATGATGGAAACAAGAGCATAAATATAAATAGATGGGAAGAAAGTGATCAAACCGAGCTGTGTACAGGCTCCTCCACCAATTCATGATGTGGTTCAATGCTTCTTTCTTCTTCTTTTTTTGATGGGGGTGTTGCACACCCGCACACTTCTTTGGAGCTATAAGTCTGGATTTTATTCAAAAACAAGAACTTGTGAAAACAACAAGGACTCTCCTGGTGAGAAACACCAGAGAGTCTAAAATTTATTGAATTGAAATAGCCTTTAATTTTCTTTTGTTAACAAGATTGAATATTTTAGATTGAATCATTGAATTGCAAAAATTCAATGACATCAACCTCTTCTATTTCTTGAGGTTCAAGGAAAACTTTTAAACGTTGGCCATTTACCTTAAATGTGTTACCTTCATCGTCTTGGAGCGTGATGGCACCATGTGGTGAGGTTTTGATTATCTTGAATGGCCCTTGCCATTTGCTCCGAAGTTTTCCATGACCAAAGAGTTTCACCCTTGAGTTGAACATCAGGACCTTATCTCCAGGTGTGAACTCTTTGTGCTTGATTCTTTTGTCATGCCATCTCTTTGTTCTTTCTTTATAGATCTTGGAGTTGTGGTAGGCCTTTTCTCTACATTCCTCTAGCTCAGATATTTGTATTTGTCTCTTCTTGCCAGCCAGGTGGAGATCCATATTCCATTTCCTAATGGCCCAGTGTGCCTTAAACTAGCATGTTTTTCCATATACCAGCTGGTATGGTGACATGCTTGTTGGCGCTCCTTATTGCATGCTTTTCACCGCCAATTTGATATGAAAATAGTCTCCAAAACTTAGTAATAAGGTTTTAAACTAATCATTTCCACGATTTTTGGTGCTTCCATTGTCTGGCAGGGTGAAACACAAAAACAGACCAATTTGGATCAAAAGTGGAGAAAGCTCAAAACCCGGACTAGTTCCATCTTGGACTACACGAGTAGACCCGGGTAATCGGGCCATATCTCACTCATACGAACTCCGATTTGGGTGATTCAATATGCGTTGGAAAGCTATCAATGAGGCCCATGCGCCTGCAAAAGATGGGGCCCAGCCGAGCTCCCCCTGGCACGCGCGCGCCAGGGGCGCGGCCGCGCCAACCAGGAGGCCAAACCGGCCCAGTTTCGTCCTGGTGGCCCATGTCGACAGCCCAATCACTATGGCGGTGGGGGTTTGTACATGGAAGGTACGAAACCACCTCTAGAGGTCGGTTTTGGTACTTTCCAAATGGGCATGACCCTTTTGCATAGAGCCCCCTCCTCTCTACATATAAAAGGGGTTCTCTCCTCCTCCTCCTCCTCAACACACACGCACACCACAAGGAAGAGCTCCACCTCCAAAGTCCCAAGATATAGAGTAGCACTAGCATAGTTGGGAGTGAGGGAGAGGAAAGCTCAAGTTCCAGAGTAGTCCTCGGAGTTTCGGCACTCTTTTGTATCGGTCCTCTGTAAGACTTACGCTTTTCAACAGAGTTATATTCTCTACATTACTGCAATGTCTTTATGCTTATCTAGTCATGCCTTAGGTCTTTAGCTAAGTACGGTTGGTATAGTGGTTCGCGCTTTGGCATGGGATCTCCGTTCGACCGAATGCTGTAGTTATCATATATGGCTAGAGTAGTAGCCTCTAGCGTAGACGTGGTGTCTGGGCTAGGGAGTTACCTGAGATTGCGCCCAACCCCACGGATAGTTGTGGTAGCCCCGGAGGTGACAGCTCCGACCAGGCCTGTGTAATCCACCACGTTCGGGTTGGTGTTTCCGTAGAGCTTTTGGCGGCCTTCCCCCGGTTACCCCTTCCCAGTCTCTTCGAGAACCGGAAAGGTACCGCTATTCTGAAGTGCTCTGGCGTGACCGCTATGTTTGACCGTTGCTTAGTTAACCCTTTGGTGCGCACTAGAATAGATCCGCAATAATGGAGGAGAACATAGGAATCTTGACCTCTCTCGTTGACCTCCCAGCTTAGACTATCTACTCTGTTATCTTATCTAGGGTTCTTTTTGTGTGTGTCATCTATCAAAACTCCAAACCATATCCTTTACCCATCTTTAGTCTAGTCGGTACACTAGCTAGCAGATGCATGATACTTTTTATCAACTTCTTTACCCATTGCTTCCCTGAGGATAAATACGATACCCTGGAATACTCTTGGGTGAAAGCTACAACGGTATCCGTGCGCTTGCGGATTTCACTGTTTGCGTAACTTATACCAATTGGCCTTCTGGTGTTGTTACCTGGGATGGACTTAAAACCTCCATACTTGGTAGCGACGCTAAGAAACGCCAACAGTGCCTATGGGTGTCTTGTAGGCTGTTCGATATGTTCATAGTGCATCAGGTAGCTGATACTTCTATTTCTTCCCCATCTCATCTACGGTCTTTTGCAGAATGTTCTTGATCTGCTTGTTGGATGTTTCAGCTTGACCTTGTTTGGGGATGGTATGGAGTTGCAACATTGTGTTTGACTCCATATTCGGCAAGGAACTTCCCAAATGACTTGTCAATGAAGTGTGACCCTCCGTCACTTATAACCAGTCGGTGTGTTCCAAACCTTGGGAATATCACTTCATGGAACATCTTTTTGGAGTGCTTGGAGTCTGCAGATGGGCAGGGTATTGCTTCTACCCATTTGGACACATAGTCCACTGCAACCAAGATGTCCTCGATCTCCCGACTTGGGAGCGGTCCCATAAAGTCTATCCCCCAAACATCAAACAGCTCCATTTGGAGGTTGTTCATGAGCGGCATTGCATCCCGAGCGTTGATGTTTCCATGTTTCTGGCATCTGGCACATCTTCTGACAAATTCTTTTGTATCTTGGTACATTGTTGGCCAAAAGAAACCGCTTTGCCCGATCTTGGCATGTGCTCGGAATGCTCTGTAGTGTCCCCCATATTCTGCTGCATGACATTTTTCCATGGTCTTTGTGGCTTCAACCATTGGGACACATCTTCTTAGCAAGCCATCAGCACAGACTCGAAAGAGTACGGGTCGTCCCACAAGTGAGAGCGACTTTGATGCTTGAGTTTCCTTCTATCCCTCCCTGGTGGAACATATCCTGCAACTATATAGTTGACAATATTTGTGTACCATGGATCTGAGTGTGTTACCTTTAGGAGCGTGTCGTCCCTAAGATAATCATTAATAGGTAACTCATCTGTATCCCTATGACAAAGCCTAGACAAGTGATCGGCTACCGAGTTTTCTACCCCTTTCTTATCTCTTATTTCTATGTCAAACTCTTGGAGCAGAAGAATCCATCGGATTAGCCGGGGTTTAGCGTCTTTCTTAGTGAAAAGGTATTTGAGAGCAGCATGGTCTATATAAACAATTACCTTTGCCCGCACTAAGTAAGACCTAAACTTGTCTATTGCAAAGACCACAGCCAACAACTCTTCCTCAGTTGTGGCATAATTTAGCTATGCCCCAGAGAAGGTTTTGCTAGCGTAGCATATAGCATGATGCTTTTTATCCTTCGTTTGGCCCAAAACGGCACCAACTGCAAAGTCGCTAGCATCGCACATGATTTCAAAGGGCAACTCCCAATCAGGTGGCTGGATGATTGGAGCTGAAATGAGTGCCTTTTTCAAGATTTGAAAGGCTTCATGGCACTCATTGTTAAAGATGAAAGGTGCATCTTTGGCTAAAAGGCTAGTCAGGGGTCTAGCGATTTGAGAAAAATCTTTGATGAATCGCCTATAGAACCCTGCATGGCCTAAAAAGCTACGAATGCCCTTTACGTTTGTGGGAGGTGGAAGTTGTTCTATGACCTCAATCTTTGCCTTGTCCACCTCTATCCCAAGAGTGGACACCTTGTGTCCTAGGACTATCCCTTCCTGGACCATAAAATGGCATTTTTCCCAGTTTAGGACTAAGTCTTTTCTACACACCGCTGTAAGACTTTGTCTAAATTCTCCAAACATTCTACGAAAGTTTTGCCATAGACAAGTAAAATCGTCCATGAACATTTCCATGATTTTCTCGATCATGTCGGAGAAAATGGACGTCATGCACCGTTGGAAAGATGCCGGAGCATTGCATAATCCGAACGACATGCATCGGTATGCGTAAGTTCCATAGGGCATGTGAACGTATGTTGGCGCTCCTTATTGCATGCTTTTTACCACCAACTTACAAATAAAATATTTGCCAAAACTTAGATATAGGGCTTACGACTAACCAATTCTACGAGTTTTGGTGTTTCACTTGTTTTGCAGGGCTTATATAAAATACACTAAAAATATGACATGGCTCAAGCAAAACAGAGGAGTTAGGAAGAGGGGCCCAGCTACTAGATAGTTTGGGCCAAACCACCGACATGGGAGTGGCCTATCCCAAGCACCAAATCAGGGTCGAGTTCGTTTTTGGACTGCACGGACATGTCGTAGTAAAACGGACGCCCTAGATGCATCCGAACTCGGAATTGGACAAAATACCCACCATTTCGAAGGTAGTTGAAAGGCCCATGAGATGGTGGCAAAATATGGGGCCAAGGTGGCCCACCCTGGGCGCGCGCACGCCTGAGGCACGGGCGCGCCAGCCCTGGCGCCAAATGGGCCCATCTTTTGCCAGGTGGCCCATGCCGACAGCCCAAGGCCAATGACGGTGGTGATCCCCGTATGGAAGGTGTGAAACCGCCCTATAGAGGTCGGTTTTGGTCTTTCCATGTGGGGATGGAACATTTCCAAAGAGCCCCCTCTTCTCCACCTATAAAAGGAGGCTCTTTCCCCCCCTCATGGGGGACGCACCACAAGGAAGAGCTCCACTTCATATTTCCAAGATGTAGTAGTAGTGCTAGCCTAGTTGGAAGTGAGGGAGAGAGTTCAAGTTCCGGAAGAGTCCTCGGAGGCTCGGCCAACCTTGTATTGGTCCTCTGTGCGACTCAAGTGTTATCTTATATTTATCTTCTTTACATTCTTGAACTATTCATTTGGTTATCTTGTCATGCCTTAGTTCTTTAGCTAAGCTTGGTTAGTGTAGTGATTATACCTTGGCATGGGTTCTCTGGTCGACCGACTGCTCTAGTTATAGATCGTGACTAAAGTATGTAACCGCTATTGCAGGCGTGGTGTCTGGGCTGGCGAGTTACCGGAGAATACGCCCAGCCCCACGGATAGTTGTGGTAGCCCCGGGGGTGACAGCTCCGACCAGGCCTTTGTATTCCACCCTGTTTGGGCTGGTGTTTTCGTAGAGCTTTTGGCGGCCTTCCCCCGGTTAACCCTTCCCAGTCTCTTTGAGAACCGGAAAGGTACCGCTGCTCCGAAGTGTCTCGGTATAACTGCTATGTTGACCTCCGCTTAGCTATTCCTTTGGTTTAGACTAGAATAGAACCACAAGAATGGAGAAGAAAATAGGAATCTTGGCATCCCCCGTAGACCTCCCAGCTTAGCTAGTAGTCGCCGCTATCTTTTTAGGGTTCTCCCGTGTGTGTCACTTATCTAAAAACCCGATCATATCTTTTACCCCCTCACTAGTCTAGTTGGTATATTAGTTAGTAGATGTATGACGGTTAATTATCAACTTCTTTACCCATTGCTTCCCTAAGGATAAATAAAATACCCTGGAATACTCTTGGGTGAAAGCTACAACGGTATCCATGCGCTTGCGGATTTCTCTGTGTGCATTAACAAATACCAACAAGCTTTCTGGCGCCGTTGCCGGGGATGGACTTAAACCTCCATATTTGGTAGTGACGCTAAGAAATGCCAACAAGCTTTCTGGTGCCGTTGCCGGGGAAGCAATAGGCATAAAGGGTTTGATCTTTATCTTGATATCTGCTAACCTAGTTGCCACTAGCTTTTGTGGGTATATTTTTTTAAAAAAAAATCATGAGCCCAGGGTGCTTGCTCTTTCATGAAAAATCATACTTCCACCCTGCCATCTCATAGATGGGCATATATTGTGTACAGACTAACTCTATGTAGATGGAGAGAAAGTCGTCGTTCAGAGATCACAATCCCATCATAGGTGACAGAATGACTACATGGTATCACTCACAATTCAATCACTGATTGTGAGTGATGAATCGATCAAGGTTTGTGAGAACCAACCAAAAACATTTTATACCTTCCAAATTTATTTTCACCACTGTATGTTTGCTTAATTCATCATACATCTAGTGCTTTCTTTGGGTGGCTCCTAGTCTTTGAGCTGTATTCGGGCGCCTTGCCTAGTCTAGGTTGATGACAATTTCTATTGTTATCTTCCTATTCGATGCTCCTAGTCTAGCCTTGTAGTAGACGGATGTTAAACGGGACCATCTCGACTTCATGTCTTGGCTCGCCAATTGGTATGATGATATCGTTAGATGGTTCGTGCTACAGGAAAAAGCTAAAGCCTAGATTTGCATGCATTTTACTCATTTAAATTTCCTTCAAAAACATGACATGTTTGTTTTGATCACATTCATTCACCTCACTTGCATTGCCCTGCATATAAAAAATGGTGCTCCAATTCATCATTCAATGTTCGTACACCCGTCTGAACTAATCTCATGTTTATCATTTTCATGCTACCTTTTTCTACTCTGGTATGCTTTGGTTTGGTTGTGCTTAACGTTGGTGCTTCCATAGGCTTTTTAAATTAAGCGTGGTGCTTAGGTTAAACTGCCTACCTTAATCAAACTAGGCATGGAGTCAAGTTTGATTAATTGAACCAAAAATTGCTAGTATAGACTTTGGTTGTATGCCTCGACTAACCCCTGCAGGATTTTCTCAAGTCCATAAGGGTAAGTCTTTGAGATAAATTCATAACGGTGGTAAACAAGAGTTCACTTGGTGAACTTTGAATGTGTTAACACTAGAATTTGGTTAGGAATATGACAGGTGGACCCGCAAGGAGCAGAGAGAGCAATTCGGCAAATGTATATGCGGTCGGCTAATTTCCATGTGTTCGGCAAATGATCAAGCGGTCGGCTATGACGGCTTCGTTTTGAAGGCGAAAGAAGGAAAGAGGAAGCTGACCAGAAGGGGAAGGAGTCATGATAGTCAAGGACTCTGATTATGGTTAGAGTTAGCATATTTGTATCTTTCCAATTTTGTTTAGATAGTTCGTAAATGCTTAGGACTCATGTTCTGTCCCGGGTATAAATATAAACCCTTGATCATTGTAATAAGGGTTCACAACCAAATCAATACAACTAGCTACGTGCCACCCTTCGAGTCCTTTAGTCGTGTCGTCAAGTTCTTCGAGAGGGCTAATCGATCCGTCGACCTCCGTAAGTCCCGACAACCTTGTTATCATGTCTAGTATCATGCGGTGGATTTAGATGTGATGCAAGTAGTCTCATTGTTTTAGCTTAGAACATGCGGTAGATCTAAGCTCGATCATGGGAAGTTTTTGCTTGTGCCTTGTATCGTGCGGCGGATTAAGACATGAGTAAAGATAGTTATCGACTCTTTTAGATTTGGCATGATCTAATAGATTCATTAAGTTATCATGTGTTGCTTGCTTTATTTAATGTTTAATTATTTGCAACACTCTTTTGCCCAATCTAGATTGATACTCTTTCGGCTTGTTGATCGTCCCTCTCATGCTTATTTAATATCGAGTAGATCAAGCTCATATAGCCGAATTAGATCGATCTAGGTTGTTACGTGTTGCGGGTTCATTCACGTTAGATGTAGATAAGCCTTGACAGGACTGGGTATCGTGCGGCAGATGCAGGTCTTTGGGTTACTCTAGAGCTAGTCATCCGGTGGACTAGAGATCGGTTTAATCTGATAGGTTTCTTTTACATGTTTCTTGTTTGTTCCTTCTTCATGGACCCCGATTCGGCAATCTTGCTGACACGATTATATGCACACATGTAGCGAGTATTTATAGATCTGTTAGGTAATTACGTACTTTTAGCTCTTTATTGTTAGATTGTATCATGCGGTGGATTGATCTAGTAGTAAGGAGTGGCGTAAATTCATAGTGTGTGGTATCATGCGGTGGATTAGCTTGCTTGGGTTTATGCTCGACGGGTTTATGAAGGCTAGACGTGCGGCAGACTAGTTGGAATAGCCTATGCATGTGTTGTTTAGTAGATTTACATTTATAAGTTACTTATATTTAGTTATTAGTGCTTGATGATGCTTTAAACCCGAGATATAGTTTGATATGCTTTAATGATTTAATCTTGTTCAAACATGTCTTCATTTACTTGTATTCGGCAAATTCATTCTTTATATCGCTTATGTTACTTTAGCCGAATGAACCGCAATCTGTTGCGAGATAGCTTCTATAGCTATGTGTCGTCGTAAGTGGCTTCGGGGTCAAAGATGGAACTGTCTGGTCTCACCCAAGACATTCCAGTTATGATCTTACCGTTTTATCCCTTGTCGACTTTCGTGTCAAATCGACGGCACGCTTCCGGATTCGTACGCCGGGCACCCGATTGAAGCTAGGCTTTCCGGCTTGCTGTGTGTGAGGCACGGTGCGCCACATTTTGTGTCAACACACTTTTTGGCACGCCCGTGGGACCACTTCTCGCTAGGATGGGATCGGAAATCGACAACAGTCACGTTCTGAACGTGACCTTAGACGAGCTGCAGCCAGAGCAATGCCAGATGGTAGAGCAAGCAATGGAACAGTAGCAGCAGAAATGTCTAATGTCTTTTTCCAAGAACAAGAGTGGCAGAGTGATCGTCAAGCAATCACTGCCACGAGTTCTTCTTGCTGGTCAAACTGATGTTACTGACGAAGAGGAGATGCAGAAGGTAGTTGGAGTCATCTACAAAGCTGTGGGAGACACTATGTTGAATCACAACACAGCTTTTTTGGGCACGTTCCGCAAAATCATGGTTGATACTTTTGGTCCAGCAGTTGACAAGCGCTTTGAAGAAAGATTTGGAGAGTTTGCTGGACCAGTGTACATCAACACTCAGCAATCTTCAGGGAAGTCAACTGGAGGAGGAGATAATCGGCACTAGCAAGGACGGGGCTGTTTATGATGAAAAAGAAAAGCCTCCCATGACCGAGCAGCAAACTCATGGTCAAGTAACTTTTGGTGCAACAACGAGATATACCCGCATCTGCTTACAAGATCTCCCCCATGGCAAATAGATTGCGAAGAGTATCTATGGAGATGGGTACAACGAATTTACCGATTACGGTGCTCGAGTGCTTTGCCGAATCCGGGATACGAGGAGTGCATCGGAGTACCTTCTAGGAGACAGGAGCGCAAGATGCAAATGATGTCCTCCTAAGCGAATGGCTGATATGATGCGTAAATCAATTCGGCTGAAACCAAAGCATCGACATATGCATACAAATCTCCTTTCCCGAGAATGGTACAATAGGGTAGCTCTTCCACCAAGAGTTAAGCCACCGACGGATTTAACCAAGTTCACCGGTCGATGACACCGGTACCATTGAGCATATCAGCAGATATCGATGCGGCTTGGAGAAGTCACTGCGATGAAGCTTGGAGGATTAGATATTTTCCTATGTCTCGACGGGGCCGGCTTTCACATGGTTTGCATCACAAATGGGCTAATTCCATTGGTACATGGGCGGAATTGGAGCAAAAGTTCCATGCATACTTTTATACGGAACCAATGAGAAGAAGATGGTTGATCTTTGGGCTATGAGGATGAAGACTACTGAGACACCAATGGAGTATCTTCGTAGATTCATAGAAGCAAAGAACATGTGCTATTCTCTGACTATTCCCGATGATCAACTCGCACAATTGGTCATTGCAGGCATGCTGCCACATATCAGGGACAAGTTATTTGGCATGGAGTTTGAAGACCTTGGACAGCTTGCACAAAAGTTGACAGCAATGAGCAATCAAGCCCAAGGGTTCAGAAGAGATACTCGTTTTCAGAAGAACAGTGCAACTATTGACATGTATCAGGGATTTCAAGAAGAAGCATCTGAATATGAAGATGAAGATGAAGTAGCTGCTGCAGAATTGAACTGGGCAAAAGAGCCTACTTTGGTCAGTCATCGATGGGTGAAGCAGCAAAAGGGATCTTATGATTTTCATGTCAGTAAGGCAGATAAGCTCTTTTTGTATCTGATTCAAGAGGGACACATCAAGGCCCGAAAGGACATCCTATGCTACGCCCTGAAGGGGTAAAGGATAAGAAGTACTTGTGGGTTTCATGATACGGGTTCTCATCATATCAATGATTGCCGAGTGTTCAGAGTAAAGATTCAGAAAGCTATTCAAGATGGACATTTGAGATTTGATGGCAAGATGAAAGTAGACAAAAACCCGTTCCCTCAGAACAAAGTCTCTTTCTCTATAGGCATGGTTGATGCCGGTGAATCCAAGGAAAAGGGAAAGACGAAGGTTCGACCTCGAAAGAGCCAAGGAGAGTGGTGCTTGTTGACCCCGATCGGCAAATTACCAAGGAAGAAGTGCAACAAGTACGTTTCGAAATAGCCGAAGAGAAGGGTCAAACTTCGGATGCGGCTAAGGGAAATTGCCGAATACACGCGAGCCAAAGCGCGAGTTACAAGACGACACTTGTTGAATAAGTGGCGAGGGAAAAGAAGATGGAATATGATGAGGAGCAGCGTACATTGAAGAGGAACGCAGATTCATGGCGAGCATCGAAGATATGAGGCGAAGTGCGGCGAAGAGAACAGGAAAGAGCACATAAGGGAGCAAGAGCAATCACATTGAACTGTTCCTTCTTCGGTTCTTGTTGGAATGAAGGCTTGAAGTTGCCTCGCTAAAAACAATTGCCCCGAATGCGTGATCAATATTCGGAGTATAGGCAATCTCGAGTCAACCGTCCCGTCCCGTCCATGATAGACTTGGAATAAGGATTCCCGAGGATGATCGGCGCATAAAAATGAATAACTTTGATGGACATCGAGGAAAAAGATTTGCGAGATCAAGCTTGGGCTTATAGCAATGTTCATAATGCAGTGGAAAGCTCATACGAGGTGGCAAAGAGGACAATGGTGCCCTCCCGGTCTCATGCGGAAAAGTCGAAGAGAAGAGTTCGAAGCGTTTGAGGAATCAAGAGCTGAAGGGAATTAGCCGAAAAGAAACCGGTATGGCATCCTAAGAAAAAGGATGATGGACAGGTCCTTCGGCTGATACTAACATGGTGTTCTTTATCCCATTAGAGTTTAGAGCTCCTGAAGATCAAGAAGTTCAAGATGAAGTGTATTCAGACTTTGATGAAACTGAATGCCGAGACTTGATGGCTCAACTTGTGTTGACTCGGCAAGCAATCTTTGACAAGCCAGTTAAAAACCGTCATCTGAAACCATTATACCTAAAGGGATATGTTAATGGCAAACCTTTAAGCAAGATGCTTGTTGATGGAGGGGCTGCTATCAATATTATGCCCTATGCTACTTCGAAGGCTTGGTATGACAAGTGAGGATTTGTTGCGGTGACATGATCCTTAGAGATTTTGTCAGGCAATGCTTCGATACTCGTGGAGCAAGACATGTGGAACGATGATTGGATCCAAGACTTTGATCACTACTTTCTTTGTCATTGATGGCAAGGGGGCATATAGCATGCTTCTAGGAAGGGATTGGATCCATGCTAATTGCTGTGTACCCTCAACTATGCATCAGATTCTTATCCAGTGGATAGGAGATGATGTAGAAGTTGTTCAAGCTGATGATTCAATGAGTGTTGCCACTTTCGAGCCTGCTTATTGGGAGTATGATGGACAAGACTGCCTTTCGGGTAAGAAATGGAAAGAAGGTCCTGTCAATGTGTTCGACGAGATCAACAACGATCCAAGCAGTCGGCTTTGACAGTAACTTTTAATGGACAATCCAATCGATGGCGACAAAGGCAAAGCGGGTCGTGGTTTCATGTCGGCCGACAAGTTAGAAGAAATCGATGTTGGTGATAGCACAAAGTCAAGGCCAATGTATATCAGTGCAAATTTAGACCCAGAATATAAGTTGAAATTAGTAGAGTTGCTGAAAGAGTTTAAAGATTGTTTTGCTTGGGATTACACAGAGATGCCTGGTTTGGATCGATCAATTGTTGAGCATAAGTTGCCTATAAAACCTGGGTTTCGTCCCTTCAAACAACCTCCATGAAAAATTTATAAAGAGGAGGTATTGGCCGATGTAAAGAAAGAAGTTGAAAGACCGATTGAAGCAAATTTTATTCGGCCATGCGGTATGCGATTGGATTTCAAACATAGTACTGTCTACAAGAAAAATGGAAAGATGAGAGTATGCATAGATTTCGAGAGATCTCAACAAAGCTACTCCCATGGATGGTTACCCAATGCCGCTTGCTGATTTACTAGTGGATGCGACGGCGGGGTATGAAGTTATCGGTTTTATGGATGGCAATGCGGCTATAATCAGATTTTTATGGCGATCGAAGATATTGCAAAGACGCATTCGATGTCCCGGCCACATAGGGTTATTTGAGTGGATAGTAATGACATTTGGATTGAAGAATGCTTTGGTGCAACTTATCGAGAGCCATGAATTATATCTTTCATGAGTTGATCGGCAAAATTGTGGAAATTTACATTGATGATGTGGTAGTCAAATCCGAAACCATGAAGAACATTTAGCCGATTTAAGGAAGACTTTGGAATGCACAAGGAAACATGGTTTAAAGATGAATCCAAATAAGTGTGCTTTTGGAGTCTCGGGCCGTGAGTTCTTGGGGTTCTTGATCCACAAAGGAGGGATAGAAGTTGGAAAAAGAGCATGGAAGCAATAGACAAAATTGTGCCCCCAACTAACCTTACGAGTTGCAATCGTTGCTAGGCAAGATCAATTTCGTGAGAAGATTCATATCCAATTTATCGAAAGAGTATTGCCTTTCTCTCCATTGTTGAAGCTCAAGAAGGATCAAAAATTTGTGCAGGGTGACATACGGCAAAAGGCTTTTGATGAGATCAAGCAATATATGAAGGCATCACCGGTGTTGGTACCTCCACCACTTGAGAAGCCTTTCAAACTATATGTGGCGGCCGATAGCCTAACAATAGGATCGGCCCTTATGCAAGAGTTTGATGAAAAAGAGAGGGTAATAGCTTACCTTAGCCGAAAACTGCTAGATCCTGAAACAAGGTATTCGGCTATAGAAAAACTCTTTGTGTGTTTATTACTCATGCACCAAATTTCAGCACTATTTGTTAAATGCCGAATGTGTGGTAATATCTAGTTTTGATGTAATTAAACACATGTTATCAATGCCGATTTTAAATGGAAGAATCGGCAAGTGGGTATTAGCACTGTCAGAATTTAATTTAAAGTATGAGTCGGCAAAAGCAGTGAAAGGACGGGTAATTGCCGATTTTATTACTCAACATCGTGATTTATCTCGTGATATGGTGAACATTGCCCCATGGGCATTATTTTTTGATGGATCATCATGTGACAAAGGTGGTGGTGCTGGTATTCTTTTGATATCCCCACGAGGAAAGACATTTGAGTTTGCTTTTTCAATTGAATATCCTGTCACTAACAATCAAGCGAGTATGAGGCTTTGCTTAGAGGGCTTCACTGTTAATAGAAGTGAAAGCCGTTGCTATCGAGATATTTGGTGATTCGAATTGGTAATCAATCAATTGACAGGACAATATGAATGCAAAAATGATGTCTTGCAAGGGTACCATGAACGTGTAGGGAACTTCGAAAAGCTTTTCGTAGTTTCTTTGCATCATATACCCGAGAGCACAATGGAGAAGCAAATAAATTAGCTCAAGCTGCCTCTGGATATCGGAAAAATCATGAAGTCTATGCAGCAGAAGAAGGTGCTTTCAATTTTGATCAGATAAATGATGACTGGAGAAGTGACATTATCAGTTATCTGAAAGACCCATCTCAAAAGGTTTCCCGAAGGCTCAGGTATAAGGCCCTTAAATTTGTACTTCTTGATGATCAGTTGTACCACAAGTCTATAGATGGAGTGTTGCTCAAGTGCTTGAGTCGGGAAGAGGCTAAGAAGATTATGTTTGAAGTTCATGAAGGAGCTTGTGGTGCACATCGGTCGCCTACCGAATGAAGTGAATAATCGAAGGACGGGGTACTTTTGGCCGACTATGTTGGAGGATTGCTTTGAATATTACAAAGGGTGTCGAGATTGTCAGATATTTGGTAATGTTCAAAGAGCGCCTGCATCTGTTCTGAACCCAATAATCAAACCATGGCCGTTTAGAGGATGGGGAATAGATTTAATTGGACAGATTAATCCTCCATCCAAGAAAGGACACAAATTTGTATTATTAGCTACGATTATTTTACCAAGTGGGTTGAAGCTATCCCTTTGAAAACAGTCACATCGAAAAAATATGGTCAGTTTTGTCAAAGAACATATAATTCATAGGTTTGGGATCCCACAGAGACCATTACAACCGATCGGGGGACTCGGTTCACTTCTTCGAGTTTTGTGACTTTGCCGAAAGCATGGGGATAAGGCTATATAATTCTTGTCCTTATTATGCACAAGCCAATGGCCAAGCAGAGGCATCAAATAAAATCATGATCAAAATCATCTAGAAGAAGATCAATGAGAAGCCAAGAAAGTGGCACTTGGTCCTTAATGAAGCATTATGGGCTTACCGAATGTCTTGCCATGGATCCACACAAGCATCTCCATATGAGTTGGTTTATGGACATAATCTTTGTGATGCCTTGGGAGTTGCAATCGGGATCAAGGAGAGTTGAATTGCAAAAGGATTTGACGGATAAAGATTATAAGGATTTGATGATGGATGAATTGGAAGATTTGCAATTGATTCGTCTTAAAGCTTTGGAAAACATTGAGAAGAATAAAATGCGCGTTGCCAAATACTACAACAAGAAAGTTAAAGTTAAGCAATTCGCGAAAGGAGAATTGGTTTGGAAAATGATATTGCCAATTGGCACAAAGGACAAGACATTTGGCAAATGGTCACCAAATTGGGAAGGACCTTTTCGGGTTGTCGGTTGTGCACCGATAATGCGTATATATTGAAAACGCTATTTGGAGAAGAACTTACTAGAGCCATCAATGTCGATACCTTAAGAAGTTTTATCCAAGTGTCGAAGTTGGATCTTAATTGTGCCTATGACGTAAATGTGGTATAGCCGATTAAATAAAAATCGCCTTCGAACAAAGGAAAGAAGTTGGAGAAAAATAGCCGATATTATTGTATCGCCTCTAGTGCAAAAATAGCCGATATCATGTGTATCGTCTTGAGCGAAATAGCCGATGCGGTTGTATCGCCTTTAGCCAAATTTTTTAGAATATAAATGAACAGTTTTATCTATCACCGGTAGGTTTATCGGAGAAAGAAAGAGAAAAGATGAAGATTATCTATTTTCCAAAGAAAGGGAATTGTTTTCAAGTATGACGGGGTCAAGCCTAAATGTCTACATCTTCAAGTACAAACCAAGCATCTATACATTTAGAAAAGAGTTGATGACAAAGAAGAGCATCGATCTTGATTCGGTTGACTTCATCAAGAGCTTTTTGGTCCTCTTCTTCAGAATCTTGGATGTTGGATAGTTTGCTTTTGATTTGCCGCGTCTCCTTGATGACTGATTGTATTCTGGACTTAGCCGAATCGAGAGATGGCAGATTTGTGAGCTTGGTTTCATGGGACTAAATGTTAGCATTCAGTTGAGCTAGTTGAGCTTCAAGTTTGGTTCTTTCTTCTCTCATGACTTGCAGCTCTGGTTCTAAGGTGCTCAAGAGGTGCTCAGTTGACTTGATGTCAGAGTAGAGCTCCTTGACCTGCTGTTCCTTAGCCACCTTACTTTTCTCCAGATCAGCTTTGGTGGACATATTCTTGTGTGCTCTCTTGATAGCGGCAAAGTGATCATCAAGGTGTGATAAGGCATCTATGGCGGCTTTGAGATTAAAGGGAAGCTCTTGATCAATAAGCTCGCCATTTCCCTTATTTTGTCGAATCTTGGGTCAAAGCAACAATATCCTTTTTCGAAATGAAATTATATGAAATTATATCCTTTAGCTTGGCTTGACTCTCGATGATAACTGGTTGGAAGAAACTTCATCATCTCTATCCCCACAAACTCTTCAGCGATAAGGGAAAAAGCGGCTTGAGGATGAGCAAGATCCGTCGGTAAACAAGGAAGGAAGTTTAGCCAAATGATTCGGTCGAATGGAAAATAGCCAAGTGGAGTAAGAATAATACCTCTTCGGCAAATACTTGATCGATTGCCTCCCGAGTAACATCAATATGTTGGGTGGTTGATGCCACGGTCACTTCGGGATTGACAATATCATGGCTTGGTACATCCCGAATTATCGGGGTTGTTGAAACTTGAAGCTCTTGGAGAAGGGGTTCTCTTTGTTCATTTGTCGATGGAGAGGAATTTCTTCTCGCTATTTCTCCTTGTTCATCGAGTCGAAGCATAAAATGAGGCGTATGCAAATAGAAGAACAAGAAAGGGCTCAAGTACGTATACGCACCGGGATGACCGACCAGATTCGTTGACATCTGCTTGGCTAGCGAATGTTCGGAGAGTCTTCCAAATTTACCACTCGGTCGGGGCTTTGAGGGTGAGCCCGTACTGTTGAAAGAGAGTGATGAATGCGAGACACATTTGCAGATGGTAGATAAGGGATCAAAAGCATTCATACCTGAGGAAGTGGCTTAACCTTCTTTGATCTTGTTTTCCTAGGGATGGCAGTGTCCTTGATGGGGGAGGAAGGAATTTTTCTTTTAAGGTCCTTCAGGAGCACTGTGTCATCGGCAGGTGTTTTGTTAAAAACTGCTAAACTTGGAGCATCATGCCCCGGAGCGGCATTAGGGCCGGGTTGCCGGTATTGAACCTCTCGGAGGACTTGGAGGAGCATTGTCCCGCTGTTCAAAAGGATGTTTAGAAACAGAAGCGAGAGACATGAAATGAAAGGTAGCTATAAGAGTGTACCTCATCATCGAAGTGAATGAGGACATTAAAACTTGGCATAGAGGATGGACTTGTGCTCTAAAAATGTGAGAATGCCATTCTTGCCACCAAAGAGTGAATGAGGGATGGACAGCTTCAATTATCACCAGGGGATTAGGTTCATATACCGGAAGCTTACATCCAAGATTGAAGACTTTGTTGGCCTCAGTAATATTCAGCAATGGCTCCCTGGGTCTGATGATGCTTGAGAAATATGGCCTTGGGGGCAATTGACCAAGTCCAAGCTGCCTGGCAACCATGTTTGGGTTGTAAAATTCATAAGTTGAACTTATCAACCGGCCATGATGAAATTCTGCTGGTAGAGCATAGGGCCTGATGAAAGAATTAAAAATATCCCTGGAATCATCATCTATGCAGCCCAGCTCATAGCTAAATTTGCAAGGAAGCATTAGATCTTCATTCTCTCTATAAGGGAACCAGACTATGTGATGGAATCCCTTGTAAAAAATCTTGAAGAGATGACCAAGGTCCAGGTCAATGACAATGGAAGATGCAGCCTCTCCATATGTCTGACAAGATTTATATCTGGGATCTTCACCTTCAGCATAGTTGTTTGAGGGAAAATTCAGGTTATGGAGGTCAACTGAAACTATCTGGTGCATATATAGTTGCAACCACATCTGAACAAGCCACCATGGACCATTGACACAGGAGATTTCATTCTGGCCCCTCATCTGGACAGTAATTTGGTGCATCATGTGGTAGACGGCTCCCAGTAGATATTTGCCCAAAGGAATCAGCTTGCCTGCAGCTAATTCTTTAGCCATCACTATATGATTCAAAGTGGGTTCATTGGATTTACTACATAAGATAAATCTGCACAACCACATGTTCATGAAAGCCCTATACTCTTTATCAGACACAGTGCCAGTTGAAGCATAAGTCTGAATATACTTGGCCCAGCCTCCTCCTGGTTTGACTGACCTCTGGGTACTGGTACCTTTGAACTTGAAAGGATATGTTGGCTTGGTAATATTCAAACCAGTCATCATGAAAATGTCTGACAGAGTAATTGACATTGGGCCATGACCAAAGATAAATGCGTTGATAGCATCAGACCAGAAGTAAGAGGGGCTATCGGGAGGGAGTCATTTCTTGGCATTTCGGCTAAGGAAAGTTCCAAGTAGTGTTGAATATCTTGTGATTCCCAGAAATCACTATTTCTAGAATGCATCCTACGGTACCAATCACGCCATCCTGTGATTGAAGGGAGGGGCCATGTTTTGAAGGCATTCGGCCATCTTTGTTTGGGGGAGCAATCCTAGATTTGAAAGGGATCCTCGAGTTTCTTTTTCAATAAATTCCCTCGGATTGGGGTCTCCCCGCGGATCAAGAAAGAATGATCCGGGGCACGCAAGATTGGAGATCAAGATCTCATTCTTCATTTCCTTTAAGAAGAAATTGAAGCGAATGGATCAAAAAGTGCATTTGGAGATGATTCAAGGAAGTTGCCGAATAGGTAAAGTAAGTAGGGTTACCTCCAAGAGCTCCTCTTGAGTTCTTGTCGCCATGATAGAGCTGATTGAGGATTCTGTCGCCATTAAGCAGTAAGCTCGATCTCAGGTGGCGGCTGCGGTGGTAGTACTGACCTAGGAGAAAGGCGCTTATAGTCAATTTTGAAATAAAAACTTTTATCTCAAAATTGAGGGGGCATGTGTTAACACCAGAATTTGGTCAGGAATATGACAGGTGGACCCGCATGGAGCGAGAGAGAGCAATTTGGCAAATGTATATGCGGTCGGCTAATTTCCATGTGTTCGGCAAATGATCAAGCGGTCGGCTATGACGGCTTCGTTTTGAAGGCGAAGGAAGGAAAGAGGAAGCTGACCAGAAGGGGAAGGAGTCGTGATAGTCAAGGACTCCGATTATGGTTAGAGTTAGCATATTTGTATCTTTTCAATTTTGTTTAGATAGTTCGTAAATGCTTAGGACTCATGTTCTGTCCAGGGTATAAATATAAACCCTCGATCATTGTAATAAGGGTTCACAACCAAATCAATACAACCGGCTACGTGCCACCCTTCGAGTCCTTTAGTCGTGTCGTCGAGTTCTTCGAGAGGGCTAATCGATCCGTCGACCTCCGTAAGTCCCGGCAACCTTGTTATCATGTCTAGTATCATGCGGTAGATTTAGGTGTGATGCAAGTAGTCTCATTGTTTTAGCTTAGAACATGCGGTAGATCTAAGCTCGATCATGGGAAGTTTTTGCTTGTGCCTTGTATCATGCGGCGGATTAAGACATGAGTAAAGATAGTTATCGGCTCTTTTAGATTTGGCATGATCTAATAGATTCATTAACTTATCACGTGTTGCTTGCTTTATTTAATGTTTAATTATTTGCAACACTCTTTTGCCAATCTAGATTGATACTCTTTCGGCTTGTTGATCGTCCCTCTCATGCTTATTTAATATCGAGTAGATCAAGCTCATATAGCCGAATTAGATCGATCTAGGTTGTTACGTGTTGCGGGTTCATTCATGTTAGATGTAGATAAGCCTTGACAGGACCGGGTATCGTGCGGCAGATGCAGGTCTTTGGGTTACTCTAGAGCTAGTCATCCGGTGGACTAGAGATCGGTTTAATCTGATAGGTTTCTTTTACATGTTACTTGTTTGTTCCTTCTTCATGGACCCCGATTCGGCAATCTTGCCGACACGGTTATATTCACACATGTAGCGAGTATTTATAGATCTGTTAGGTAATTACATGCTTTTAGCTCTTTATTGTTAGATTGTATCATGCGGTGGATTGATCTAGTAGTAAGGAGTGGCGTAAATTCATAGTGAGTGGTATCATGCGGTGGATTATCTTGCTTGGGTTTATGCTCGACGGGTTTATGAAGGCTAGACGTGCGGCAGACTAGTTGGAATAGCCTATGCATGTGTTGTTTAGTAGATTTACATTTATAAGTTACTTATCTTTAGTTATTAGTGCTTGATGATGCTTTAAACCTGAGATATAGTTTGATATGCTTTAATGATTTAATCTTGTTCAAACATGTCTTCATTTACCGTATTCGGCAAATTCGTTCTGTTTATATCAGTTATGTTACTTTAGCCGAATGAACTGCAATCTGTTGGCAGATAGCTTCTATAGCTATGTGTCGTCGTAAGTGGCTTCGGGTCGTAAAGATGGAACTGTCGGTCTCACCCAAAGCACGTTCCGGTTATGATCTTACCGTTTTATCCCTTGTCGACTTTCGGTCAAATCGGCCGGCACGCTTCCGGATTCGGGACGCCGGGCACCCGATTGAAGCTAGGCTTTCCGCTTGCCGTGTGTGAGGCACAAAGGCGCCACATTTTGTGTCAACGAATGAAACCTTGATCAAGAAAAAAAATGAATCTCAAAACCGCCCGGCCAAAATCACATGAAGATCTCGATGGTGTGGCAAAAACAAGAAGTGCAATCATCCTCATCCATCTCCAGGATGAAATGATGCAAATTCAAGATCAAATGTCAATGGAGAAGTCCTTGCTCAACGAGACTTAAAATGGTGAGCCCTTGCCAAAGGTAAATCAGTATTTATCTCATATTTGATTTCCAAACATCTTTTGATTTCAAAATCTGCATGTTTACCTTCCCACCAAAATACCTTTTGCATAAAAAACTAAAAACAATTTGCTTTGACCTTATTTTCAAAATTTGCAAATGCATAAAAAAACTTTTTGCTTACAAAAAAAATAATAAAAAAACCCTTTTGATAACAAAATATTTTTTTCTTATCATGTTTTAAAATAATAACCTCTCCCTATCTCCCATAGCAATAAAAATCTTAGTGCTAGACAAAGTTCCCTTCGGGTATTCTTTTCCACTAACAATTTTAGGAACGAGAGGATGAACAATGTCTAGTAACATGGGTACTGGAACACATTGCAAGGAGATGCGTCAACAATCACACTTGGTTTTTATTGTCAAATGACATAAAAATCCAAGTGTGGGGGACCCGACTCGTCCACGCTAACACTCGGGCATGTTGGTTTGCACTCCTATTCCTCACCCATGTTTTGCTCCTATAAGTTTGATCTTGTTTAAAAATGCTACACATGTTAGTTAAACTTAAATTGTGAAATAAAATCTTGCGGCACTATGAGCTTGACTTTTTAAAGATTGGCCGGTATAAGCGTTATTCCTAGTTCATACACTTGTTACTTGTGGATACATCTTTATTAGGAAAACTTGTCAACTAGGTTGTTGTGAGATGTGATATGGTACGACTAAAGTAATCCTTTCTTTTCTGTGTGAGCTCTTGGAGATTTTTGTTTTGATAAAGCACAAAACTCATAGCAATGCTTCTCCTCAATGGTTATGAAATTCCTACCAAAGCCATATGACATGCTTTACATACAAAACCCCAGTCATATGCTACTTGTTTGATCATTGAGTCGTCGATTGTTGTGACCGATGTGAGATTATGGTCATGTACCCACGATCGAGATTCACTCGCACCCACCAAATAATTGCTGACTCTTACATCAAGAGTTGCGCACAACATGCACCCCTTTTGTCAAAATGCTAATTCTCACACTGAGAATTGCGCACCATTCCACCAAATAAAAATGCCAACCCTTACCCTGAGGGTTGCGCATCCCCTTAGTTGCCAAAAGCACTCCACGCATTCCATTATGACATCTCTCCATTTCATCATTTACCGGACATAAAGTTATAGGCTATGTTCCTAGTTAAAAAAAAGAAATGATTTTTGCCAAGGGACATAAGAGGACAAGGGTCCCATCATTTAGACCGACGGAAATCTTAGATCCCCGTTCAAAAAAAAAAGGGAAGAAGAAAAAAAAAGAGAAAGAAAGAAAAAAAAAGAGAAAGAAAAATAAATTTATATACTTCTTTTTATAGCCCATACTCCTTCCACTCATCATCCACCAATAAAGAGAGATTGTTATGATGCATGGAGCTCCAAAAATACCACAAATATAGGAACCATTTCCACATCCCACACACTTGCACATCTCGATCAAGGTGTATGTTTTGTATCTCCGTCTGGTCCGGTTTTTGACTTGGCAATATATGTGATTCAAGTATGCCCACTTTCATACCTACCCAAAACTCCACTCAGCAATAAGAGGTATGTACCTTACTAACACTTACGCATATAAAAAAAATGCTTTGTCATTTCCCATATATATGTGTCATAGAAATATTTGATTCTACCCTTGTTGAAATGATGAAAAGTTGCTCTGTCTCGTGACTCGCTTGTACCTTGTTTATAATTGAGTTTTCTCTAAGGTTTGAGTTTTTCGGCTAAAAATGTCTTATCCTTGAAAACCTGAGATTAGTGGGTTGCATAGGCTAGATCTTGTCTAAGTTATTGCGGGGTATGATATAGTGCCACAGGCAGCGCTATGACTCTGTCTTGAGTGAAAACCTGACTTCCGGAGTTTTATTTTCAAAATTAGCAAAACAAAAGTTCCTCAATGATTTTGAAAATACCTACCAAGGCCATATGACGTAGTCAATCTCATACGAAACCCGGTAGTCATATGCTTTGACCGATCACAAAAAGTCTCAGTAACCTCCGTGAGATTATGGTCTTACACTCACGATTGAGATTCACTTGCACCCACCAAATAAATTTGCCAACCCGTACACCGCGCGAGTTGTGCAACCTAATTTTTCATCCAATCCACCAAAAACGCCAACTCTTGACCCTAGAGTTGTGCACCTTCTTCAAATAAAGCATGCCGACTCTTACACTAAGAATCGCGCATCCATCATCAATCACAAAACTACTCCTCGCTTTTTATCATGACTTCTTCCCGCCAGAATCCTTCATCATGCCTAAAAGAGAGTATTGGACATTAGCATCTCTTAAAAAAAAATTGTGCCAAGGGGCAACAATAAATTTCCAAAGTAGATAAACGGGAATTCCTGTTAGTCTCCCGTTCAAAAAAAAAAAAGAAAGAAAGAAAGAAGAAAAGAAAAACAAAGAGAAAAGAAAGAAAGAAAAGAAAGATCTTAGTTTTTCCATTTCAAGCCCATACTCTCTCAAAAATCCCTTCCACCAATAAAAAGGAGTCATGGTGCATGGAGTACCAAAAACTTTTAGAATTAGGAATCATTCACCCTCACACACTTGCACAAATCTCGATCAAAGTGTATGGTCTTAATCTCCGGATGGTTCGATTCTTGACTTTACAAATTCTATGTGATCCAAGCATGCCCACCTTTCATACCTACCCAAAACTCCACCTTCAGCTATAGCAGTAGGTTAGAAAGAAAGGCAAAACCACAATGTCTTTGGTGAGGTACAAACACTTTTGAGCGACTGAGAGAATCATTCGGGGAACTTGAGTTTCTTTTACAAAACTTTCAAAACCTCCGGAAAAAGTGGTTGATCTTAGGTAGACGATAAGCAACGCTTGTGAATCTGTTCTATCCAGCAATTTCCCAAGACTTGAGAAAGCTGGAAAGCCCCGCTTATCTTGAGAAAATAACAGGGTGAGCAGTCATGCCGATTTATTCAAATCTTAGTAGAAATCTTGCTTATACGCTTGGTACACTTGACTCATGATCGGCATAGTAGCAACTCCTGATCAACAACCTAAGGCTGAGCTTTGCTCAGGACGAGCAAAGGGTAAGCTTGGGGGACCTTGTTGGCGGTCCTTATCGACGATTTTATACCACCAATTAGACATGAAAAAGGGTGAATTATATATTCCTATATGCAAATACTTTTACAACTAACCCGAATCCACGTGCACTAGGAAATATACTGTCATTGCAGGAATCAATAAAAAGTGCAGGGATTAAATATCAAAAAGGCACTTTCTGGAAAGCACCAAACCAACCCAAAGTGGAGAATGGCCACCTCGGAACCAGAATGGGCCAAAACACCAAACCAGCACGGCCCAGGCCCACTCCACAACCGACCACCAGAAGGCGGTCGGGGCGCGGCACCACAGCGCGGCCGCGCCAGGGGCGCGCTCGCGCCACCCCGACTGCCAGGTGGGGCCGGCCAGCTGGAGGCGGTTCATTCAATGCTGAGGAGGGTGGTGCACTGGTGTACCTGCCTAATCAGGCTCAAACCGACCTCCTCACACATATAAAAGGGGAGAAGAAAAGGAATTCAACACACACATTCATTTGGCCTCTCTCTCCCTCACCTCCACTTGTTCCTTAGCTTAGTACTAGTAGGATTGGAGCTAGGAGAGCTACCAAGGAGAGCTTGTCTCCTAGGAAAAAGAAATAATTTTTGGTAATCATCTATGGATTGTTCTTCCTTGTTCAAGTTCTTGTTCTTTATATATTGCTTAGCGTATGAACTAGAGCATAGTCTTGAACAAGTTCATGATGATATGTATGAACTAGAGCAAAGTTCATATGATCAGTTCATAGCATGTTCATCCCTGTTCTTCATCGTTCATATGTTCTATAGAATTAGAGTCCACGATGAGAATGAAGTAACGGTTCGATGTTCTTTCGGGTTTGCCTATGTTCTAGCTCATCCATCCGTAGGGTGGGAGTCCTGGGGGAGCATAGGTAGTTCTCTAGTATGCGGATGTGGTGTCCGGATACGAGAGGGCCTTCGAATATGACGGCATGCCACGGTTGAGGGGTAGGCGGCAGGTGGTGATAGCCCTGTCCGTCCCTCGTAATCCCCCACGTCTGTATGTCGTGTAGGAGTGTTGACGGTTGTTAATGATCAATTTTATATGTCAACCAGAGAGAGAAAGAGGGGTATAATCTGTTCACCACCAATAACTTAGGGTTTGAACTAACAAATTCCACAAGTTTTGGTGAATATGTGTTTTCGCAGGGGATTATCGGAAAACATCCAAGGAGGCCCACATGTCATGATTACATAGAGAGAAAGACCGAACGGGTAAAATTGTATATTCTAGAAGACTCCGAAGGCAAACCCCGGAAGCGGGGACCCACCCGGCATTGTGGTGGGTCGGCCGACCCAGGGGAGTCGGCCGACTCACCACCTCCACCAATCAGGTGGAGGCTCGCGGATCCTGCCTCCACCGCCTTTGAGGATGAATAATTATCGTCCGTTTAGGTCGGTTTGATCCGATGGCTGTGGTGCATCCTAGGGGGCTATATATTCAGAGCCCCTGGCCCCTGGCTGAAACCCTAATTCATTCTAGAATTCATTATTCAGAGGTAGCCATCAGCAAAGCCAGGGTTTAGAGAGAGATCTCCACCAGAGAGTTAGAATAGTTACTCTAGATCTTCAACTTCTACATAGGTTTAGACTAGATAGAGGAAGAATCGGGCGCCTGTGCTCGGAATTCCGGATCTTCATCATCAGAATTGGTATTATCTTGTATCTATTCTTGTGACTTTATTCTAATATCATTATGTTTCTATTTATTATGTTCCTAGTTTATTCTAGTTCTACATTTGATATGGTTATGATTGGTGATAAGTTTATGTATATGTTTGCAAAGCGCTTAGCTCTCTTCGTGGGAGGGTTAGGTGGTAGATTTCATGTAAGCATGGTGCTTAGATGCCGTTTACCCGCAAATGCACCCTATTGGCCGGGTCGTGTGGTAGATCGCGGAAGTGACAGGTTCCGTTGAGTCCTCTGTATTCCATCCCCGTTGGTAGGTCTAGCGGAACCAAAGTTGCGTAGTAAGTCCCGCTATGTCTTGGCTTGTTATAGCAATGATCCTTATACATAGATGAAGAGTCTTTTGTGCTATATATGATAGTGTAGAGTTGGAGTAGATGAATAACTTAGTAGATTAGAACCTACATAGGATTTATATTTTTTGAACTAATCAGATGTCAACCTACCTTTGTGAGTAGTCTATATCTAATCTCTGTGTGATTTATACCCCGAGCTTATTACTTTATATTCCCTTATTTATCATGGTTTACCCCTCGCAAAGTATGTGACTGTGCAATCAATCACTCATAAGTAGTCGTGTTTAGCAAGTTCATCTCATTGTTTAAGTCCGTAGTTCTTTCCTTTGAGCTAAATATAAATAACGATACTGAATACTTCCTGGTAAAATGCTACAATGGTGTATTATCTGTTCGCTTGCGGATCCCATATTTTTCTTGATTAGAGGAGCAGTTTCGTACCAACACTTCGGCGCCATGCTAGGGATGACAACTTAGCGTTAGTGGTGTTAGAGGTGTCAACAAGCATTTTTGGCGCCGTTGCGGGGAACGTAAATAAACTTTTAGAGAAAAATTGCTTAAGCGTATACTTAGAAAATGAGTGATTGTCACTAGTCACCTCTACTTTGGCGGGTTCACCCTGTTGTTTTTCTTTGTCTATATTTTATACAGGGTACTAGCAGGATTGAATCTGATTCATTCAAACTCTCGATCATCAGAGTCGGTTCAATCAAGAAGGAAGCTCGACACCAATCAAGATGGCTGAGAAGACCTTACTGGAGTTCTCTTCTCCAACTATAGAGAACATCCGCACTGGTCCAGCAATACACACTGATATGCAATTTGAGCTCAAGCCAAGTCTCATCAACATGGTGCAAGCTATCCAATTCAGTGGAAAGGTACATGAAGATGCAAGTACACATCTACAAGACTTCATGGAGATTGGAAACACCATCGCCATAGATGGAGTTAAAGAAGACCTCATACTTCTTCGCCTCTTTCCATTCTCACTAGTGGGAGGAGCGAAGCTGTGGTTCTATGCAAATAAAGAAGATATCAATACATGGGCGAAGTGTTCCAAGGCCTTTCTAGCAAAATTCTTCCCAATAGGCAAAACCAATGTCTTAAGAGGAAAGATTACCAATTTCCAACAGCAGAAGACGAAAACCATGTCAGAAGCATGGGAGCGTTTGCAAGGATACATTCAAGATTGTCCCCATCATGGAATGGAAGAATGGTTACTCATGCAAGGGTTCTATCACGGATTAACTCCGAAGACGCGTGAGCACCTAGATGCAACTGCTGAAGGATCATTCTTATCACTCACTCTTGGGAGAGCTAAAACACTCATGGAGAAAATAGCAGATAATCAAAGCTGATCCCAAGACAATGTTCAAGATTGCCATCAGAGTGAAGAAGCAATAGAAGAAGTGAATGCATTATCAACCAAGATGGATACCTTACTCCATTGGCTTGACCAGAGGGCCAAGTACAAGGAAGATCAAAGAGCAATTAAAGCAACATATAAGCAAAATTCAAGTCCCGTCATGAGAAAGGTTCCACATTGGGTGCAACCATCCATTAATCAAGGTACTCAGTCAGGTAATTATGCAAAGCAACCTACTTTAAGAGAGTTGGTTCTACAACAGTCCAAGATCAACTCATCTATGGAGGATAGGTTTGCTACTAATAATAAAATCTTGGAAAATTTAAGCATTAAAATGGATAGTTTCTCCTCTGCCATTAATGACCAACTAGAATTCAATAAAAAGATAGAAGAAAGGTTAGCAAAATTGGCCGTTGCTTTGCTCGTTGCCACTAACCCCGAGCAGGTGAGATCTATTACTACAAGAAGAGGGAGTTCTACCGAGATCCTCCCTATCCAAAAGGAGCAAAAAGGCCAACCGTGCTACCACCAAAGTGGCGGAAGAAGAAGACTTCCAACCTGAGCTAGAAGTATTACCACAAGAATCGCACGAAGCCAAGACAAGATCGGAAGCAAGACAACAATTTCGAGATACAAACTACCTACCATTCCCTAGGAGGAAAAGAGGACCACAACAAACAGATGAGCAGTTTGGTAAGTTCGTGGAGGTAATTCAAAAGTTATATGTCAATATACCTCTGCTGGATGCCATACAGTCCCTACTTATGCCAAGTACATAAGAGATATTCTTAACAAGAAGAGACCACCGCCATCCAATGAAGTGATCAAGCTAACCGAAGAATGTAGTGCGGCCATCCTCACCCAACTACCAGAAAAGAAGAAAGATCCAGGATGTCCCACTATCGACTGCACAATTGGAGATCAACATTTCAATAATGCACTCTGTGATCTTGGAGCAAGTGTCAGTGTGATGCCTGCAGCAGTCTACTACACACTGCACTCTAGCCAACATCAATGTGTCTACAACTAGCCAACCAATCGGTCCGTTATCCGTTGGGCATTGCTGAAAACATTCCAGTCAAGATAAGATAATTCTTTGTACCAGTAGACTTTGTAGTACTGGATATGCATCCAGACTCAAAGGTGTCACTTATCCTTGGAAGACCCTTCTTAAGCACCGCCAATGCACACATTGATGTCGGGAAAGGAGAAATCTAGTTCACTATAAATGGGCAAGAAGAGCAATTCACATTCAAGTCAAAACAAGAGCTCAACAAATCCGCGAAGATGGTAGAAGAAGATCAGACATTACAACTACCGAGGCGAGGATGCATCTCGGGATCATCAAAGAATGAATATTTTAGAAGGTCCAATTCGGAGGACTTTAAAAATCCGAATCCTCGCCGGAAGGTAACTCGGTATTTATCCGCATTTTAAATTGCATCTCTTATAGTTTTCTTAGACATATTTATTTCCAGTATTGCATTATAAAAATTCTTAGCCCCACATAAGTAATTTTATGTTGTGTGACAACCCGTCAAAAATATTTTATCGTGGTGGCACAAAAATCTATCATTTCATGCATCTAAATTAGTTTACCTTCATTTAAATTTCTGCATTGTTTATAATTTTTGTCATGGCATTAGTGCATGGTGGGTCCCTCACCATGGGTCCCACATGTCATAGACCACACCTCACATACATCAAATCACATAATTTCATCCACTTCCACT
The DNA here is from genome assembly GCA_018135685.1 of Themeda triandra. Classification (NCBI taxonomy): domain Eukaryota; kingdom Viridiplantae; phylum Streptophyta; class Magnoliopsida; order Poales; family Poaceae; genus Themeda; species Themeda triandra. Next base: position 263,007 of record JAENPR010000673.1, on the reverse strand, counting down.
CACCTCCACTATCCTCTCTTTTCCACCGCCAAATCCACTCAACCGACCAAAATTGCTGGATTGACAAAAGATCATGCAATAGCATATGAAGTGGCAGCCACATTGGCCAACCTGGTGGGGCGGCCGACTCCACCATTGAGTCGGCCGACTCCCCCACTTCTCCTCTATAAATAGGCCTCCTCCCATTGCTTCCATGCACCACCCACACTCCAGAATTTTAGCCAAACCACCTGCTCTCGACTTCGAGTTTCCTGAAGAGAGTTAGAGAGAAGAGGAGAAGAGTAGGAAGAGAGAAGAAGTGAGAGAGTGAGTAAGAATTTAGCAGCAAGTGAAGGGAAGGGATAGTGCTGAGAAGATCATCACAAAAATTAGTGAAGATGCTGTCCAAATAGGAAAAAGAAAATCTAAAATCAAGGGGAGGTTCTGTCAAAAACAAGACCTAAAGTTTAAACCTTTAGTCATGAAGAACGACTAACCCCTAGACCGCTGACTCTGGACGGCTAACCACTAACCTTGTGCTAATCCTTCTCTCCACTAGTGTTTGTTTTCGTTTGTTTTGAGCAACTTGCAGGATGAAGAGCGTCTTCAAGGGGATCTCGGGAACCATCAGGAACATCAGGACAAGGAGTGCCTCTCGCCAAAACTCGGTGGCTGGTTCCGACATGAGTGTCGACCCACCACCAGAAGCCCCAGAAGCACCTGCAGCAGCACCTGTACCCCCACCAGCATCTCAGAGAGTCCTCATGAGAACATCCGATCTCGCCCTGAGAACTACCCAGGAGAAGGATATATATAAGAAGCTCAGGAACAAGTGTTTCATCCACACGCCGCTCATCGATCCGACACTTCGCTCGACGATGTATGGCTCAAGAATTTGACACAATTTTTCCACTAGTTGGTTGGACTTCCTTTGCAAACCTTATCGAGAAGGGGATTAGGCTTTTAACCATAGAATTCCTTAGCACCCTTCGATACACTGACAATGGAGTTTATTTTAGAATGTTTGCTCTGGAATTTTCTGTCTCTTGGAGAAACCTTAGTGACCTCCTAGGTTTCCCTCAAGATGCCCTCATAGATTTAAATGCAGCACTAGGTGATTTTGATGCACATAGGTTTTGGAGCAGCATTTCTAGAGTACCCTACCACTTAGCGCAACGCACTGCAGCCATAGAGCATCCTACGCTTAGATTTTTGCACCGTTGGAAAGGAGCCACCTTTTTCTCACGATTTGATGAGAGCAAGATCGAGTAGCCGACTTGCGCTTGCTTTGTACGCGGTTCCAAGAAACAAAAGTGTCTCCGTCCATCTCCTAGTGAACCATTGGATGAGTGTCCCCGGTTACAAAGTAGGAAGTGTGGCCATTTGCTCGCTTATCACTCGCATTGCCACAAGCTTGAATTTATTAGAGGGAGCTACTTTTGAGTACATTGAGCATCATAGAGAATTTTATGACCTCTATACTTTTGGCCAAGGTCACTTATCGAAGAAAGTTAATGATGTTTATTATGCAAAATATGGTGATGCTTTGCGATCCGGTTACCTAACCCGGACCGGCTTTGTATCATGTGCAAAACTATCATGTTGAGTTGCGGGCGGAACTCCGGTGAATGAGAGAGCACCTTGAAGAGTTCGCTCGAGAGAGGATGACAGAAAATCGTGAACTAGTTTGGCGTGGTGCCGAAACTGCCCGAGAAGAACCAGCACATGCCAGTTTCAATGAGTGGAATGTACCTCAGTACCACTCACTAAACCCATGGGTGTACCCACCACAAAGCCAACCACATCAACCATTCTATGGTTACTACCCGCCATACACCGCCCCAGGAACATCAGAGCCAGGACCATCTGAGCCAGGACCCTCACAGCCGCCAAGATACTCTTATGACCCCTTTGGTACCACCGATGAAGAGATGACTCTGAGCCACGTCGCCACTCCGATGCCACCGCCATTTTCACCCAGCAGACTATGATGAACAAGTAGCCTTCCAAGCACAACACCTCTCGCCACTCGAATCGCCATGATCGAGGTGGAATGACCGGTTCCGGTGGAACCGAACACCACCCGCACACCGGGCACCATTCAAGAGAACCAGGAAGAAGCTGCTTCCATGCTGCATGGCTTGGTGGACCTATTGCACATCCACTATCCACCACCACCACCGCAAGACTAGCTTGGGGAGGACCCCCATTATCAAGATAAGTGTTTCTTTCCTTTTGTTTTAGTTTGTTTGTTTTCAGTTTGTTTATTTTTCTTAGTTTATTTAAAAAAATCAGAAAAACTAGAAAAACCCCATAAAAATTTGCTTGCCGTTTTAAGAAGTTGCTTTCTTTGTGCTTGTTTACATTTCAAAATTTGCCTTAAGATGAAAATCAAATAAAAAGAGTGTGCAAGTTTGTTTTCAATTCAGTTTGCTATAAATAAAATGTGTAGACTTGAGGATTGTGTGATGGAAATGATGAATAGTTGCTCGCTCTAATTCTTTGCAAGTACCTAGCTTTAAATTTGAGTTCTCCCAAGATTTAGATACACCGTTTGACAACCGGATTTACTCTACACCCGAAACCCGTGGGAGCATATGCTTAAACTAAGTCTAGGTAGTTGACGGGCATGATATGATAATAGTCTCGAGCCGTTGTTCATTGTGTTCCAAAGTGCCACTAAATTCGGAGATTTGTTTGTGAAAATTATAAATGTTTCATGATGAGTTCCTTATATGACAGAGAGTTAAAATTCCTACCACAGCCAAACTTGATCATTATAATAGGAAGCCTCCTCATTTGTTTAGGGCTCGTCTTTGTCGGTTGTGTTGTATCCTTATGAACTCATCATACAAACTAAATCTTGGTTTCACACTCACATGCACCCCTGCTACTTCTACCCCGGAAGTACGCACCACATAAAGCCTATTATCATCCATTGAAATTGTTCTACTCTTACACCGAGAGTGAACACCCAAAAATATTCCCCGTTCATTTCTCGCTAGCCACTTATCCAAGATCAATGCTCCAAGTGTTCCATTTGTTCCCAATGTGAAGTTGTCAAGATTGAGAAGTGTTCCATTCAAGAAGTATTTCATTCCTTTTTTGGGCTGCAAGAATTGTTTCAAAAAAAAAAGAGAGAAAGAAAATTTATGAGCCCAAATCATTATCAAGTTTTCAAGTTCAAGTTTCAAGAAGATTCAAGTGTTGAAGTAGTTCCAAGTTTCATCCAAATAAAGGAGCATTGATAATTCCTTCGTGCACCCCTTCTCCTCCCACAAATATTTCTCTCTATTTTATATATATCATCCACATATAAAACCACACATGCACACACCGATTGGTTGTATGTTGAGTTCCTTCGGATCCATGGTTCGATCATGCCAATGCATTAGTTCTCCACACCTATGAGCTCCACATAAGCTTTTATCAGAGTAGGGTAAGAGAGAGAGAGAGTGAAGGCTCATCTATAAATGCCTTGAACCACAAATACTACATATTCTGAGAGTAAGAGAGAAGGCATATCTCCTTTCAATGCCTTAGAGAGGATCCAAAAATACCACATATTGAGAGACTTGAAAGGGTTGTATTAAGGAACTCGAGTTTTTATTGAAAATCTTGTAAAAACTCCGGGACGTAGGTGGAACAACGAGCATGAGACAACAAAGTGCTTGACTTAATTGTTCTCTTTCAACTACTCAAGACCCAAGTGCGAGTAAAAGCCCCATGGTTGAAAGAAACATGAGTAAGTTTGGGAGTTATGATAGTTCACTCTAGTCTGGGGATGAATTCTTGTTTAGAGCATGTGTGTTTGTTAAGCATGAAAGCATTGCAGCAACTCCTGATCCATCTTCTGTAGCTATTTGCTCAGGGACGAGCAAAGGTAAGCTTGGGGGAGTTTGTTGACGGTTGTTAATGATCAATTTTATATGTCAACCAGAGAGAGAAAGAGGGATATAATCTGTTCACCACCAATAACTTAGGGTTTGAACTAACAAATTCCACAAGTTTTGGTGAATATGTGTTTTCGCAGGGGATTATCAGGAAAACATCCAAGGAGGCCCACATGTCATGATTACATAGAGAGAAAGACCGAACGGGTAAAATTGTATATTCTAGAAGACTCCAGAAGGCAAACCCTGGAAGCGGGGACCCACCTGGCATTGTGGTGGGTCGGCCGACCCAGGGGGGAGTCGGCCGACTCACCACCTCCACCAATCAGGTGGAGGCTCGCGGATCCTGCCTCCACCGCCTTTGAGGATGAATAATTATCGTCCGTTTAGGTCGGTTTGATCCGATGGCTGTGGTGCATCCTAGGGGGCTATATATTCGAGCCCCCGGCCCCCGGCCGAAACCCTAATTCATTCTAGTATTCATTATTCGAGGTAGCCATCGGCAAAGCCGGGTTTAGAGAGAGATCTCCACCGAGAGTTAGAATAGTTACTCTAGATCTTCAACTTCTACATAGGTTTAGACTAGATAGAGGAAGAATCGGGCGCTGTGCTCGGAATTCCGGATCTTCATCATCGAATTGGTATTATCTTGTATCTATTCTTGTGACTTTATTCTAAATATCATTATGTTTCTATTTATTATGTTCCTAGTTTATTCTAGTTCTACATTTGATATGGTTATGATTGGTGATAAGTTTATGTATATGTTTGCAAAGCGCTTAGCTCTCTTCGCGGGAGGGTTAGGTGGTAGATTTCATGTAAGCATGGTGCTTAGATGCCGTTTACCTGCAAATGCACCCTATTGGCCGGGTCGTGTGGTAGATCGCGGAAGTGACAGTTCCGTTGAGTCCTCTGTATTCCATCCCCCGTTGGTAGGTCTAGCAGAACCAAAGTTGCGTAGTAAGTCCTGCTATGTCTTGGCTTGTTATAGCAATGATCCTTATACATAGATGAAGAGTCTTTTGTGCTATATATGATAGTGTAGAGTTGGAGTAGATGAATAACTTAGTAGATTAGAACCTACATAGGATTTATATTTCTTGAACTAATCAGATGTCAACCTACCTTTGTGAGTAGTCTATATCTAATCTCTCGTGTGATTTATACCCCGAACTTATTACTTTATATTCCCTTATTTATCATGGTTTACCCCTCTGCCAAAGTATGTGATAGTGCAATCAATCACTCATAAGTAGTCGTGTTTAGCAAGTTCATCTCATTGTTTAAGTCCGTAGTTCTTTCCTTTGAGCTAAATATAAATAACGATACCTGGAATACTTCCCGGTAAAATGCTACAATGGTGTATTATCTCGTTCGCTTGCGGATCCCATATTTTTTCTTGATTAGAGGAGCAGCTTTCTATACCAACACTTCTGGCGCCATGCTAGGGATGACAACTTAGCATGAGTGGTGTTAGAGGTGTCAACAAGGAGTTCGTAAATGCCTCTATCGGCTGGCAGACCAGCTGCAGGGTTCTCCCTGTTACTCTAGGCTCTGACTTGTCTCTAGTTTTGTATAACATATGACTTAGCTATTCTATGTTTAGCTGTATACGACCAACCAGCTCCGTGTAGATTTATTCTTTATTCTTTCCGTTACTTTTATTCCTTATTTCTCTTTATCCTTGAGATTGGCCCAAAGTGTGTGTCCACTATCCTCAAATTACCATTTATCTTACCCCTGCATAGCACTAAGGCTTATTTCAATGATATGAAGTTTCATATCCATGTGCTAGAGGTATTTTACACCATGCCTTCCTTTGGGAAAATATAAATAACGATACCCTGACATACTTCCGGGTGAAATGCTACATCGATAGATCCGTGCGCTTGCGGATAATATCTTCGTAACACGACTATCACCTGGCGTTTCTTGGTGTGACCACTGGGATGTAACAATTCTAGTGATTGCACTAAGAACTGCCAACAAGCATTTCTGGCGCCGTTGCCGGGGATGGACTTAAAACCTCCATACTTGGTAACGACGTTAAGAAATGCCAACAAACGCCGACTCTTACACTGAGAGTCGCGCACAACATGCACCCCTTTCATCCACCATAACTACCAACTCTTACACTGAGAGTTGTGCACCATCTCCACCAAATGAAAATGCCGATTCTTATCCTAAGGATCGCGCATTCATTAGCCACCAAAAAGTACTCCTTGCATCCTTTTCATGGCATCTCTCTCAATATTTCAAGTTAAGTCATTCATCAGAGATGGGCTATATAGTTTAGATATATATAAAAAAAAGAGAAAGAAGAAAGGAAGGAAGGATAGTGCAATAAATCAACGGGAAAATCCTTAGATCCCCGTTCAAAAAAAAGAAGAAAGAAAGAAAAAAAAGAAAAGAAAAGTTTTCATTTATAGCCCATACTCTTCCTTTGTCATCATCATCGTTCAAATAAAAGAGAGTCATGATGCATGGAGTACACAAAAAATACCAAAAAAAAATTAGGAACCATCTTCCATTCCACACACTTGCACATCTCAATCAAGGTGTATGGCTTGTATCTCCGTATGGTTCGATTTTTGACCTTACAATATATGCGATGCAAGTATGCCCACTTTATAGACCTACCCAAAACTCCACTCTTAGCTTTTAGTGGTAGGATTTGAAAAGGCAATATCACAATGCCTTTGGTGAGGTGATCATACACATTGAGCGATTGAGTGAATCATTTGAGGAGCAAGGCTATATTTTCTTTATCAAAATCAAAAACCCAAGTTCTTGAGAAAGAGAAGTGTAAGATGATTTGATTCTAGGCTATTCCATTATTCAATTACCCAAGATAATTTGGTAGACACTTTGAATGCTCACAGGTTCAGGCGAAGCTTGGAATAACCTGTATGCAGGTTAACATCTGGAGAATGAACCTCCCTAGTCCTTCATAACTTTACTCGAGGACGAGCAAAGGGCAAAGTGTGGGGGAGTTTGTTGGCGGTCCTTAACTCGTATTTTATACCGCCAACATTAGTATATAAATCACCAAAAAACAACATTAGATAGGGATTTTAAACTAACCATTTCCATAGTTTTGGTGAAGTACATGTTTTGCAGGGCTTATGTGAAAATACACTAAAAACATGACATGTCCCAAGCAAAACAGAGGAGTTAGGAAAGAGGGGCCCAGCTGCCAGACAAACCAGAGCCCAGACGCAAGAACATCAGAGTAAAACTACATCAAAATGAGCCCAACTCACAAAAGCCCCACCAAGGTTCAACTCAGGAGGCCAAGGAGAGCACGTGGGACAAATTTGGGACAGTTTGGCTCCGGACCAAAAGGGCGCGCCTCGGAGTGCGCGCGCTGGGCCGGCCCCGACCAGGCCCAATTTTGTCCTGTAGCTCCATCCTGACAGCCCAAGGCCAATGACGGTGGGGGTTCTGGTATGGAAGGTCTGAAACCACCTATGGAGGTCGGCTTTGGGTCTTTCCTTGTGGGGATGGCATATTTCCAAGGAGCTCCCTCTTCTCCACCTATAAAAGGAGGCCATTCTCCCTCCTCTCAACACACAATTCAGCCAAGGAGCAGCATACACAAGAGAAATAGAGAGAAGAGCAAGCCACATTCCAACTAGCTTCTAGCTAGACTAGTATAGGGAGTGAGTGAGGAGAAGTAGAAGGAATCCCGGAGTGCCGACTTCCTCTACCTCTTGTACTTGGCTTGCTACCTTGTACATCGAGCGTGGGTGGAGTGTCGGCTTGTCGGCATCCTCCACACTTGTACCTCGATGGACATCTTGCTAATTGGAGTAAGAGTTCATGTTTACCCTATGGTTCTAAGTTCTTAAGTAAGTTATCTTTGTTCGCTTTATACTTGCGGGTTCGTCGTTCGTCCTTGTGGCGGGTACTCTAGTAGAAGGACCCCGGAGACGGGTAAGCCTTAAGCTCACGCTAGAGGAGTAGTTATAGCATAGACATGGTGTCTAGGCTAGATACTACCTTCGTTTGCCTCGTGCCCCATGGTTGAGGTGGTAGGCGGCAGGTGGTGATAGCCCTGTCCGTCCCTCGTAATCCCCCACGTTCGGGTTCGACGTAGAGCCGTAGGCCGGCAACGCTTGGCAGACCAAGTGTTATCCGGTGCCCAAAGTAAGTCTATCGCGGCAAAGTTACCTTCACTTAGGATCTTCCCATAGAAAACCTCACTATCCAAGCTACTCTTCATCTCACCTCCTTGGGAGAACTAGTTAGGAGACTTCTTACACACCGTTCCTTGTGGAAAATACGATACCCTGAATACTTTTGGGCGAAGTGCTACAACGGTACTTTTCGTGCGCTTGCGGACTTTTCTGTTTGCGTTAAGAAATACCAACAGTGACCAAGAAGGAGATGGTGAGCCACCAGCAGGCTTTGCCAATGTGTCAAGCTACAACCACTGGGGCATGACTCCCTACCCAAACCTCAGAGGATCTACCGATCCTGGTGACCAACTAGTCAAGAAGCTTGCCGAAGTGATGGAGAAAGAATTCGGCATGAAGAGGAGCCACTCCAGATCATATAGCATGCCATATCCAGAGTAGTTCAATCATATGGAGCTGTCACGCAATTATAGGATTCCAGAATTTTCCAAATTCACTGGAGAAGATAGTACCAGCATGATGGAGCATATCGCGATATCTCGGCTCGGTTAGGTGATGCTTCAACCGAGGAGGTTCACAAGGTCGATTCTTTGCTCGTCATTGTCGGGACCTACCTTCACGTGGTATTCATCTCGCCTCGTAATTCTATCAATACTTGGGATGATCTGGAGGGCAAGTTCCATGCATACTTCAATAATGGGATGGCGAAAAGGACATTGATGATTTGGCCAAGATGAAAGTCAATGAATCGGGCCTTGATTACCTTCGAGATTCAAAAAGATGAAGAACTTGTGTTTCGCTATCGACTGTCCCGACCGCCGCTTGGTGAAATTGGTGATTAAGGGAATGCAACCATACTTGAAGGAGAAGCTCGTTGGTTCACAATTCAACAATCTTGGAGAGCTTGCGCATAGGGTATCTGCAGTTTCTGAATACGTACAACCACCACGCCAGCAGGGGCGATTTCAGAAAGCAACAAATGTGGCTGGTTATTACAGAGACTTGATGTATGATTCAAATCAGGAGGGTGAAGACGTTGATGCCATCGATTGGAACCTCAAGAAAGAATGTGTCATTGATTGGGGCAGGGCATAAGAAAAGTTTGATTTTGATATCACCAAGGCTGACAAGATTTTTGACTATCTGCTAGACAAAGGCTTGATCAAAGTTTTGCATGAGCCACTCAGTGCTGAGGAGAGGAAAGGGAAGAAATATTGCAAGTCCCATAATTCCACCACCCACTCCACTAATGAGTGCAATGTGTTTAGAGGGCAGATACAAAAGGCCATTGAAGCTGGGAAGCTGACTTTTAATACTGGCAAATTGAAAGTTGATCAGCATCCTTTCGGTGTTGCAATGGCCAATGCAGTTGTTGACACTTCTAACACCACTCACGCTAAGTTGTCATCCCTAGCATGGCGCCGAAGTGTTGGTATAGAAACTACTCCTCTAATCAAGAAAAATATGGGATCCGCAAGCGAACGTATAATACACCATCGTAGCATTTTACCGGAAGTATTCCGGTATCGTTATTTATATGTAGCTCAAAGGAAAGAACTACGGACTTAAACAATGAGATGAACTTGCTAAACACGACTACTTATGAGTGATTGATTGCACCGTCACATACTTTGGCGAGGGGTAAACCATGATAAATAAGGGAATATAAAGTAATAAGCTCGGGGTATAAATCACACGAGATTAGATATAGACTACTCACAAAGGTAGGTTGACATCGATTAGTGCAAGAAATATAAATCCTATGTAGGTTCTAATCTACTAAGTCATTCATCTACTCCAACTCTACACTATCATATATAGCACAAAAGACTTTTCATCTATGTATAAGGATCATTGCTATAACAAGCCAAGACATAGCGGGACTTACTACGCAACTTTGGTTCGCTAGACCTACCAAGGGGGATGGAATACAGAGGACTCAACGGAACTGTCACTTCCGCGATCTACCACACGACCCGGCCAATAGGGTGCATTTGCGGGTAAACGGCATCTAAGCACCATGCTTACATGAAATCTACCACCTAACCCCCCGGAAGAGAGCTAAGCGCTTTGCAAACATATACATAAACTTATTACCAATCATAACCATATCAAATGTAGAACTAGAATAAACTAAGAACATAATAAATAGAAACATAATGATATTTAGAATAAAGTCACAAGAATAGATACAAGATAATACCAATTCTGATGATGAAGATCCGGAATTCCGAGCATAGGCGCCCGATTCTTCCTCTATCTAGTCTAAACCTATGTAGAACTTGAAGATCTAGAGTAACTATTCTAATTCTCTAGTGGAGATCTCTCTCTAAACCCTGGCTTTGCTGATGGCTACCTCTGAATAATGAATTCTTGAATGAATTTCGCTCTGAGCCAGGGGCCAGGGGCTCTGAATATATAGCCCCCTAGGATATATGCACCACAGCCATCGGATCAAACCGACCTAAACGGACAATAATTATTGATCCTCAAGGTCGGTGGAGGCAGGATCCGCGAGCCTCCACCTGATTGGTGGAGGTGGCCAGTCGGCCAACCCAAAGAGGGAGTCGGCCGACCCACCACCCTACCAGGTGGGTCCTAGCTCCCAGGGTTTGCCTTCTGGAGTCTTCTAGAATATACAATTTTACCCGTTCGGTCTCTCTCTCTATGTAATCATGACATGTGGGCCTCCTTGGATGTTTTCCTGATAATCCCCTGCGAAAACACATATTCACCAAAACTTGTGGAATCTGTCAGTTTAAACCCTAAGTCTATGGTGGTGAACAGATTATACCCCTCTTTCTCTCTCTGATTGACATATAAAATTGATCATTAACAACCGTCAACAAACTCCCCCAAGCTTACCCTTTGCTCGTCCCTGAGCAAATAGCTACAGAAGATGGATCAGAAGTTGCTGCAATGCTTTCATGCTTAACAAACACACATGCTCTAAACAAGAATTCATCCCAGACTAGAGTGAACTATCATAACTCCCAAACTTACTCATGTTTCTTTCAACCATGGGGCTTTTACCTGCACTTGGGTCTTGAGTAGTTGAAAGACAGAACAATTAAGTCAAGCACTGTTGTGTCATGCTCTTTTGTTTCACCTTTGTTCTGGAGTTTTTACAAGATTTTCAATAAAAACTCAGAGTTCCTTAATACAACCCTTTCAAGTCTCTCAATATGTGGTATTTTTGGATCCTCTCTAAGGCATTGAAAGGAGATATGCCTTCTCTCTTACTCTCAGAATTTGTAGTATTTGTGGTTCAAGGCATTTATAGATGAGCCTTCACTCTCTCTCTCTCTCACCCTACTCTAATAAAGGTTTATATGGAGCTCATAGGTGTGGAGAACTAATGTATTGGCATGATCGAACTATGGAACCAATCGGTGTGTGCATGTGTGGTTTTATATGTGGTTGATATATATAAAATAGAGAGAAATATTTGTGGGAGGAGAAGGGGTGCACAAAAGAATTATCAATGCTCCTTTATTTGGATGAAACTTAGAACTTCTTCAACACTTGAACTTCTTGGAACTTGAACTTGGAAACTTGACAAAAGACTCGGGCTCATAAATCTTTCTTTCTTTTTCTCTTCTTTTTTTTTCTTCTTTTTTTTTTACAATTCTTGCAGCCCAAAAAGGAATGAAATACTTCTTGAATGGAACACTTCTCAATCTTGACAACTTCACATTGGGAACAAATGGAACACTTGGAGCATTGATTTTGGATAAGTGGCTAGCGAAATGAACAGGGGAATATTTTTGGGTGTTCACTCTCGGTGTAAGAGTAGAACAATTTCAATGGATGATAATAGGCTTTATGTTGTGCGTACTTCCGGATAGAAGTAGCAGGGTGCATGTGAATGTGTGAAACCAGGATTTAGCTGTATGATGAGTTCATAAGGATACAACACACCGACAAAGACGAGCCCTAACAAATGAGGAGGCTTCCTATTCTAATGATCAAGTTTGGCCGTGGTATGGAATTTTAACTCTCTGTCATATAAGGAACTCATCATGAATCATTTATAATTTTCACAAACAAATCTCCAGAATTTAGTGGCACTTTGGAACACAATGAACAGTGTTGGGTGACAACCGGGACCTAGGCACCCTGTCCCGCTGAAATGACGGGATGTCGATTCGGTTGGTCAACCGAATCGAGTGCCGACGCGATTCAGCTATTTGAACTGGCTAACAGCGGGCGGACAGTTCGCCGACTGTCTAGCCAGCTGAAGGCAGATGGGCGTTTCGGTCTGCTAACCGAAACGGAGAAACCGGTGATTCGGTTGTCTAAGCTGTTCGCCGGGTTACTGACGGTTTGGCCGCCCGGGGGGCAAAAGGGTGCCGAAGCGCCGCTGCATGGGGGCTTCGGTCTCACATGCCGAATCACCTCCGGTGGCCGGTATCGATTTCTTCTTGTGCGGGGACACTTTGCCGCTACTCCCGTGAAGATTGCTCGCCGCCCGGTGGGCTCGGTGTTGTCGGCCATTCGGCCCGGCATGAAAAAGCACCCGGAAGATCGTTACGCCCTCGCTACCAACCGCGGAGAGCTCGGGAGAAGCGGCCTTGGGGCATTTTGGTCATGTAAAAGCCTACGGGCTCCTATAAATACTGCCCTGATGGGACTGTACAAGGGATCGGAATATAATGGAATGCATTGAGTTTATGTTATGTCCATTTCGTGTTCCGTGTGTCATTTCGTAGCTAGATTCAGCATCACTCGTTGAGTATATTCAGGTCTATCACCGGAGGGGGTTCTAAGGTTTTGCCTTAGAACAACATTGGCGCCCACCGTGGTTGTCGCCGAACATACCATGGCTCCGAAAGGCAAGGCGAAGGCAGGTGCAGGGTCATCCAAGGAACCTGCAATCAAAGATTCGGTTGCACCCACCAAAGTTCTACAGCAGTCCGGTACTTTGCAATTGGGAGTATCCATTCAGCAAGCCGAAGGTGCGGTGGCACCAGCATTGACCAACGACGCAGCGGTCCAGTACAATCAAGAGGGCGGCACAAGCGAACTTGGTGCACTAGGAGGTGCGCTTCCGGAGGCTCGCATAACCGAAGACCCCGAAGAAGAAGAAACCGAAGAGCCCCAGGGATCGGACGTACAAAACGCCCGGCTACTGAAGCAGTTAGAAGAGCAGTCTGCCAAGGTGAATGCCCTGAAGCAGCATCGCGATTAGTTGCAGGCCCAAACGGCGACACAAAAACCGAATGCTGGCAACCCAAGAGGCAATCAACCAAGCAAGAGAAGAAGCAGAGAAACTAGAAAGGGAAATTCGGATCCTCCGATCATCCTCGGGGAAGAATCAAGAGAAAGATGTTATCATCCTGGGAGAAAAATCACGAAGGAAATAGCCGAAGCAATAGACTTGGCATCCCCATTATCACTGGAAATCCAAAGATGTCCTTGGCCACTGGGTTACAGACCGAAGTTGCCAAGTTTCAATGGGCGATCCAACCCAAGAAGATTTATTACAAGTTATGAAGCATGTGTCCATTCGGCTGGCGGCAACGGCATGATCCTCGCAAAATCGTTGGTCATGGCTTTAACAGATGTAGCATACGACGGTTCGTGTCCCAACGACCGTTGTCGGTCACTTCATGGCATCGAGTGAAGGCGGACTGCCACCACCTTTCGGGGTTCCAAACAGACAAGAAAACAACGGCGGATCTCATGAATCTGCTCCACCGACGACGAACCACCGTCAAAATACCCGGAGAGGATAATCCGTTGAAAGCTCGCCGCCGAACGTGTCGACGATATTGTCATTGCAGCGCGATCAAGGGACCGAAGATAGGGCCCTGCGCTCAAGCCATGTCTCGTGTAGCACCAACAACAATCAAACAAATGTTTGATCGATGCGCCAGTTCGCTAGATCAGAGGAAGACTTAGTGCAACGGAAGGCAACACGGTATAACATCAAGCAAGCATCGCCCAAGTCCAACCAACCGAATCAGCAAGCTCAGCAGAAGAATGAACCAAGTCCACCACCGTGAACAATGTGCAGGAAGATTCAACCCAGAGCCAGCTGAATCAAACCAAAAACTTTGGTAACCAAGGCAGAGGCGATAGAGGTTTCGGCGGCGGGCGCGGAAGGGGCAGAGGCAGAGGCCAGCCCAGAACGCAGTATTGTGTCGTGTATGGCGAGGACAAGGGCCATACAACAAAAGAGTGCAAATATACCCAGCTAGCAAAGGAGCAGCGGGAAAAGGACGAAGCAGCCAAACCGAATGAGGCAGGAAAGCATGTTTATCACACCATGGCACCTCCTCAGCAAGCGTTTCACCATCCGGCTTTCACCTAGGCACCATGTAACCTGCCACCGACGCAAGTATACCAGCAACCGATGGCGTGGCCGATGCCCCATATGGCGCAATATCACCAACCTATGCCAATGCACAATCGCATTTCGAGCAAATTGCATCATCTTCACCACGATTGATCGGACGCGCCACAAATCGCGAATCCGAAACTTCAAGAGAGCCGCAAATAGTCAACACGTTGCACCTACTAACATGATGAACTCCAAATGGGCATATCTACGCCATCACGGGTGGATCCATCTTGGAGCACGATAACAAGAGGGCCAGACGTGACTTTGTCAAGAGAGTATTGACCATCTCAACAAAAACACCGATAGCGCACCCTGCTTGGAAGACAACCCCTATCACCTTTTCGGAATCCGATTTCAGAGTGAAGGACTTCCCACACTGTGATGCCTTGGTAGTTACAGCGTATGTCGGAGGATAGACCCTCCACAACATTCTGATCGACAACGGCAGTTCAGCAGACATACTCTTCACCAAGGCATTTGACAGTATGAAGCTAGACCAAAAAACACTTGACCAGGCAGGGAACCCCCTATTCGGTTTCGGTGGAAGGAGAATAGATGCGATTGGCAAGAAAACAATCACGGTTGCGTTCAGCGAAGATACAAAAGTCAGAGCGGAAGAAATCGCATTCGATATAGTCGACATTGATTACCCATACACAGCCATCTTCGGCAGAGGCATCATCAGCAAATTCGACATGGTGATTCGGCAAACTCACCTGTGTATGAAAATACCTTCACCCACCGGCATCATTTCGGTATTCGGAGATCGATCTCAAAGCAAGGAGAATCGACGGAAAACCCATACCAGGATACAAAGATGGTGCATGAGGTGAAATCCAAACTCAAACGAAGGAAGAGGAAGACCAAAGTAACAACAAAGAGTCAAAGGCGCTCCCCGTAGAAGAAACAATTCGTGTGTCCTTGAGCCCGAATCGGCCCGACGAATGCGTCAATATCGGCGCAAGTTTGGGTCGGGTGAAGCCTCAAGATTGATGGAATTCATGCTTGGAAAACCGAGACGTGTTTGCTTGGTCAACACGCGATCTGCAGGAGTAGACCGAAGCCTTGCACGACACGGCTGAACGTGAACAGTCGCCCAGCCTAGAAAGCGTAAGCTCCGCAAAATATCGACGAAAGAGCAGCAGCGCGTAGCCGAAGTGCGAGGCTTTTGACGCCGACGTAATCGAAAAAGTGCGGTACCGAATGGCTAGCTAATGTGGTCATGGTAAAGAAGAAGAATGGCAAATGGCGAATGTGCGTTGATTTCACCGACCTCAACAAGCATTGCCCGAAGGATCCATATCCATTGCCCAGGATAGACAAATTGGTGGACATTGCTTTTTGGTTGTGAGATAATGAGCTTGCTCGATGTTTTTTTGGGTTATCACCGAGATATGGCTTGACCCGGAAGACCGAAAAGACAAGTTTCATCACACCGACGGAACTTTTTGTTACAAGAGAATGCCCGAAGGGCTAAGGAACGCCGGACCGACTTTCTCCGGTTAACGACGAAATATTCCGGGAGCGAAGAAGAAGAAAAATCTCGTTTCCTATGTGGACGACATTGTGGTAAAGAGCGACCAAAGGGACGCACACATTGATGATCTCAGAGAAACATTCACAAATCTGCGCTCAAGTGGCCTCAAACTTAACCCCGACAAATGTGTATTCGGTATCAGCAAAGGGAAGCTACTCGGTTGTCTGGTCTCCGCCAGGGGTATCGAAGCCAACCCAGAAAAGATTGCAGCCATTGCAAACATGGCGCCGCCTCAAAACAGGAAGCAGGTGCAGAAACTCACAGGGAGAATTGCAGCCTTGAGCAGGTTCATATCAAGATCAGCCGAAAGGGGATTACCATTTTTCAGAGCACTCCGGAATGCATCGACTTTCGGTTGGGGACCTGAGCAACAGCAAGCTTTCGAGGAACTCAAGAAGTATCTCACTAGACTCACCACAATGTCAAAGCCAATATCCGGAGCAACTCTGATATTATATCTATCGGCGGCGCCAAGAAAGAATAAGCGCAAAGATTGATTGAGGAGAAGGAATATGAGGGTAAAATGCAACAGTTCCCCATCTACTTCGTCTCAAAAGCCCTTTCGAGTGCTAAGGTGAATTACACTGAGCTGGAAAAGATTGCATACACAGTAGTGATGGCTTCCAGAAAGCTCAAGCACTATTTCCAAGCACACCCGATTCGGGTCTTGTCATCTCAGCCGCTTGAATCTTTATTTCGCAACACCGAAGCAATAGGCCGAATCGGCAAGTGGGCAGCCGAGCTGAATGAATACATAATATCATTTGAGCACGAGATCGCCCATCAAGTCACAGGTGTTAGCGAGACTTCATAGCAGATCGGACACCGAATGCGGATGACTCCGCAAAGCGCTTTGATGAATCGGAATGGACCGTACACTGCGACGGGTCATGGTGTTCACGAGCGCAGAATATCACCATACCGACACCACCGAATGGGCCAAGAATACGGTACGCGGCTAGATTGCGCTTCCTCACCATGAACAACACAAACCAATCTGGCGAAGCTGGCTGGGTTACGAAAGCTCGAGCACTCGGAGTCCGACGTTGTGTGATTCGGTCTGATTCACAGGTAGTGGTCGGCCATGTCCAGAAAGAATACACAGCAAAGGACCCTGAGCTAGCCACATACCTGGCCACCGTAAGGAGAATGGAGAAGTATTTCATAGGTTTCACCCTAAAGTATATTCCAAGGTCGGAGAACACCGAAGCCGATGAGTTAGCAAAAGCAAGCCCAATGCCGGTCCATTGCCACGGTGATGTTTTTTACCAAGTTCTAACAAATAAGGTCAAGGTCAAAGGAAGAAGAAGAGTCACCTTCGGTCGTCCATGCAATCGCAAGCGACGACTGGAGGGCGCCTATCTGGGCATACCTCAACGGCTCATACGAACCAGCCTCAAAGAAAGACATGCACCAAATGAACTCCAGGACGAAGCAATTCTCCATTATCGGGGAAAACATGTACAAGGAAGGCGTAGTTGCTCCAATGCTCAAGTGCATAAGTAGAGGAGAAGGGAAATAGCTGCTCACCGAGATACATTCAAGTTCATGTGGAGCTCACAGAGGTCATCATGAAATTGCCCATAGAGCAATGAGGCAGGGATTCTATTGGCCGACGGCCATAATCGATGCTAAAGAGATTGTGAAAACATGCAGGGGTTGTCAGATGTCGCAAAGAAGCAGAATTCTCCAGCTAACCCTACGTCACCTGTATTCCCGACCTGGCCGCTTCAGCGTTGGGGTGTAGACATCGTTGGACCGTTACCCCCAGCTCCCGGGAACCTCAAATATGCAGCAGTGGCTCTAGAGTACTTCACCAAATGGGTGGAAGCCAAGCCGCTAGCTAAGATAACTTCGGGGACATTGGTGAATTTCGTATGGCAGCGAATCATCTGCTGATTCGGGGTACCCTCGTACATCACAGTTGACAACGGCAAGCAATTCGACTCGGCACAATTCAGAACGTTTTGTGAAGAGTTGGGGATTAAACTGTCATTCGCTTCGGTGAATCACCCGGAGTCGAATGGCGCAGTTGAAAGAGTAAATGGTGATATCTTCACCACTATCTCAAAGACGCTCGAGGAATCAAAGAAAGGGAAATGGGCCCAATAGCTGGTCACCGCTGTTTGGGGTCACAATGTCTCCAGGTCCAGAGCTACAGGTTTCACCCCATTTCGGCTGTTGTTTGGTGAAGAAGCCATAACACCAGAGGAAATAAAGATGGGCTCGTTCAGAACAGAGATATCGCCCACCAACCCGATTCAGAGAATGGTAGACGTAGAAACGTCAGACCAAAGGAAGCTTCAGGCCGTAGATAATCTAGACAAATATTACGTCGAAACCAAAAGTTGGAGAGACAAGAAAATCCTGAGAAAGGACATTAATCCGGGGGACATGGTTCTTATTCGCCAACCAGATAAACAAGGCAAGCTGCAGTCACCATGGTACGGACCGTACATCGTGGCAAGACAGTCGACCGGCGTATTCACCTTGGTAACCGAAGATGGAAGCGAATCAGCCCACACTTGGAACGCAGATAATCTGCGTCGATTCTATCCATGACTATGGCGTGCTCCAGGGAAGGGAGATGTAATAATTTAATTTCATGTAATTTCGGCATCGTTGTCTAAAGACATTCGGGGCTCTGCACTCTTTTTCCTCACTGAGGTTTTTTAATGAGGCATCCCATGTAATAAGTTTAACTTCGTCTATGGTTATGCTTTGCGGAATAATATTCATGTCTGCGGCACAGCTACCGAATACGCTTCGGTTGGCAACAATAGATAAAGGTTGTAAGCAACCTATAAAGCTAGAGAAGGCTGGGAACTCCTGCTAAAACAGCAGGAGATATCCCAAACGTACAGATACGTCCGTACGATTGGTTGTATGACCGAGTTACTCGAAAGGCAAGAACATCGCTACACAATCACCGAAAACGAGCAACAAGCGCCCGTCCATATATTCGGTATCAATTTAAAAGGTTGCAAGCAACCAAAACAAGCCGAAAGGGCAAGAAAAACCTCCAACACACAAATCATGTGCGTTACAACAGCGTAATTAATAGCGAAAAGTACTGTCAAAATTTAATAACCAAGGTAGTTCAATGTAGTTATGAACCCTTGGGTCACGTAACCCTATATAAGAGCACCCAAAACTCTCTTGCGATCATTCCATCAAGAATGTCCTAGCTCAAACATGAGAGAGGTGTTAAGTCATTGTCAAATAGGCATGAGAGGCTTCGAAAGGAGCGAACTCGGGTGGCGAGAGATACACCACATTTGGTTTCGTGTTCTGGCGAGGACAATTCGGTCCTCACAAGATATACCTCAGCGGTCACAGTCCCAAGGTCAGACCCGGGCTCAGTCCGCCAAGTGGCCGAAAAGCACGCGCCCTTCCCCGCGTTCTGTTCTGCACGACCATGTGCCAGCTAATGGTAATGTGGAATCATAATGAGGTTCCCATAGATCATGGTGCAACGCAGCGCGATGTCAGCATCGGGGCCTGTTGCCAGGGCTTCGGTTAACTAACCGAAGCCGATACCCGGCGTGTCTTGGCCGGTGTCAGCCGACACGAGAAAAAACGCATCCACCACGGGTTTCTGCATCCTAGCCACAAACTGCAGAGCCACACGCTGGCCTCGGTCAAACCAAAGATATTTCGGGTGGTGATGCGCAACCTTCAATTGTAATAGCGCACATTTGTAATAAGAGAATAAAAAGAAATATTACCACACTTTTGTTCAAAGCTATTCCCCCAGTCCAAAAAAGCCGGGGCGGAATGGGTTGCAGGACTCAATTACCGAATCCTACAAACACCAATTCGGTGCAATGGCCGAACAATTCGGACTAAGCTAAGCAGCGTGCACCCCTTCGGTCTAAAAAGCCGAGGCGGGACGGCGCTTTCCAAACACACCTCAATCAGGTACGAACACCGAAGGGTGGCGCGACAACTATCTGCCTTACAAACGCAATCAGATAAAGTTGACACGTACTTGGCCTCGAAAAACAATAACCGCCATACGGTGGTGATTCAGTTACGCAAACCGAATTCTCATTTAAGCTTAACCACTATTCGCTCTTCGGTCTAAAAAGACGGGCGGGACGGCGCTTTTTAAACATGTATTCGGCTCGAAGACCGAAGAGCATCACACATCAAAGTAAACGCCAAACCCAGCAACTCGCATTCGGTCAAACTAAACATTAACACCGAATGTATTGTTCTAGGTAATTCGGCTTTAAGAGCCGAAGCCACATCCCAACTTAAGCTTGTAGCGTTACAGCACACCCACATTCAGCCAACATGCTGGCCGCAAAAGTTAATCAACTTAACAAGTGTGTTTTCACAACCACGCGCAAGTGGTTCAAACTTCGGGAGTCGAGGTAGAGGGGTTCAGCGCAGGAGCAACATGAGGACCGACAGCCGAAACAGATTCGGTCCTTGTTCCTTCTGGATCGGCAAGTGCTTGTCCTTCTGCGGCGGTCTCTTCGGCAATAGCGAGAGGGGCTTCGGGGTGCCCACCGGTGTATGCACGGGCCGGGGAGCCCTCCCGGCATTGCGCTCTTCCATGTAAGCTTGGACCCGCTCCTTGATAGCCGGCTTCTCGCTAGGATCCTGCAACATCGAAAGCCATATCAGTTTCGGTGGTATCAACCGAAATTGTGCAAGTACCGAAAGAAAAAATCAAGCAAGACACCAAAATTAATTACCCTTGCACAAGCATAGGCTGCCCGGCGAGCCAAGTCTCGCCCTCCAGCTTCGGTCCGAAAAGGTCAAAGAACCACCTTTTAGCAAAGGCGCTTGGACTTCACCATCCGGTTTCCAGTAGCTCATGGCATTCTCAAAGCATGTGGCCTTCTCAAAATGATTGCAGCCCTCCTCCTTCACAGCCTTCATCAGGGCAAGTGCTGTTTCAAATCCAGCATACTCACGGCCCAGCTGAATGGCGTGGTCCAGCTGGGATAGCTCTCGGTTAAGGAACCGAATCTTCTCCAGCGCTGACTCGTCAGCAGCAGGAGGCGCACAATCCCCACCGACGCCGTTCACCACTCGGCGAAGAAGTAGAGCTAACTCATTCAGCTTTTCACCCGCTGTGTGCTCGGCGGCTTGAGCCCTTTCGGCATCTTGACGCGCATCGCGCTCAAGCTGCTTCTGGGCCAGAGCGGCTTCGGCTTGTCGTTGAGCGTCCAAAGCCGCTTCGGTTTTCCCAACCTCCTGAGTAAGAAGGCCTTCGGTGTCCGCCAGCTTAGTCTCCAGCCGTTGAATTTCCTTGTCCTTGAGGAGAAGCTGCTTTTCGGCATGGGCCAGGGTAGCATGGCCTTGCTTCAAAGAATGCGCCAAATAAAACCGAAGCCCGCGGTCAAACAAGAAGACAAATAACAATGCTTATAAAATTTCTCAAAACAGAAGTTAAATGCGCAGCAACTAAGGACTCACCGAAATGGCATGAAAGTTGATAGCCGAAAGCATCTCGTTTTGGTCTGTAGCAAGCAAGGCCTGTTCGGTCTGACTGGCCGAAAAGGACGAGCCGCACTCCTGACCGAAGCCTAAAGCAGCTTGGGAGGGCAAAATGCCCACCTCGCGAGGGTCCACGTACGCCACCAAACGAGCGTCAGAATCAACTCCTAAAGCACGAGCAAGTTCATAAGTCTCTTCCCGCTCAGGGCTATGTTCATCAGCAGAACATGAGCCCGAATACACCTTCATTGGGCCGAAATGAAAGCTAGACGGCTCAAGGGAAACAAACCCTTTGCCGAGCAAGACATTCGTGGACATCTCAGGTGTCATGCGCGTTGATTCGGCATGAAACCGAGACTTACCAGGGCGCCGAATAACGGGGGTGATACTCCGTGGGCCGCCTGCAACATCCTGCACAGTACCCGAAGTGGCCTGCGTAGCAGCTTCGGCGGGGCGGGTAGCAGCTTCGGTAGGGGCCCCCAGGCTTAAGCCGCTGGTGGTCCCTCTAGGCCGAAGCTACGAGGTATGTGCCAAAGTAGCTCCATCTCGGCCAACCTTCCGTTTCTTCAACGTCAGCTTGAATCCGCTCATAGTCGGCTGGTCGTCGATCGCCAGGTCGCGAGCACTCCTCATTTTGCCGCCAGCCATCGAGGAAGCTTCTTCACTAGATTCGGTGAATTCCTGTAGATGGTAACCGAATCAGAACAAGCCAAATCGATCAAAGAATCCAAGTGCACTTAAAATGAGTCAACAGTACAAAAAAGCTATGAGTTAGATTTCTATGCCAAGTCTTTCTACCGTGTGCCCGGACACAACCGAATCAGATTTGGCTGCGACAATAACTTGATTGCGGCTCTGTTTTATGGGTTTCACCCACTCCCGCTTGGCAAGCATGCGACATACCCGAACATCATCGTCTTCCCGAGGCCGTTTTAGACGACCAATCTCTCGGCGTCGTTGCGCTTCAGCCTAGCGCGTTCCGCGAGCACTTTGGGCGCCACGGCCTTGAGTCCGGCTGCCTCCACGCGCCGCATTCGGTAGCGGAGCCGAATCAGCTGGGCCGACTGTGGTTTCAACTCTCCGTCTCTTGATTGGGGGTAGCCGATCAGGATACTCCACATTCATACGATCCCAGATTCGGTTGAGGTGCCGAAGGGACCCGAGTTTGGCCATACTCAAATCATACTCCTTATCATTATACGGATCGCATAGCCGATTAGCTCTCTTCTCCATTTCATTCACAAAATCAGAGTTCGACTCATAGCCAGGCGGTCGGGCCAGATTGCCCGAAGGCCCTCGGTACCCACGATGGTATGAAAAGCCATCAAATTTTAGGCCAGTGCATAGCGGCCATTGACCAAGAGAAAGCATTTCTTCAACCAGATCTCGGCTAGTTTGCCTTTCGGCTGTTTGCCGATAGGACTCAGCGGCGGCATCATCAAGTGGCCCCATAATCATGTCAGGAGCCGAAACAAGCCCCTCCATCTGAGTCATAACAGAAACCAGTGGATGAGCTTTCGGCTGGCTTTGTTCCCTGGCGAGTGCCACATCGGCATCATCACACACGCGATAATAAAACTAGTGTTTTTTCCAATCCTGCCACTTGTTCTTAAAAGTGGGAACTATGCAGGCGGCTGAGTTACTGCGGGCAGGAACAAAGTTATAAGACCCAACCTCCAACCGAAGTTCTTTCGTCCCTGCTTCATCGGTCCCATAAGTGGAATATAGCTGAGTCTCATAATGCCGAGCAAACACGGGAACGCTCAATCCACAGCCCATCATTTTCTGTGCCATGGCATAGCAGCTCAAGCGCACTATTGCATTCGGGGTTAGATGGTGAAGCTGCAAATTAAATGCATCCAAAACCTCTGCAACAAAGCCCTCAAGGGGGAAGTGTAGTCCCACCTTAAAGTAGTCCCTGAACACGAGAGCTTCGGTAGGTTCGGGGTTCGGGTATTCTTCGGTTCCAGGAGAACGGCTTCGGCTTCGTTCAGTAGCTGTCAAGATTCCATCTCGCTGGTATTGATTCAACATACGCTGTGGACTTGGATCGATCAAGGCGGCATGTCCAGCCAGTATGCCTTGGTCCTCTTGGCGGCCTAGGTGGTCAAGCAGGGGCAGATTCGGCTACTTCTTCGGCGTGAGGAGCCGAACTACCCTCATCCTTGCCCAGAGCAACACGAGCTGCTTTTTCATCATCTGTCGAGTCAAAGCACTCGATATATTCATCCCCTTCTTCTTCTTCCTCAGTTTCTGTTTCATCAGATTCATGAACAGAATCGGGCAGAACGGCTCTGAGGGGCATCGGCTGTTTCCCTGGCGGAATATTTCGTCCACTACTCTCGCTAGAGCTGGACCCAGAAGCTGACTCAGAGGCCGAAGCTGATTGATCACCTGATTTGGCATCTGAAGCCGAAATATCGGAGCTAGTCGGGACCCTCGACATGTTAGCAATACAGAATGAAAAACCCACCGTGACTATAAAAGGAAAAACAGGGAATTAAAACATGACAACGTTTCAAGAATACCGAATATAAAAAATGAGTACGCTTCGGCAATAATATTCAGTAAAGAAAACTAAAGGAAGTGAGTTTTCACCTCGAAGAAAACCGAAAGGAGTGACTTGGCGGAGAGAACGAATTACACCAAGGAGCCCAGAAACCGAAAGGTTGACTCGGTCGAGCAAACCGAATAGGCAGTCGTGAAGGAAAGCGTTCTGAGCAGGACACCGAAACGGGTGGCCGAAATGGATGCTGGAGCACCGAAACAGCAGACCAAATCGGACGAGAGCGCAACCGAATCAACAGCAAGGGCTCGAGCGTGCGTGGCGGAAAATGACCGCTGGCGGTCGGGAGGGCCTTTTATAGGCGCCCGTGGCGGCCTGCCAGGCGGTTACTCTAACAGTCGTCTCGGTCACGCATCCCGAGGCGGATCAACGGTAAAAAAAAAGTCCTCTCCACGGGATGGCGCTTGGTACTTCGGTTATCATCTGCAGGTCAGCGGCAGCCGAAGTGAAGAACAGTCAATTCGGTTACCGCTGAGGGGCTACTGTTGGGTGACAACCGGGACCTAGGCACCCTATCCCGCCGAAATGACGGGATGTCGATTCGGTTGGTCAACCGAATCGAGTGCCGACGCGATCGGCTATTTGAATCAAGCTAACAGCGGCGGACGCTTCACCGACCTAGCCACCGAAGGCGATGGGGCGTTTCGGCCCTGCTAACCGAAACGGAGAAACCGGTGATTCGGTTGTCTAAGCTGTTCGCCGGGTTACTGACGGTTTGGCCGCCCGGGGGCAAGGGTGCCGAAGCGCCGCTGCATGGGGGGCTTCGGTCTCACATGCCGAATCACCTCCGGGTGGCTGGTATCGATTTCTTCTTGTGCAGGGACACTTTGCTGCTACTCCTGTGAAGATTGCTCGCTGCCTGGTGGGCCTGGTGTTGTCGGCCATTCGGCCAAGCGATGAAAAAGCACCCGGAAGACATTACGCCCTCGCTACCAACCAGCAAGAGAGCTCGGGAGAAGCGGCCTAGCGGCATTTTGGTCATGTAAAAGCCTACGGGCTCCTATAAATACTGCCCGATGGGACCGTACAAGGGATCGGAATATAATGGAATGCATTGAGTTTATGTTATGTCCATTTCGTGTTCCGTGTGTCATTTCGTAGCTAGATTCAGCATCACTCGTTGAGTATATTCAGGTCTATCACCGGAGGGGGTTCTAAGGTTTTGCCTTAGAACAACAAACAGCAGCTCAGACTATTATTGTACCATGCCCGTCAACTACCTAGACTTAGTTTAAGCATATGCTCCCACAGATTTCAGGTGTAGAGTAAATCCGGTTGTCAAACAAAGGTATCCAAATCTTGGGAGAACTCAAATTTAAAGCGAGGTACTTGCAAAGAATTAGAGCAGAGCAACTATTCATCATTTCCATCATGCAATCCTCAAGTCTACACATTTTTATTTATAGCAAACTGAATTGAAAACAAACTTACACACTCTTTTTATTTGGTTTTCATCTTAAGGCAAACTTTGAAGGAAGCAAACTCTTGTGGGTTTTTCTAGGTTTTTCTTTTTTTTCAATGCATAAAACAAACCAAAGAAGAATAAACAAACTAAAAATAAACAAACTGAAACAAAAGGAAAGAAATACTTATCTTGATAATGGGGGTCCTCCCCAAGCTAGCCTTGCGGCGGTGGTGGTGGATAGTGGATGTGCAACAGTCCACCAAGCCATGCAAAGCATGGAGGCGGCTTCTTCCCCGGCTCTCTTGAATGGTGCCTAGAGTCCGGTGGTGTTCTCGGTTCCACTTGGAGCTGGTCATTCCACCTCGATCATGGCGGTTCGAGTGGCAAGTGGTGTTGTGGCCGGAAGGCTACTTGTTCATCATAGTGCTTCGCTGGGTGAAAATGAAACCGTGGCATCGGAGTGGCGACGTGGCTCAAAGTCATGGTGGGGTTCTTCTTCTTCATCGGTGGTACCAAAGGGGTCATAAGAGTATCTTGGTGGCCGTGAGGGTCCCGGCTCGGATGGTCCCGGCTCGATGTTCCCGGAGTGTTGTATGGTGGGTAGTAACCATAGAATGGTTGATGTGGTTGGCTTTGTGGTGGGTACACCCATGAGTTTAGTGAGTGGTGCTGAGGTACATTCCACTCATTGAAACTGGCATGTGCTGGTTCTTCTTGGGCGGTTTCGGCACCACGCCAAACTGGTTCTCAATTTCCTGTCACCTTCTCTGAGCGAACTCTTCGAGGTGCTCTCTCATTCACTGGTTCTGCCTGCAACTCAACATGATAGTTTTGCACATGATACAAAGCCAGTTCCGGGTTAGTTAACCGGATCTCGGCATCACCATATTTTGCATAATAAACATCATTCACTTTTTTCAGTAAGTGACCTTGGCCAAAGGTGTAGAGGTCATAAAATTCTCTATAATGTTCAATGTATTCAAAAGTAGCTCCCTCTAATAATTTCAAGCTTGTGGCAATGCGAGTGATAAGCGAGCAAATGGCCACACTTCCTACTTTGTAACCGGGGACACTCATCCAATGGTTCACTAGGAGATGGACGGGAGACACTTTCGTTTCTTGACAAAATGTCACAAAGAAGCGCAAGTCGGCTACTCGATCTTGCTTTCATCAAATCGTGGGAAAAAGGTGGCTCCTATACAATGGTGCAAAAATCTAAGCGTAGGATGCTCTATGGCTGCGGTGCGGTGCGCTAAGTGGTACGGTGCTCTAGAAATGCTGCTCCAAAACCTATGTGCATCGAAATCACCTAGTGCTTTGCATTTAAATCTATGAGGGCATCTTGAGGGAAACCTAGAAGGTCACTAAGGTTTCTCCAAGAGACAGAAATATTCCAAAGCAAACATTCTCGAAATAAACTCCATTGTACGTATCGAAGGGTGCTAAGGAATTCTATGGTCAAAAGCCTAATCCCCTTCTCAGTGAGGTTTGCAAAGGAAGTCCAACCAACTAGTGGAAAAATTGTGTCGAATTCTTGAGCCATACCTATTGCTAGCAGAAGTGTTGGATCGATGACTGGCGTGTGGATGAAACGCTTGTTCTTGAGCTTCTTGTATACCTCCTTCTCCTGGTAGTTCTCAGGGCGAGATCGGATGTTCTCATTAGGACTCTCTGAGATGCTGGTGGTGGTACAGGTGCTGCTGCAGGTTCTTCTGGTGCTTCTGGTGGTGGGTCGACACTCATGTCGGAACCAACCACCGAGCTCTGGTGAGAGGCACTTCTTGTCCTGATGTTCCGGACAGCTCCAACGAGTCCCTTCATGGCACTCTTCATCCTGCAAGTTGCTCAAAAGAAACAAAAACAAATACTAGTGGAGAGAAGGATTAGCACAAGGTTAGTGGTTAGCTGTCCAGAGTTAGCGGTCCAGGGGTTAGTCGTTCTTCATGACAAAAAGTTTAAACTTCGGGTTTTGATTTTGACAGAACCTCCCCTTGATTTTAGATTTTCTTTATCCTATTTGGACAGCATCTCCACTAATTTTGTGATCATCTACTCAACACTATCCCTTCCCTTCACTTGTCACTAAACTCTTGCTCACTCTCTCACTTCTTCTCTCTTCCTACTCTTCTCTCTAACTCTCTATCTCTCTCCAGAAAACTCGAAGTCGAGAGCAGGTGGTTTGGCTAAAATTCTGGAATGTGGGTGGTGCAAGGAAGCCATGGGAGGAGGCCTATTTATAGAGGAGGAAGGGGGGAGTTGGCCGACTCAATGGTTGGGTCGGCCGCCCCACCAGGTTAGCCAAAGTGGCTGCCACTTCACATGCTATTGCGTGATCTTTCCTCCATCCAGAAATTTTGGTCGGTTGAGTGGTTTTGGCGGTGGAAAAGAGAGGATAGTGGAGGTGAGTGGAAGTGGGTGAAATTATGTGATTTGATGTGTGTGAGGTGTAGTCTATGACATGTGTGACCCGTGGTGAGGGACCCACCAAGTACTAAATGCCATGATAAAAATTATAAACAATGCAGAAATTTAAATGAAGGTAAACTAATTTGAATGCATGAAATGATAAATTTTTGTGCCACCACGATAAAATATTTTTGACGGGTTGTTACACACCGTAAAATTATTTATATGGGGCGGAGAATTTTTGCAATGCTAGAAATAAATATGCCTAAGAAAATTATAAGAGATGTAAATTTTAAATGCGGATAAATACCGAGTTACCTTGCGGCAAGGATTCGGATTTTTTAAAGTCCTCCGAATTGAACCTTCCAAAATATTTATTCCACCGATGACCCCGAGAGATGCATCCTGTCTCTCGGTGGTTGTACTGTCTGATCTTTTTCTACCATCTTCGCGGATTTATTGAGCTCTTGTTTCGACTTGAATGCGAATTGCTCTTCTTGCCCATTTATAGTGAACTTCATTTCTCCCTTCCCGACATCAATGTGTGCATTGGCGGTGCTTAAGAAGGGTCTTCCAAGTATAAGTGACACCTTTGAGTCTGGATGCATATCCAAGTACTACAAAGTCTACCGGCACGAAGAACTCTCTTATCTTGACTCGGAATGTTTTCAAGCAATGCCCAACGGATAACGGCCGATTGGTCGGCTAGTTGTAGACACATTGATGTTGGCTCAAGTGCGGTGTGGTTGAGCTTGTAGTAGACTGCGGGCATCACACCGACACTTGCTCCAAGATCACGAGTGCATTATTGAAATGTTGATCTCCAATTGTGCGATCGATAGTGGGACATCCTGGATCTTTCTTCTTTTACGGTAGTTGGTTGAGGATGGCCGCACTACATTCTTCGGTTAGCTTGATCACTTCATTGGATGGCGGTGGTCTCTTCTTGTTAAGAATATCTCTTATGTACTTGGCATACGTGGGGACTGTATGGCATCCAACGAGGTATATTGACATATAACTTTTGAATTACCTCCACGAACTTACCAAACTGCTCATCTCGTCTGCGTTGTAGTCCTTTCTTCCTCCTAGGGAATGGTAGGTAGTTTGTATCTCGAAATTGTTGTCTTGCTTCCCGATCTTGTACTTGGCTTTTGTACGATTCTTGTGGTAATACTTCTAGCTCGGGTTGGAAGTCTTCTTCTTCTTCGCCACCGGTGGTAGCACGGTTGGCCTTTTTGCTCCTTTTGGGTAGGGAGGATCTCGGTAGAACTCCCTCTTCTTGTAGTAATAGATCTCACCTCGCTCGGGGTTAGTGGCAACGAGGCAAAGCAATGGCCAATTTTGCTATCTTTTCTTCTATTTTCTTATTGAACTCTAATTGGTCATTAATGGCGGAGGAGAAACTATCCATTTTAATACTTAAGTTTTCCAAGATTTTGTTATTAACAAAGAAAGCCTATCCTCCATAGATGAGTTGATCTTGGACTGTTGTAGAACCAACTCTCTTAAAGTAGGTTGCTTTGCATAATTACCTGACGATGAGCACCTTGATTAATGGATGGTTGCACCCAATGTGGAACCTTTCTCACGATGGGACTTGAATTCCGCTTATATGTTGCTTCAATTGCTCTTTGATCTTCCTTGTACTTGGCCCTCTCGGTCAAGCCAATGGAGTAAGGTATCCATCTTGGTTGATAATGCATTCACTTCTTCTATTGCTTCTTCACTCGGTGACAATCTTGAATATTGTCTTGGGACCAGCTTTGATTATCGCTATCTTCTCCATGAGTTTTTTAGCTCTCCCCGAGTGAGTGATAAAAATGATCCTTCAGCAGTTGCATCTAGGTGCTCACGCGTCTTCGGAGTTAATCCGTGATAGAAACCTTGCATGAGTAACCATTCTTCCATTCCATGATGGGGACAATCTTGGATATATCCTTGCAAATGCTCCCATGCTTCTGACATGGTCTCCGTCTTCTGCTGTTGGAAGTTGGTAATCTTTCCTCTTAAGGCATTGGTTTTGCCTATCGGGAAGAATTTTGCTAGAAAGGCCTTGGAACACTTTGCCCATGTGTTGATATCTTCTTTATTTGCATAGAACCACGCTTCGCTCTTCCCACTAGTGAGAATGGAAAGAGGCGAAGAAGTATGAGGTCTTTTTAACTCCATCTATGGCGATGGTGTTTCCAATCTCCATGAAGTCCCGTAGATGTGTACTTGCATCTTCATGTACCTTTCCACTTTGAAATTGGATAGCTTGCACCATGTTTATGAGACTTGGCTTGATCTCAAACCGCATATCGGTGTGTATTGCTTTGGACCGGTGCGGATGTTCTCTATTGTTGGAGCAGAGAACTCCGCAAGGTCTTCTCGGCCATCTTGATTGGTGACGAGCTTCCTTCTTGATTGAACCGACTCGATGATCGAGAGTTTTGAATGAATCGATTCAATCCCGCTAATACCCCGTATAAAATATAGACAAAGAAAAACAACAGGGGTGAACTCCGCCAAAGTAGAGGTGACTAGTGACAATCACTCATTTTCTAAGTATCTCGCTTAAGCAATTTTCTCTAAAAGTTTATTCCGCTCCCCGGAACGACGCCAAAATGCTTGTTGACACTTCTAACACCACTCACGCTAAGTTGTCATCCCTAGCATGGCGCCAGAAGTGTTGGTATAGAAACTTGCTCCTCTAATCAAGAAAAATATGGGATCCACAAGCGAATAGATAATACACCATCGTAGCATTTTACCAGGAAGTATTCCGGTATCTTTATTTATATTTAGCTCAAAGGAAAGAACTATGGACTTAAACAATGAGATGAACTTGCTAAACACGACTACTTATGAGTGATTGATTGCACAGTCACATACTTTGGCGTAGGGGTAAACCATGATAAATAAGGGAATATAAAGTAATAAGCTCAGGGTATAAATCACACAGAGATTAGATATAGACTACTCACAAAGGTAGGTTGACATCTGATTAGTGCAAGAAATATAAATCCTATGTAGGTTCTAATCTACTAAGTCATTCATCTACTCCAACTCTACACTATCATATACAAGCACAAAAGACTTTTCATCTATGTATAAGGATCATTGCTATAACAAGCCAAGACATAGCGGGACTTACTACGCAACTTTGGTTCTCGCTAGACCTACCAACGGGGGATGGAATACGAGAGGACTCAACGGAACTTGTCACTTCCGCGATCTACCACACGACCCGGACAATAGGGTGCATTTGCGGTAAACGGCATCTAAGCACCATGCTTACATGAAATCTACCACCTAACCCCCCCTCCCTCGGGAAGAGAGCTAAGCGCTTTGCAAACATATACATAAACTTATTACCAATCATAACCATATCAAATGTAGAACTAGAATAAACTAAGAACATAATAAATAGAAACATAATGATATTTAGAATAAAGTCACAAGAATAGATACAAGATAATACCAATTCGATGATGAAGATCCGAATTCCGAGCACAGCGCCCGATTCTTCTTCTATCTAGTCTAAACCTATGTAGAACTTGAAGATCTAGAGTAACTATTCTAATTCTCTCGGTGGAGATCTCTCTCTAAACCCCGGCTTTGCCGATGGCTACCTCGAATAATGAATTCTTGAATGAATTTCGCTCGAGCCGGGGGCCGGGGCTCAATATATAGCCCCCTAGGATGCACCACACCCATCGAGATCAAACCGACCTAAACGGACGATAATTATTGCTCCTCAAGGTCGGTGGAGGCAGGATCCGCGAGCCTCCACGATTGGTGGAGGTGGCCGGTCGGCCGACCCAAAGAGGGAGTCGGCCGACCCACCACCCCGCCAGGTGGGTCCGGCTCCCGGGGTTTGCCTTCCGGAGTCTTCTAGAATATACAATTTTACCCGTTCGGTCTTTCTCTCTATGTAATCATGACATGTGGGCCTCCTTGGATGTTTTCCGATAATCCCCGCAAAAACACATATTCACCAAAACTTGTGGAATCTGTCGGTTTAAACCCTAAGTCTATGGTGGTGAACAGATTATACCCCTCTTTCTCTCTCTCGATTGACATATAAAATTGATCATTAACAACCGTCAACAAACTCCCCCAAGCTTACCCTTTGCTCGTCCCCGAGCAAATAGCTACGAAGATGGATCGAAGTTGCTTTGCAATGCTTTCATGCTTAACAAACACACATGCTCTAAACAAGAATTCATCCCGGACTAGAGTGAACTATCATAACTCCCAAACTTACTCATGTTTCTTTCAACCATGGGGCTTTTACCTTTGGGTCTTGAGTAGTTGAAAGACGAACAATTAAGTCAAGCACCGTTGTGTCATGCTCTTTTGTTTCACCTTTGTTACGAGTTTTTACAAGATTTTCAATAAAAACTCGAGTTCCTTAATACAACCCTTTCAAGTCTCTCAATATGTGGTATTTTTGGATCCTCTCTAAGGCATTGAAAGGAGATATGCCTTCTCTCTTACTCTCGAATTTGTAGTATTTGTGGTTCAAGGCATTTATAGATGAGCCTTCACTCTCTCTCTCTCACCCTACTCTAATAAAGGTTTATATGGAGCTCATAGGTGTGGAGAACTAATGTATTGGCATGATCGAACTATGGAACCAATCGGTGTGTGCATGTGTGGTTTTATATGTGGTTGATATATATAAAATAGAGAGAAATATTTGTGGGAGGAGAAGGGGTGCACAAAAGAATTATCAATGCTCCTTTATTTGGATGAAACTTAGAACTTCTTCAACACTTGAACTTCTTGGAACTTGAACTTGGAAACTTGACAAAAGACTGGGCTCATAAATCTTTCTTTCTTTTTCTCTTCTTTTTTTTTTCTTTTTTTTTACAATTCTTGCAGCCCAAAAAGGAATGAAATACTTCTTGAATGGAACACTTCTCAATCTTGACAACTTCACATTGGGAACAAATGGAACACTTGGAGCATTGATTTTGGATAAGTGGCTAGCGAGAAATGAACAGGGAATATTTTTGGGTGTTCACTCTTAGTGTAAGAGTAGAACAATTTCAATGGATGATAATAGGCTTTATGTTGTGCGTACTTCCAGGATAGAAGTAGCAGGGGTGCATGTGAATGTGTGAAACCAGGATTTAGCCGTATGATGAGTTCATAAGGATACAACACAAATGACCGAGACGAGCCCTAACAAATGAGGAGGCTTCCTATTCTAATGATCAAGTTTGGTCATGGTAGGAATTTTAACTCTGTCATATAAGGAACTCATCATGAATCATTTATAATTTTCACAAACAAATCTCCAGAATTTAGTGGCACTTTGAAACACAATGAACAAGCAAAATTTCGACTATTATTATATCATGCCCGTCAACTACCTAGACTTAGCTTAAGCATATGCTCCCACGTTTCGGTGTAGAGTAAATCCAGTTGTCAAACAAAGTGTATCCAAATCTTGGGAGAACTCAAATTTAAAGCTAGGTACTTGCAAAGAATTAGAGTAGAGCAACTATTCATCATTTCCTCAAGTCTACACATTTTTATTTATAGCAAACTGAATTGAAAACAAACTTACACACTCTTTTTATTTGGTTTTCATCTTAATGCAAACTTTGAAGGAAGCAAACTAAGCAAAATCTTGAAACAGCAAGCAAATTATTATTGGGTTTTTCTAGGTTTTTCTTTTTTTTCAATGCATAAAACAAACCAAAGAAGAATAAACAAACTGAAAATAAACAAACTGAAACAAAAGGAAAGAAATACTTATCTTGATAATGGGGGTCCTCCCCCAAGCTAGCCTTGCGGCGGTGGTGGTGGATAGTGGATGTCTATTAAGTGCAACTGAAATAATGGGGGTCCTCCCCCAAGCTAGCCTTGCAAGCGCACAGAATATATCATCGTAGCATTTTAACCGGAGTAATCTAGGTATCGTTATTTATAATTTTACCACCGGGAAGGGAATGCACTGGATAATGAGTGATGAGCAATGCACATGCGATAATGGAGAGCTTAACCTTGTCTCGTATCGATCATCTCATACGGGGTAAGTGTCACATAAAATATAGGAATGAATGATAAATGACATAAGATAAATGAGAGCATTTAGCCACATAAAATAATAGTAATAAGCCATCTCAACTTAGCACTCTAAGCTTATAACACTAGCATGGACTAGGACGATCTAGGGTATAATCCTATGTTATTCTAACTACAAAGTCAAAGCATACAATGATTAGTGCAAGAACATCTAGCAATCATGGCGGGGAAAGGTTACATCTATGCATAGTGATATTACCAGAGAAGACTAGAGACATAGCAATGACTTCAATGTAATAGGTTGTTCTACTAAGACCTACCAACGGGGATGGAATACAAAGGACTCAACGGAACTGTCACTTCCGCGATCTACCACACGACCCGGCCAATAGGGTGTAATCGCAGAGATAAATACGGTCTAGGCACCACGCCTACACAATATTTACCACTCACCCATCGATCTAATGAGCAAGCGCTATACGATCCTATGCATAAACATAATTCTAGTCCAACTATGCTAAACATATAATCAAAGTAAACTAAGAACAATATAATTGAGAACATAATCAAATAGAGCAAAGTCAAGTCGATATAATAGAATAGAATAAAGCACTACTCATAGTATCACGAACAATGATGAATATTACAAGAATGTAGAGGGGAATTACCAAGAACTCCGACAGATCTGGACTCCAAGCTAGGCTTGATTCCCTCTAGATCTATTCCTATGTAGCTATGCTACTAAACTATGGAGCTCTAATTGAGATGGTGGCTCTGGCTTCTCTAAATTCTGATGAGAGAATGAACTCTTGAATGAATTAGGGTTTCACCCAGGGGCCTGGGGCTCTAAATATATATCCCCCTAGGATGAACCACAGCCCTCAGATCAAACCGACCTAAATGGACGATAATTATTCATCCTCAAAGGCGGTGGAGGCAGGATCCGCGAGACTCCTCCTGATTGGTGGAGGTGGGGAGTCGGCCGAGTCCCCCCTGGGTCGGCCGACTGGCCACCCTGCCAGGTGGGGCCCAGCCTTCAGGGGTCGCCTTCTGGAGTCTTCTAGATTATACAATTTTACCCGTTCGGTCTTTATCTCTATGTAATCATGACATGTGGGCCTCCTTTGGTTCTCTTTCTGATAACCCCCTGCAGAAATAGACAATCACCAAAACTCGTGGAATTCTGTCAGTGTAACCCCTATATCTAACATGTGAACTCAAATTAGTCCTTTCTCTTGCTGCGTTGACGGTATAAAATTGATACTTAACGATCGTCAACAAATTCCCCCAAGCTTACCTTTTGCTCGTCCCTGAGCAAAGATAGACTCAGTGATGGATCAGGAGTTGCTACAATGCCTTCACTCCTCACAAGTACACATGCGTTCAAACAAGAACTCTCCTTCGGATTAGAGTGAACTATCCTAACTCAAAACTCACTCATATTACCTTTCACCATGGGGCTTGTAACCGTCACTTGGGTCTTGAGTAGTTGAAAGATAGAACGGTCAAGTCAAGCGCCATGTTTCTCGCTCTTTGATCAACTATTATCCCAGAGTTTTTGCAAAGTTTTGACATAAAACTCAGAGTTCCTTGTATGAACCTTTCAAGTCTCTCATTTGTGGTATTTCTGGATCCTTTCTAAGGCATGAGTAGTGTATGCCTTCTCTCTTCTCTCAAAAATATGTGTTATTTATGGAACTAAGGCATAGTGAAAAGTGCCTTCTCTCTCTCACCCTACTTTCTAATAGGCTTATGTGGAGCTCATAGGTGGGGAGACGCTCAAACTCACTTGCATGTATTGCACAGTTAAGACATGGATCCAATAGGAACTAAAATAAAGTCATATGTGCATGTGAATGAGGAAGTGGAATGAATGAGATGATAAAATAAAAGGATGATGATAGTATTATGGTGACAAGAAAATGATTATGAGGGGTACTCAACTGGTGAACATCTACTTCTACATCGCTCCTTTGGGGATAACATGACTCCCTTTATTCGGAAACCTTGAAACTTCTTGAATGGAAGGACTTGGCTACTCTTTCTTTTTCTTTCTTTCTTCTTTTCTTTCTTCTTTTTTTTTAGAATAACCAATCCTCTGAAAATGAAACTTTAGCACAGGGAGTGTATAACTTGAATTAATAATGACTGGAGCTTTTATGTAGGCAAATGGAACGGCGATGATTATTTCTAGATGTTCACTCCCAGAATAGGAGTAGAACCTTTTCTGGATGATGTGAAATGAATGGCGTATGTATATGTGGATGAATGAATGAATGGATGGATGGATGGATGCATACTCCCAGGGTAGGAGCAGCATAAGTGCGTATCTCCAGGGTAGAGATAGCACAGTAAGTGGAGAATGCGTACTCCTAAGATAGGAGCAGCATAAGTGCGTATCTCCAGGGTAGAGATAGCACGATATGTGATGGATATGGATCTATATGTGGGTGATACTTCTAGGAACAAAAGTAGCACAGAATGGATGTAACATTTATAAAATGGGTGCATGCTTCTGAGGACAGAAGTAGCATAGATCAATGGATGGAGAGCACATAGTATTGACTTTAACTGCATGACTAGTTCCTTATGGGTCCACAGCATAACCACACTCAATGCCTATAAAGTCTACACTCAAACCTACAATATGATCTATGTAAACAAAGATGGGTTTTCCTAATCTAGTAAGCATGAATATATGGTCATGGTAGGAATTTGAACTCTCATCATAAAGGAACTCATCATGCAGAATTTAATATTTTCAAAGATAAATTCTCCGAACTCTAGTATCTCTAGGAACAAGATGGACAAGAGCTCAAAACCTTCCCATATCATCCCCGTCAACTACCTAGACTTAGATCAAGTGTTCGCTACCCACAAGTTTCGGTTCGAGCAAATCTCAAATCTAAACAGTTGTGTCCAAAACTCGGAGAGTGCAAGGTTGAAAACTAGGTACTTGAAAGGAATTACAGCGAGAGCAACTATTCATCATCTCCATGTAGAGTTTATTCTAGGGATCTCTTTTAAGATAGATTGCAAGAGCTCTCCAAAAGTAGAAAAGATAAATAAGGAAATCTTTCTGGGTTTCTATGGTTATGCATCTTTTTTAGTTGTTTTAACAAAGCACACTTTAATAAAGCATAAATAGATAAGTTGAAAACACTTAGCTTGGTACACGGGGATGCTCTCCCCAAGCCGGGATGTTGACATAGTCTCGATGTTGCCGATAGGCACTGAAGACGTTCTAGTCCTCTAGGAGTGTTGTAGCTAGTTGTTGTTGGAGACAGTATTCAAGT
Source organism: Themeda triandra (assembly GCA_018135685.1). Classification (NCBI taxonomy): domain Eukaryota; kingdom Viridiplantae; phylum Streptophyta; class Magnoliopsida; order Poales; family Poaceae; genus Themeda; species Themeda triandra. Next base: position 225,962 of record JAENPR010000673.1, on the reverse strand, counting down.
GTCACGGACAGCACTCCGACAGGGGACTGGATGTCCTTCTGCCTGTTAGCTCTTCATGATCCTTTATATTCTGTGAAGCTCAAATAGACAACAAAGCTTGTGGAGCTGATTAATCATTAGTGATAAAACCTCTAGGCCTTGGTTGTCTAGAACTTTCCTAACTTAAAACTTATTCTAACAGGGATCACAAGAAATATATATTATTATTTTTTATCTTTTTATTGTTTAAGGAATTGTAGAAAGGGGAAATAAATATGCTTGAGGAATTATTTTTGTGCCACCACGGTGAATGATTATCCACATGGGGCTTAATGATTTTCTAGATGCAAATGCAAAACATCTTTATTTTCTTTTCTAATGCAAAGATAAAAGGGTAAAGATGCAACTAAGATGCAAATAGGAAAATAAATATGCTAAGGTAAAAATATAATGCTGAAAAAGTAATGCTTTGGTAAATACCAAGTTACCTCTTGGCGCGGCGTTCGGTGGTTTTAAGTCCTCTCGAACAGGACTTGTCATGTTCGCTCATTTTTCAAGGGGCGCATTGGGCGCGCCTCGGATGATGTCGCCTCGTGTGTAGGAATTGATTCGATTTTGCTTTTACCTTCCACACCTTCTTTGTTGGAGAAGATGACCTTGAGGAAGAAGCTTCTTGGATCACTTGGTTTTCTTCTGGTAGCACCTTTTCGGGTTCTTCTACAATGTTCTTCTCTTCTGGGTACCGATCTTCATATCTAGACACTTCTCCCTCATAGTCAACCCATCCATTTGTAATGATGTTCTTCTTGTTCTGGCGATGGGTACGCTGCCTTCTCCTTGCTCTGTTCTTCTTGGGCTCCTCAGTGATTATATAATTATTATTGAAGTAGCGGCGTACCTTCTCGGTGGGAAAGTGGAAATGGATCTCTCCCTGTTCCAATATAGATGATAGCTCTGGTGGTGTTCAGGAATGGTATTCCTGGGATGATTGGAGGATCGTAGTCATCTCCCATGTCAATGACTAGGAAGTCGGTAGGGACATAATGGTCATCTATCCGGATGAGGACATCCTTCACTTCTCCTTCGACGAAGCGGAATGTCCGGTCCGCCATTTGCAACAGTGCATAGGTAGGCTCCAAAGGCATAGTGCCATATAGATACTCATAGGTTACCTTGGCCATAATGTTGACGCCGATCCGGTGTCACTGCATGCCTTTATTGAAAGAGCTTCGTTGATGGAGCATTGAATGGTTGGGACACCTGGGTCATCCTTCTTGATCGACGTGGGGACTGAGTAAGTGGTCATGCTCCTTATGGACCGGTGACCATCCTTACCGTCTCCGTCTTCTTGGTCTTCTTATTCTTGTTCTTGCTCTTCTTAGCTGTATTCTTCTTCTTCTCACTGTTCGTCGATGAGGATGTGCTTTGGGAACTACAAAGACTCTGTTCTTGAAGAAGAAGGTTTCTCTCTTGCCCTTGATGTTGAAGATGATCTTGGCGTGTTGGCATACATGATGGCTCCGGCGGTGTTCAAGAATGGTCGTCCTAGAATGATAGGGGACCTTTCATCACTTTACTTTGTATCCACTACCACGAAGTCTCTTTGGAACATACGAGTTGCCTACTCGTACACATATATCTTCAAGTACTCCCAAAGGGACACGGAGTGACAGATCTGCAAGCTGCAAGCACATGGTTGTGTATGCTAAGGGGCATCTGAATAGCTTCTCATATATTACTCTTGGCATGATGTTGATGCTTGCACCGAAGTCACAGATTGCTTCATTGAAGTTGGTACTTCCATTGGAGATCGGAATGACTGGTCTCCCTGGATCGCCCTTCTTGATTGGCAGAGTTGAGTCAATCCATGACCGTTTTGATGGATCACTCTGGCTGTCTTCTACATTGAATATATCAACAAGATTTGCGCTTTCGAGCTCTTCGGGTTGTCCCGCCAATTTACCTTGGCCACGTAGAGGGAGCAAGGTTGACAAGTCATTGTACCCGTGACTCAAGTATCTTGTTGAAGCCGAGCTAACTCTTGATGGCATTGGAAAAGCCATCCATTCGGTTGCCGAGTGTCTCTAGGACCTTGTCATTTGATGCCGGCTTCTTGGACAGTTTGTCCATCATCTTGCCTTGGTTCAAAGCACTAACTCTCTCAAAGGCGGCCGGTTGTAATTATTGTAGGAGTTGTTACCTTGATTGTTGCACGAATAATTGCCCGAGTAGTTAGGCCTCTGCTGCGATTCCAACCTTGATTCTCGCGAGGACGGTAGTAATTGTTGTTGTTGTTGTTGTTGAGGTAGTTCACGTCCTCCTTCAGCTCGCGCGGTTAGCACCTGTGTGCCCAGGTCTCTCCACACTCCTCACATGTCATGCGAGCATCATGTATATGCATGACTTCTTTCTTCTCTCGGGGCTCTCTCATCGAGCCTCTTCATTAGCAAATCCATTTTGGACAAAGATGTCTACCTCCTTCAGCCTGGTGTATTCCTCCACCTCTTGCGGGTCTAAGTTCTTTCTTCACTCCGGCCTTGGTTGGATGCCATCTTCTCCACAAGAGCCGTGGCTTGAGGAATAGTGAGTGATAAGAATGCACCTCCGGCGGCATCCATCGTCTCACGTGTGCTTGTTGCTAAGCCCATGGTAGAATGTCCGCATAAGCGGCCAATTCTCCATGCCATGATGAGGACACTCGAGGATGTAATCTTGAAAGGGCTCCCAAGCTTCGGGACAGCCTCATCATGATGTTCTTTGAAAGCTTGATATCTTCCCGCGAAGAGCATTTGTCTTGCCCATGGGGAAGAACTTCGCCAAGAAATTGGTGGAACATAGTGCCCACGTAGTATTCTTCTCCTTATTGGCGTAGAACCACTGCTTCGCTCTCCCCAAGAGTGAGAATGGGAAAAGGCGAAGTAGTATAGCATCTCTGGGGACATCCTTGATAGTGAATGTGCTACAAATCTCCAGGAAGTGTTGGAGATGAGCACTAGCATCTTCATGGGCCTTCCCACGAACCGGCTTGCTTGCACCATGTTGATCGCGCAGGCTTGAGCTCAAAAGCTCCTTCGATGTCCGCAGCTGGTCCTGGTACGAATGTTGTCCGTAGTTGGAGCTAAGAACTCGCGGAGTGACTTGTTCGCCATGGCTTCAAACGCTGGTGTCAAGTCTCGCACGAAAGGTTGACTTTCTGCTTCTGACAAACTTCCAAGTTGAGTTGATGATGATGATTGATTGGTATTCTTCAACCTCGCTTCATCGGCTTTCCTGAATAAAGCTTCGGATCGTCAATATAATTATCGGGAAGAATTGTCTTTTTCATACATTACCCCGCATAAGATATAAAATAGACGAAAGACAAGGGTAAGGCCGTATGAGTAGAGAATGGTGACGTGCTCAATCTCATAATGTAGTGCAATGCTGCTCATTATCCATTGGCTTTCAACCTTCCCCGACAACGGCGCCAAAAATGCTTGTTGATGTCTATTAAGTGCAACTGAAATAAAGAGGGTTCATAGCGCACAAAATATATCATCGTAGCATTTTAACCGGGAGTAATCCAGGTATCGTTATTTATAATTTTACCACTTTGGGAAGGGAATGCACTGGATAATGAGTGATGAGCAATGCACATGCGATAATGGAGAGCTTAACCTTGTCCGTATCGATCATCTCATACGGGGTAAGTGTCACATAAAATATAGGAATGAATGATAAATGACATAAGATAAATGAGAGCATTTAGCCACATAAAATAATAGTAATAAGCCATCTCAACTTAGCACTCTAAGCTTATAACACTAGCATGGACTAGGACGATCTAGGGTATAATCCTATGTTATTCTAACTACAAAGTCAAAGCATACAATGATTAGTGCAAGAACATCTAGCAATCATGGCGGAAAAGGTTACATCTATGCATAGTGATATTACCGAGAAAGACTAGAGACATAGCAATGACTTCAATGTAATAGGTTGTTCTACTAAGACCTACCAACGGGGATGGAATACAAAGGACTCAACGGAACTGTCACTTCCGCGATCTACCACACGACCCGGCCAATAGGGTGTAATCGCAGATAAATACGGTCTAGGCACCACGCCTACACAATATTTACCACTCACCCATCGATCTAATGAGCAAGCGCTATACGATCCTATGCATAAACATAATTCTAGTCCAACTATGCTAAATATATAATCAAAGTAAACTAAGAACAATATAATTGAGAACATAATCAAATAGAGCAAAGTCAAGTCGATATAATAGAATAGAATAAAGTACTACTCATAGTATCACGAACAATGATGAATATTACAAGAATGTAGAGGGGAATTACCAAGAACTCCGACAGATCCGGACTCCAAGCTAGGCTTGATTCCCTCTAGATCTATTCCTATGTAGCTATGCTACTAAACTATGGAGCTCTAATTGAGATGGTGGCTCGGGCTTCTCTAAATTCGATGAGAGAATGAACTCTTGAATGAATTAGGGTTTCACCCGGGGGCACAGGGCTCGAATATATAGCCCCCTAGGATGAACCACAGCCCTCGGATCAAACCGACCTAAATGGACGATAATTATTCATCCTCAAAGGCGGTGGAGACAGGATCCGCGAGACTCCTCCCCGATTGGTGGAGATGGGGAGTCGGCCGACTCCCCGGGTTGGCCGACCGGCCACCCCCGCCAGTGGGGCCCAGCCTTCGGGGTCGCCTTACGGAGTCTTCTAGATTATACAATTTTACCCGTTCGGTCTTTATCTCTATGTAATCATGACATGTGGGCCTCCTTTGGTTCTCTTTCGATAAGCCCCTGCAAAATAGACAATCACCAAAACTCGTGGAATTACATCAGTGTAACCCCTATATCTAACATGTGAACTCAAATTAGTCCTTTCTCTTGCTGCGTTGACGGTATAAAATTGATACTTAACGATCGTCAGGGTCGTCTTCTGGAGTCTTCTAGATTATACAATTTTACCCGTTCGGTCTTTATCTCTATGTAATCATGACATGTGGGCCTCTTTGGTTCTCTTTCGATAACCCCTGTAGAAATAGACAATCACCAAAACTCGTGGAATTACACGGTGTAACCCCTATATCTAACGGTGAACTCATATTAGTCCTTTCTCTTGCTGCATTGGCGGTATAAAATTGATACTTGACGATCGTCAACAAACTCCCCCAAGCTTACCTTTTGCTCGTCCCTGAGCAAAGATAGACTCAGTGATGGATTAGGAGTTGCTACAATGCTTTCACTCCTCACAAGTACACATGCGTTCAAACAAGAACTCTCCTTCGGATTAGAGTGAACTATCCTAACTCAAAACTCACTCATATTACCTTTCACCATGGGGCTTGTAACCGTCACTTGGGTTTTGAGTAGTTGAAAGATAGAACGGTCAAGTCAAGCGCCATGTTTCTCGCTCTTTGATCAACTATTATCCCGGAGTTTTTGCAAGATTTGAAATAAAACTCAGAGTTCCTTGTATGAACCTTTCAAGTCTCTCATTTGTGGTATTTCTGGATCCTTTCTAAGGCATGAGTAGTGTATGCCTTCTCTCTTCTCTCAAAAATATGTGTTATTTATGGAACTAAGGCATAGTAAAAAGTGCTTTCTCTCTCTCACCCTACTTTCTAATAGGCTTATGTGGAGCTCATAGGTGGGGAGACACTCAAACTCACTTGCATATATTGCACAGTTAAGACATGGATCCAATAGGAACTAAAATAATAATAAAGTCATATGTGCATGTGAATGAGGAAGTGGAATGAATGAGATGATAAGAAAAAAGGATGATGATAGTATGATGGTGACAAGAAAATGATTATGAGGGGTACTCAACTGGTGAACATCTACTTCTACATCGCTCCTTTGGGGATAACATGACTCCCTTTATTCGGAAACCTTGAAACTTCTTGAATGGGAGGACTTGGCTACTCTCTTTTTTTCTCATTTTTTAATAGAATAACCAATCCTCTGAAAATGAAACTTTAGCACAGGGAGTGTATAACTTGAATTAATAATGACTGGAGCTTTTAAGTAGGCGAATGGAACGGCGATGATTATTTCTAGATGTTCACTCCCAGAATAGGAGTAGAACCTTTTCTGGATGATGTGAAATGAATGGCGTATGTATATGTGGATGAATGAATGAATGGATGGATGGATGGATGCGTACTCCCAGAGTAGGAGCAGCATAAGTGCGTATCTCCAGGGTAGAGATAGCACAGTAAGTGGAGAATGCGTACTCCTAAGATAGGAGCAGCACAAGTGCGTATCTCTAGGGTAGAGATAGCATGATATGTGATGGATATGGATCTATATGTGGGTGGTACTTCTAGGAACAGAAGTAGTACAGAATGGATGTAACATTTATAAAATGGGTACATGCTTCTGAGGACAGAAGTAGCATAGATCAATGGATGGAGAGCACATAGTATTGACTTTAACTGCATGACTAGTTCCTTATGGGTCCACAGCATAACCACACTCAATGCCTATAAAGTCTACACTCAAACCTACAATGTGATCTATGTAAACAGATGGGTTTTCTTAATCTAGTAAGCATGAATATATGGCTGTGGTAGGAATTTGAACTCTCAGCATAAAGGAACTCATCATGCAGGAATTTAATATTTTCAAAGATAAATTCTTCAGAACCCTCTTATCTCTAGGAACAAGATGGACAAAGAGCTCAAAACCTTCCCATATCATCCCCGTCAACTACCTAGACTTAGATCAAGTGTTCGCTACCCACAAGTTTCGGGTTCGAGCAAATCTCAAATCTAAACAGTTGTGTCCAAAACTCGGGAGAGTGCAAGGTTGAAAACTAGGTACTTGAAAGGAATTACGGCAGAGCAACTATTCATCATCTCCATGTAGAGTTTATTCTAGGGATCACTTTTAAGATAGATTCCAAGAGCTCTCCAAAAGTAGAAAAGATAAATAAGGAAATCTTTCTGGGTTTCTATGGTTACGCATCTTTTTTTTTTAACAAAGCATACTTAATAAAGCATAAATAGATAAGTTGGAAACACTTAGCTTGGTACACGGGGGATGCTCTCCCCCGAGCTGGATGTTGACATAGTCTGCAGATGTTGCTGACAGGCACTGAAGATGTTCTGGTCCTCCAGGAGTGTCGTAGCTAGTTGCTGTTGGAGACAGCATTCAATTGTAGCGGGCAGCACTCCGACAGGGGACTGGATGTCCTTCTTTCTGTTAGCTCTTCATGATCCTTGATGTTCTATGAAGCTCAAATAGACAACAAAGCTTGTGGAGCTGATTAATCGTTAGTGATAAAACCTCTAGGCCTTGGTTGTCTAGAACTTTTTTTAACTTAAAACTCATTCTAACGGGATCACAAGAAATATTTTTATCTTTTTATTATTTAAGGAATGCGAGACGGGGAAAATAAATATCTTTGAGAAATTATTTTTGTGCCACCACGGTGAATGATTATCCACATGGGGCTTAAAGATTTTCGGATGCAAATGCGGAACATCTTTATTTTCTTTTCTAATACAAAGATAAAAGAGTAAAGATGCAACTAAGATGCAAATAGGAAAATAAATATGCTAAGGTAAAAATATAATGCTGAAAAAGTAATCTTTGGTAAATACCAAGTTACCTCTTGGCGCGGCATTCGGTGGTTTTAAGTCCTCCGAACAGACTTGTCATGTTCGCTCATTTTTCAAGGGGCGCATTGGCCGGCGCCTCGGATGATGTCGCCTCGTGTAGGAATTGATTCTGATTTGCTTTTACCTTCCACACCTTCTTTGTTGGAGAAGATGACCTTGAGGAGGAAGCTTCTTGGATCACTTGGTTTTCTTCTGGTAGCACCTCTTCGGGTTCTTCTACAATGTTCTTCTCTTCTGGGTATCGATCTTCATATCTAGACACTTCTCCCTCATAGTCAGCCCATCCATTTGTAATGATATTCTTCTTGTTACGCGCGACGTGTACGCTGCCTTCTCCTTGCTCTATTTTTCTTGGGCTCCTCGGTGATTATATAATTATTATTGAAGTAGCGGCGTACCTTCTCGGTGGGAAAGTGGAAATGGATCTCTCCTGTTCCAATATAGATGATAGCTCGGTGGTGTTCGGGAATGGTCTTCCTAGGATGATTGGAGGATCGTAATCATCTCCCATGTCAATGACTAGGAAGTCTGCGGGGCATAATGGTCATCTATCGAATGAGGACATCCTTCACTTCTCCTTCGACGAAGCGGAATGTCCGGTCTCCATCCTAGCGGCTATGCATAGGTAGGCTCCAAAGGCATAGTGCCATATAGGTACTCATAGGTTACCTTGGCCATAATGTTGACGCTTTGATACGGTGTCACAGACATGCTTTATTGAAAGAGCTTGTTGATGGAGCATTGAATGGTTGGGACACTGGGTCATCCTTCTTGATCGGACGTGGGGACTGAGTAAGTGGTCATGCTCCTTATGGACTGCGGTGACCATCCTTACTTGTCTCCGTCTTCTTGGTCTTCTTATTCTTGTTCTTGCTCTTCTTAGCCGTATTCTTCTTCTTCTCACTGCTCGCGATGAGGATGTCTTTGGGAACTGCTATGACTCTGTTCTTGAAGAAGAAGGTTTCTCTCTTGCCCTTGATGTTGAAGATGATCTTGGCGGTGTTGGCATATATGATGGCTCCAGCAGTGTTCAAGAATGGTCGTCCCAAAATGACAGGGGACCTTTCATTACTGCCTGTATCCACTACCACGAAGTCTGCTGGAACATACGAGTTGCCTACTCGTACACATATATCTTCAAGTACTCCCAAAGGGACACGGAGTGACTGATCTGCAAGTTAAGCCGTAAGTACATGGTTGTGTATGCTAAGGGGTATCCGAATAGCTTCTCATATATCACTCTTGGCATAATGTTGATGCTTGAGCCGAAGTCACAGTTGCTTCATTGAAGTTGGTACTTCCAATGGAGATCGGAATGACCGGTCTCCCTGGATCGCCCTTCTTGATTGGCGAGTTGAATCAATCCATGACCCCTTCGATGGATCACTCCGGCTATCTTCTACATTGAATATGTCAACAAGATTTGCGCTTTTGAGCTCTTCGGGTTGTCCCGCGGTTTACCTTGACCGAGTGGAAGGAGCAAGGTTAACAAGGCTGTTGTACCCGTGACTCAAGTATCTTGTTGAAGATGAGTGACTCTTGATGGCATTGGAAAAGCCATCCATTTCTTCGAGTGTCTCTAGGACCTTGTCATTTGATGCCGGCTTCTTGGGCCATTGTCCATCATCTTGCCTTGGTTCAAGCACTAACTCTCTCAAAGGCGGTGGTTGTAATTATTGTAGGAGGAGTTGTTACCTTGATAGTTGCCCGAATAATTGCACGAGTAGTTAGGCCTCTGCGCCGATTCTAACCTTGATTCTGCGAGGACGATAGTAATTATTGTTGTTGTTGTTATTGAGGTAGTTCACATCCTCCTTCAGCTCTGGGCAGTTAGCACCTGTGTGTCCAGTCTCTCCACACTCTTCACATGTCATGCGAGCATCATGTATATGCATGACATCTTTCTTCTCTGGGGCTCTCTCATCGAGCCTCTTCATTAGCAAATCCATTTTGGCAGATAGCATGTCTACCTCCTTCAGCTGGTGTATTCCTCCACCTCTCTTGCGGGTCTGAGTTCTTTCTTTACTCCAGCCTTGGTTGGATGCCATCTTCTCCACAAGAGCTGTGGCTTGAGGAATAGTGAGTGATAAGAATGCACCACCGCGCGGCATCCATCGTCTCACGTGTCTTTGTTCTTTGAGCCCATGGTAGAATGTCTCGCATAAGCGGCCAATTCTCCATGCCATGATGAGGACACTCGAGGATGTAATCTTGAAAGCGCTTGCAATCTTCCGGGACAGTCTCATCATGGTGTTCTTTGAAAGCTTGATATCTTTCCACGAAGAGCATTTGTCTTGCCCATGGGGAAGAACTTCGCCAAGAAATTGGTGGAACATAGTGCTCACGTAGTATTCTTCTCCTTATTGGCGTAGAACCACCGCCGCTCTCCCCAAGAGTGAGAATGGGAAAAGGCGAAGTAGTATAGCATCTCTGGGGACATCCTTGATAGTGAATGTGCTACAAATCTCCAGGAAGTGTTGGAGATGAGCACTAGCATCTTCATGGGCCTTCCCATAGAACTGACTTGCTTGCACCATGTTGATCAGCACAGGCTTGAGCTCAAAAGCTCCTTCGATGTCCGCAGCTGGTCCAGTACGAATGTTGTCCGTAGTTGGAGCTGAGAACTCGTGGAGTGACTTGTTCGCCATGGCTTCAAACACTGGTGTCAAGTCTCGCACGAAAGGTTGACTTTCTGCTTCTGACAAACTTCCAAGTTGAGTTGATGATGATGATTGATTGGTCTTCTTCAACCTACTTCTGGCTTTCCTGAATAAAGCTTCTGGATCGTCAATATAATTATCAGGAAGAATTGTCTTTTTCATACATTACCCTGCATAAGATATAAAATAGACGAAAGACAAGGGTAAGGCTATATGAGTAGAGAATGGTGACAATGCTCAATCTCATTATGTAGTGCAATGCTGCTCATTATCCATTGGCTTTCAACCTTCCCCGGCAATGGCACCAAAAATGCTTGTTGATATCTATTAAGTGCAACTGAAATAAAGAGGGTTCCACAAGCGCACAGGGATATATCATCGTAGCATTTTAACCGGGAGTAATCCAAGTATCGTTATTTATAATTTTACCACTTTGGGAAGGGAATGCCTTGGATAATGAGTGATGAGCAACGCACATGCGATAATGGAGAGCTTAACCTTGTACGTATCGATCATCTCATACGGGGTAAATGTCACATAAAATATAGGAATGAATGATAAATGACATAAGATAAATGAGAGCATTTAGCCACATAAAATAATAGTAATAAGCCATCTCAACTTAGCACTCTAAGCTTATAACACTAGCATGGACTAGGACGATCTAGGGTATAATCCTATGTTATTCTAACTACAAAGTCAAAGCATACAATGATTAGTGCAAGAACATCTAGCAATCATGGAGGGAAAAGGTTATATCTATGCATAGTGATATTACCAGAGAAGACTAGAGACATAGCAATGACTTCAATGTAATAGGTTGTTCTACTAAGACCTACCAACGGCGGATGGAATACAAAGGACTCTACGGAACTGTCACTTCCGCGATCTACCACACGACCCGGCCAATAGGGTGTAATCGCAGATAAATACGGTCTAGGCACCACGCCTACACAATATATACCACTCACCCATCGATCTAATGAGCAAGCGCTATACGATCCTATGCATAAACACAATTCTAGTCCAACTATGCTAAACATATAATCAAAGTAAACTAAGAACAATATAATTGAGAACATAATCAAATAGAGCAAAGTCAATTCGATATAATAGAATAGAATAAAGTACTACTCATAGTATCACGAACAATGATGAATATTACAAGAACATAGAGGGGAATTACCAAGAACTCCGACGAGATCCGGACTCCAAGCTAGGCTTGATTCCCTCTAGATCTATTCCTATGTAGCTATGCTACTAAACTATGGAGCTCTAATTGAGATGGTGGCTCTGGCTTCTCTGAATCCTCTCAGATGAATGAAGCGAGAATGAATTAGGGTCTCTTACTCTAGATCAAGTGTGTGCAAGTGTGTGGAATATTTGGTGGCTAAATTGATAATAATAATGCTCCTTCCCTCTCTTGCACACTCGTCTCTTGAACATTGCTTTGCTTGATCTTCTCTTGAATTGATCTTCTTCTAAATAGCTCTTTGAGCTTCTTTGAACTTTCCTTCTTCTGGGATTGGAATACTTTGGAGCTCATGGGCTATCTCTTTTCTTTTCTCTTCTTCTTTTCTTTTTTTTTAATATTATTTTTGCATAGCCCATGTCTCACTCTCGGACACAATGACTTTCTTGAACATGATGATGACGATGATGATCTTCTTTCAACAACTGGATGATGATAACAATCCTTGGAGCATATAAAAATCCTAGAAAGTGTATGTATCCTTCTCCCGGTGTAGGAGATGGATGAATGGCGGAAAGCATGTTTTTGCGTACTCCCGAGTGTAGGAGCAGCAGATATATATGTGGGTGTAAGTGCACTTGATCATATGAGTAAGAGACCCTTCTCTAAGGCTCTAATACTGCCAAGACTATTCTCAACACAAATTGCAATAGCCCTGTCCGTCCCTCGTAATCCCCCACGTTCGGGTTCGATGTAGAGCCGTAGGCCGGCAACGCTTGGCAGACCAAGTGTTATCCGGTGCCCAAAGTAAGTCTATCGCGGCAAAGTTACCTTCACTTAGGATCTTCCCATAGAAAACCTCACTACCCAAGCTACTCTTCATCTCACCTCTTTGGGAGAACTAGTTAGGAGACTTCTTACACACCGTTCCTTGTGGAAAATACGATACCCTGAATACTTTTGGGTGAAGTGCTACAACGGTACTTTTCGTGCGCTTGCGGACTTTTCTGTTTGCGTTAAGAAATACCAACAGTGACCAAGAAGGAGATGGTGAGCCACCAGCAGGCTTTGCCAATGTGTCAAGCTACAACCACTGGGGCATGACTCCCTACCCAAACCTCAGAGGATCTACCGATCCTGGTGACCAACTAGTCAAGAAGCTTGCCGAAGTGATGGAGAAAGAATTCGGCATGAAGAGGAGCCACTCCAGATCGTATAGCATGCCATATCCCGAGTGGTTCAATCATATGGAGCTGTCACGCAATTATAGGATTCCAGAATTTTCCAAATTCACTGGAGAAGATAGTACCAGCATGATGGAGCATATCAGCAGATATCTGGCTCAGTTAGGTGATGCTTCAACTGAGGAGATTCACAAGGTCAGATTCTTTGCTCTGTCATTGTCAGGACCTACCTTCACGTGGTATTCATCTCTGCCTCGTAATTCTATCAATACTTGGGATGATCTGGAGGGCAAGTTCCATGCATACTTCAATAATGGGATGGCAGAAAAGGACATTGATGATTTGGCCAATCAAGATGAAAGTCAATGAATCAGGCCTTGATTACCTTCAGAGATTCAGGCAGATGAAGAACTTGTGTTTCGCTATCGACCTGTCTGACCGCCAGTTGGTGAAATTGGTGATTAAGGGAATGCAACCATACTTGAAGGAGAAGCTCGTTGGTTCGCAATTCAACAATCTTGGAGAGCTTGCGCATAGGGTATCTGTAGTTTCTGAATACGTACAACCACCACGCCGGCGGGGCGATTTTAAAGCAACAAATGTGGCCGGTTATTACGAGACTTGATGTATGATTCGGATCGGGAGGGTGAAGACGTTGATGCCATCGATTGGAACCTCAAGAAAGAATGTGTCATTGATTGGGGCGGGGCATAAGAAAAGTTTGATTTTGATATCACCAAGGCGACAAGATTTTTGACTATCTCGCTAGACAAAGGCTTGATCAAAGTTTTGCATGAGCCACTCGGTCTTGAGGAGAGGAAAGGGAAGAAATATTGCAAGTCCCATAATTCCACCACCCACTCCACTAATGAGTGCAATGTGTTTAGAGCGCAGATACAAAAGGCCATTGAAGCTGGGAAGCTGACTTTTAATACTGGCAAATTGAAAGTTGATCAGCATCCTTTCGGTGCTGCAATGGCCAATGCAGTGCTTCCTAAAGGAGGAACCAGAGTGCTAACCTCTGCTAGGGCCAAAGAGTCAGGGTCAGTAGATAGGAGATTGTAGCTCACAGATGAAGAATATCGGAAAATCAAGAGAAAGCATGAGCAGTAAAATAGCCGATCTGACAGACCTGAGTCATTTGCATCGGCTGAAAGAAGACCCCGTATCCCGTCTCGTATCCTTCTCAATAAATGGCAAAGGGAGAAGGACAAACTAATACAAGCGACTACACTACGGGAGCTTGTTAATGATGAACTAGGTTGAGGCCAATTGAGCCAGGGCTTCTGCTATCGCTTCAAACTGTTCGGAGTTGGCGTTGATGGCGTCTGTGATATGTGGTGTCACCTCCAGATTCTGCATATTCAGGCCCTTGTGCTCCAAAATGGCGGCAAGGGCAAATGAGGCACCAGTAATGGCACCTTGGTTGGCCACCTCATGCACCCTGGCAGGGACGGTCTCCAGCCTCTGAGCAATAGTTTCCCCAGGAGCATTCATTGCAGCTGCAGCGGCATTCCCAACAAGCTGAGGTTCTTCAAATTGCCATGTGAGATCTGAGGAGGTCAGTGAAAATATCAATTGATGAAACACATCAAGGAAAAGGGGGTTAAAAGATGATGAACTTACCCATGACATGAGCATCGGCAGCGATTTATCGATTGGTGGCAATCTCGGCCATCTCTTGAGCGGATAGAAGAGCTTTCTGGAAGTCAGCAAGTATGCTCTGCATACGAGCCAACTCCTTGATGGTTTCATCATAGTGGGCCTCCATCTTGTTCTGTTCTCGGTTGATCTGGTCATACAACACTGCAGAAACCTTGTCGGATCCCACAAGAGATTCTGACCTTGAAGAGGAACCACCGGATTCCGTTGAAGCAAAGGCAGTGGCGGCATTGGACGAACCCTCACCCTCCACCCTACAGATCGAGAGTCAAAATTCAAAGAATGAAAAAAATCGACTGATAGAAGGTGAAATTACCTGATGCGAGGGCGAACGATGCGGCAAGAGCTCACTTCCTCCTCTTCTACTGGCCGCTTGCCGTGGTCCGCCATGGATGCTACTCTGGAAGGTGGGGTTTTCTTGGAAGAAGAAGAGGTTTCTTTGGTTCAGAAGGCAGGGAAAGAGAAGAGATATATTTGAGCTACAGTGCTTAGCCCGGGGGGCATATATTGGAATAAAATCATCGGCTTGCTATTAATTGTAGTGCTACGAAGGCAGGTAATCGAGTGACCAATCAAGTCAGCCTAGACGTACCCTCGAAGGACTCGTCAATATTTTATATTATTTGAGAGTCTGGAAAAATACATCAGCTAAAGCAAAGAAGCCGTCTTGACAGTGTTCAAATCGAGAAAATGTTAAGATCGGCTATCCCCAAAAGATGGGGCATCACTGATCAGAGTAGTAAGACGGTACAAGTTGCAGTGTACATGGATGCAGTGTTTTGTGAAAATTACAGATCAAGGAAGTTCTTCAGTGCATCGGAGGCAGCTATCGTAGCAGAATCAATCTGAGACAGCAAAGTCTTACTATTGTCCAGAGACGCAGATAAGGTTTTCAGGTTCCTCATGATCTGTCTGCCCGACTGAAAAGAATCGGCCAGTTCCTTTTCTTCAGGTTCAAGTCATTTATGATAGGAGCCAGGGCTGATTCTTTTTGATTGATAGCCATGTTTACTTCGTTAAGCTCTTGTTCTAGTTTAGCCTTTCGTGATTGGAGAGCATTAAGGTCCGGTTTCATCCTCTCCACTCGATTTTTTGAGAGTCTCAAAAGAAGAGCTCGGGGTCTTGACAAGTGGCTACATTTGAAGACTTTTCCTCGATAGAGTGGCATATCGTTGGACAACTTCTTGAGCTGTCCGTAGGGTTTCAACGAGTGCAGAGATTTTAGAGAGTGGTCCGAGTAAATCCAAAGGAACAAAGTCTTCAATCTCACCGATAGACGCTCGATAATATGAAAATTCTAAAAGAAATCTATTGGATCCGAGAAAGAGGCGAATGTATTTCGGTTTAGCGATCACGACATAGCGGAGTCTCAACCCAAAGCAAAGAGGAAACTTCATCTTCATCAAAGAGTTTTGAAAAATCTATGCCATAATCGGGTAATGAAGGAGAAGGAGCCTATAAAAACAATATTAATAATGAATGTAGGTTTGACTAATGCGAGAATCAACAGTGATACCTTATCATGAGGTGAAGCCAGAGATACTTCATTTATTTGAAGACTTGGCTCAATGGTGACTGTGTGGCCGGAAGACAGTAAGGGACCGACAGTTTCAGAAGCTGTGAGAACAAAGTCCAAAATGAGTTTGTCAGGAATAAGACAGGACACAAGGAACAAAATTCACAGGCCTTTACCTTCAAATTGATTCTGGGTGGAAGAATCAACAGCATGGTGAGCAAGCATTTCTAAAGATCCACTACTGTGTCCCTGTTTAAAAAACATTGATTAGGCAAGGCTCAAAACCTATTAGTCATGAAGGGTTTTTACCTTTGACCCTTGAGAAGCATCCCCAATGTCTGAGTTTTCCAACAAAATCGGGAAGGGGCTTTAAAAGCGTATTACTACCTTGAGCTTTACGCAAAGAAAAGGATTCCATAGGCCGGTTTTTCGAGAGAAAGGATTTAGAAGAAATTGGCTAAACCTTGAGTGATCTAGTTTTCCTTTTCTTGGGATCTGCTTGGATTGCTTTTAGGAATTGGCTTTTGACGCTTTAATGGCCGAAGCTTAGCAACGGTGTATTCATAAAAATCCTCAAGGAGGGAGCATCTCGATCCTAATCTTGTTCTCGGGCATGGAACTAAATAGCACATGGGTCTCGTTGCAATTATCGACGAGGGGGCTTGCCGCTCTTCATCCCGATCAAATGAGCGCTAGCACAATGTGATGGCTGGGAAGATCGATACAGAAGAAGGTTTACCTCATCATCAGATTCGTAAGATGGATCTAGGCGTTTGCACATTAGGTGAACAGCCTTGCAGAATAAATGTGCCTTCCACTCATTCCACCATCTGTCAAAATAAAGATGAATGTCCTTGACCTTTACCCATTAATGGATGTTGTATGATGGAAAGGAGGACCCAAGGTTAAAAATTTTCATCGCTTCAACGGCGCTATCGATTATTTCCCTCGGTTTAAGCTTATCGCAAAATAGAGATGAGGAGGAATCTGTCCAAGGCCGAATTGACGAGCTGCAAAGCTTGGATTATAGAACTCATAAGAAGGTGATGTTTCAGGATCGTTCAGAATCTTGCTTCGGCCATGTCTGAAATTTACAGGAAGTGCACAGGGTCTAATGAAGCAGTTGAAGATGCTTGTAGCTTCATCATCTAATTCTTCGGATTCAAATCTAAACTCCACTAGAAAATGCAAGTTGTTCTCTCGGTCTTCAATATATGGCAACCATACCAACAATTCTTCAGGGAAGCCCCTGTAAAATGACTTGAAGAATTCTCCTTTAGAGAGATCAATGGGATAAGAAGAAGCTACTTCGCTATAATTGGTACACCCTCTTTTCCTCCTAGAAGCTTCAGCATTCTCTAGATATTCAGAACAAGGAAAGGACAGGTTCCTGAGGTCTGGCCTCACAAATTTGTACATGTACAAATTCAACCAGAGCTGGAGCAACCACCAAGGACCAGGAACCAAACTGACTCTGATGTCAGTTGACACTATTAAGAGCTTGGCTGACACTCAACTCATCAAACTACAGAAGGCACCAAGGAGCAGTTTTCCCATTTGGATTTTGTCTCAATCAGCTAGTCGTTCAGCCAGAGCTATGTTGTTAAGAGTCGATGCCAACGCAGTCCCACAAAAGAAGAATTTTTCAAGCCACATGTTGAGAAAAGCAACATGTTCTTTCATTTTTACAGATTTGGTGGTCTTTGAGAAATGCTTGATATAAGCAGGCCAAGTTTTCAAGTCAGAAAATTTTCCTACAGATTTTTTCCTTGGCCCAAAAAGGAGTAAGGATTGACAGAATCGGTGATGTCCGGCCGAAGATAAAAATGTTCGCAAGAGTGATTGTCATTGGTCCATGACCAAATATGAAGGTGTTTGTGGAATTCGACCAAAAATATGACACAAATAACATAGGCTCATTTTTCTCCATCTCTGAGATAGAAAGAGTGATACATTGATGGATTTTTGCATCAACCCAGATCTCACCTTTTTTATCATGGACCCTCATGAGCTAATCTTGCCACCCAGCTGGGATATGGGGCCAGTTCCTGAAGGCGTTGCTCCATGAATCAGCACTGAAAATCGAATCTCTAAAGGGAATTTGCCGAGTTTCCTCGGTAATAAAGTCAACTGGATCTACGCCACCCATTAGACCCAGGTAGAAGGTGTTGGGTGAACTAGGAATGAGCAATTCACCTCGAGATTCCTGTGAAATCTAGGATTAGAGCGTTGAAAGCAGAAAGCATAGAAGCCATGATATAGAGGGTCAGTATTACCGAAGGAATGAGACTTGGGGTTGCCATCCGGATCTGAGAAATTGAAGCTGCCATTGAAAAATGCTTTTTGACTTGCTAGGGTTTGGTACTTGAAGCTACAAGAGGTTCGGAACGAGGACGAGCGAGTCGAAAAGCAAGGGTCAAGAATTTTGGAATAAAACTAGTCTTATTCCAAAATTGTTGAGCATGTGTTTGCACGAAATTTGACCGGGCGAAGCACGAGCAAGTTTTGACGAAATAAGAACTGGGCTGGAGTTATCCCCATGCTAAAATGATCTGGTTTGGGAAATCGGCTAAATCAAGGTGAATCGGCAAGATGGAATCGGCTATTTTGGGATATACGAATCATCTTTGATTCTAGTCTGGTCATAGAAGAAGTTGTGCGTCAACGACATGGGACTCTGCAGCATGGAATAGTGGAGCCCAAGTTATCTATATTAATTAGTTTTAGGTTATTTTCCTTATTTATGAGTCATATTAGAATAGGACTTAGTCCAGCCCGGGGTATAAATATAAACCCCGACGCATTGTAAAAAAATCTCAACATTCAATACAACACAACCTTTCGGCCTCAGTGCCATAAAACCCTTAGTTTCTTAGGATCTCGGTGCATTTGCATCAGGCTTGGTTGGTTCGACCTCTCGCTTTCTCTGTAAGTATCGTTATGAAGCTTTTGCTTGTGCTAGATCGGACCGGTTCGACCTCCTTTCGATGCATTGGCAATGGTTGAGGGGTTTCATGTTTATGCTAGATTTGGCCGGTTCGGCCTCTTATCTAGTATCGCGCGTGCCAACAGTTTATGTTAGCACTTAACAGGGCCGGTTCGACCTCCTGTTGTATGAGTTGGCATAAGCTAGTTTGTTCGCATGAGTCTGTTTAGATCTAGTTGATTTATTGAGCTTGCTTGGATGAGACTTGACCCAACGATTACTTAGTCAACGGGTTTCAAATTCACGGGTTTAATAGATTCATTAGATTTAATCATGCCTATGCACACATGTAGGATTTTTACATATTCGTATTGAATAGATTGAATCAGCTAATGGATTTGTGCTTCTCATGCATATTCGGATAGCCGATTCAACTCGTTCTTTACTCTTTTTAGCATATATCATGTCTAGATTCTATTCCATAATTGTTCATACATTTATGACATGATTAGTTGCTTCATTTAAATGCATGATTATTTACTTACTCATTATTTTACATGCATCATGGATCTTGACTCTCTAGTCATTGTCTTAATCTAATCGGCTATCTAGCCATACACTTGGAACTGTCTGGAATCAAGCCGGTAGGTTTCATAATTTGACTATTCTTTTCCTCCCTATCAATTGCAGGGTCAAATTGACTGGCACGCCTTGACATCGACCGGATCGACTGCCGGAGATAGCTGCAGGGACTGGGGAGACACGCGCCTTGGTCTGTCTGGCTTGCGAGAGTACACGTCGGTGTGAAGAGGTCACATTTTCGTGCTGACACAACGGCATCCGTGCGCTTGTGGATCTCTCTGTGTGCGTTAACTTATACCAATTGGCATTCTGGTGTCATCACCGGGGATGGACTGAAAACCTCCATACTTGGTGATTGCGCTAAGAAACGCCAACACCGATCTAGATCATGGCATCAACACCAAGGAGGACGAGCTAACACACATTGTCGGCAATGTCGTCATCAACGCCGCCAGCAACGAGGAGATTCATCCCCTCTGTGCCACCACCATCTTGATCCAACACAATTTGGATCTGAGCACCGTCATCGACATGAAGGACATCAGCAACAATAGTGTTAACACCAGAATTTGGTCAGGAATATGATAGGTGGACCCGCAGGAAGCAGAGAGAGAGCAATTCGGCAAATGCGTATGCGGTCGGCTAATTTCCGTGTGTTCGGCAAATGATCAAGCGGTCGGTAACGGCTTCATTTGAAGGTGAAAAAAGGAAAGATGAAGCTGACTAGAAAGGGAAGGAGTCGTGATAGTCAAAGACTCCGATTATGGATAGAATTAGCGTGTTTCGGCTTTCCAATTTTGTTTAGGTAGTTCGTAAGTGTTTAGAACTCATGTTCTGTCCAGGGTATAAATATAAACCCTCGACCATTGTAATAGGGGTTCACAACCAAATCAATACAACCGGCTACGTGCCACCCTTCGAGTCCTTTAGTCGTGTCGTCGAGTTCTTCGAGAGGGCCAATCGATCCGTCGACCTCCGTAAGTCCCGGCAACCTTGCTATCATGTCTAGTATCGTGCGGCGGATTTAGATGTGATGCAAGTAGTCTCATCCGTTTTGCTTAGTATCGTGCGGCGGATTTAAGCTTAATGATGGGAAGTTTTTGCTTGTGCCTTGTATCGTGCGGCGGATTAAGACATGAGTAAAAATAGTTATCGGCTCTCTTAGATTTGGCAAGATCTAATAGATTCATTAAGTTATCATGTGTTGCATGCTTTATTTAAATGTTTAATTATTTGCAACACTCTTTTGCCCAATCTAGATTGATGCTCTTTTTGGCTTGTTGATCGTTCCTTTCATGCTTATTCAATATCAAGTAGATCAAGCTCATATAGCCGAATTAGATCGATCTAGATTGTCACGTGTTGCGGGTTCATTCACGTTATATGTAGATAAGCCTTGACAGACCGGGTACCGTGCTTTGCCGGATGCGTGTCTTTGGGTTACTCTAGAGCTAGTCATCCGGTGGACTAGAGATCGGTTTAATCTGATAGGTTCTTTTTACATGTTACTTGTTTGTTCCTTCTTCATGGACCCCGATTCGGCAATCTTGCCGATACGGTTATGCTTACACATGTAACGAGTATTTATAGATTTGTTAGGTAATTACGTGCTTTTAGCTCTTTATTGCTAGATTGTATCATGCGGTGGATTGGTCTAGTAGTAAGGAGTGGTGTAAATTCATAGTGAGTGGTATCATGCGGTGGATTAGCTTGCTTGAGTCTATGCTTGACGGGTTTATGAAGGCTAGACGTGCGGCAGACTAGTTGGAATAGCCTATGCATGTGTTGCTTGGTAGATTTATATTTATAAGTTACTTATCCTTAATAATTAGCGCTTGATGATGCTTTAAACCTGAGATATAGTTTAATATGCTCAATGATTTAATCTTGTTCAAACATGTCTTCATCTACTGTATTCGGCAAGTTCGTTTTGTTCACGTCAGTTATGTTACTTTAGCCGAATGAATTGCAATCTGTTGGCAGATAGCTTCTATAGCTATATGTCGTCGTAAGTGGCTTCAGGGCCGTAAAGATGGAACTGTCTGGTCTCACCCAAAGATGTTCCAGCTTTGATCTTACCGTTTTATCCCTTGTCGATTTTTAGGTCAAATCGACCGCACGCTTCCGGATTCGATGCCCGGCACACGATTTGAAGCTAGGCTTTCCGGCTTGCTCGTGTGTGAGACACAAGGCGCCACATTTTGTGTCAACACACTTTTTGGCACGCCCGGGGGACCACTTCTCAATTAGGATGGGATCGGAAATTGACAACGATCATGTTCGAACGTGACCATGGACGAGCCGCGCGAATAACGCCGATGGTAGAACAAGCAATGGAATAGTTTCAGCGAAGTGTCGATGTCTTTTTCCAAGAACAAGAGTGGCGAGTGATGATCAAGCAAGCACGCCACGAGTTCTTCTCGCTGGTCAATCTGATGTTACCGACGAGGAAGAGATGCGAGGGTAGTTGGAGCCATCTACAAAGCCGTGGGAGATACTATGTTGAATCACAACACAGCTTTTCCGGGCACTTTCCGCAAGATCATGGCTGATACTTTTGGTCCAAAGAAATTGACAAGCGCTTTGAAGAAAGATTTGGAGAGCTTGCTGGGCCGTGTACTTCAATACTCAGCAATCTTCAGGGAAGCCAACTGGGGCAGGAGAGATGGTCGGTACAAGCAAGGATGGAGCTGTTCATAATGAAAAAGAGAAGCCTCCTATTACCGAGCAGCCAACTCATGGTCAAGTAGCTTTTGGTGCAACAACAGACATACCCGCATCTGCTTACAAGATCTCCCCAGAGGCTAATAGGTTGCAAAAGAGTGTCTATGGAGATGGGTACAATGAATTTACGACATAAAGTGCTTTAGTGCTTTGCCGAATCCGGGTACGAGAGTGCATCGAGTACCTTCTAGGAGGCGGGGAGCACAAGATGCTAATGATGTTATGCTAAGCGAATGGGCGATATGATGCAGAATCAATTCGGCCTAAAACCAAAGCATCGACATATGCATACAAATCTCCTTTCCGAGTGGTACAATAGAGTAGCTCTTCCACCAAGAGTAAAGCCACCAACGGATTTGACTAAATTCTCTGGTCAAGATGACACTAGTACCATTGAACATATTAGCAGTACCGATGCAACTTGGAGAAGCCGCTAGTGATGAAGCTTGGAGGATTAGATATTTTCCTATGTCTCCGACGGGCCGGCTTTCACATGGTTTGTTTCACATCCGGCTAATTCCATTAGAACATGAAGAAAAAGTTCCATGGTTGATCTTTGGGCTAATGAGAAGAAGATGGTTGAAGACCATGAGGATGAAGACTACTGAAACACCAATGGAGTATCTGCGCAGATTCAGAGAAGCAAAGAACATGTGCTATTCTCTGACTATTCCCGATGATCAACTCGCACAATTGGTTATTGTAGGCATGCTGCCACATATCAGAAACAAGCTATTTGGCATGGAGTTTGAAGACCTTGGACAGCTTGCACAAAAGTTAACAGCCATGAGCAATCAAGCACAAGGTTTCGAAGAGATACTCGTTTTCGAAGAACAAGTGCAAACCGTTGACATGTATCAAGGATTTCTAGAAGAAGCATCTCGAATATGAAGATGAAGATGAAGTAGTCAGCTGCGAGTTGAACTGGACAAAAGAGCCTACTTTGGTCGGTCATCGATGGGTGAAGCAAAGCAAAAGGGATCTTATGATTTTGATGTCGATAAAGCGATAAGCTCTTTCAGATCTAATCCAAGAGGGACGCGTCAAGCTGCCAGAAGGACATCCTATGCTGCGCCCTGAAGGGGTAAAGGATAAGAAGTATTGTGGGTTTCATGATACAAATTCTCATCATATCAATGATTGTCGAGTGTTCAGAGTGAAGATTCAGAAAGCTATTCAAGATGGACACTTGAGATTTGATGGCAAGATGAAAGTAGACAAAAACCCATTCCCTCAGAATATGGTTTCTTTCTCTGTAGGCATGGTTGATGCCAGTAAATCAAAGGAAAAGGGAAAGATGAATGTTTTGACCTCTGAAAGAGCCAAGGAGAGTGGTGCTGTTGACCCTAATCGGCAAGTTACTAAGGAGGAAGTGCAACAAGTTCGGTTCAGAAATAGCCGAACAGAGAAAGGTCAAACTTCAGATGCGGCTAAGGGAAATTACTGAATACACGCTGAGCCAAAGCGCAGAGTTACAGCACGACATTTGTTGAATAAATGGCAGAGGGAAAAGGAGATAAAGTATGATGAGGAGCAGCAGTACATTGAAGAGGAACGCAGGTTCATGGCGGAACGTCGGAGATATGAAGCGAAGTGCGCCAAAGAGAACAGAAGAGCATATGAGGGAGCAAGAGCAAATCACATTGGAACCGCTCCTTCTTCGACACTTTTGGAATGAAGGCTTGAAATTGCCTCCAATTGCCCCGAATGCGTGATCAATATTCGGAGTACAGGCAATCTCGAGTCAACCGCCGTCCCGTCCATGATAGACTTGGAATGAGAATTCCCGAGGATGATCGGCGCATAAAAATGAATAATTTTGATGGACATCAGAGGAAAAGATTTGCAGATCAAGCTTGGGCTCATAGCAATGATCATAATGCGAGAGGAAAGCTCATACGGGTGGCAAAAAGGACAATGGTGCCCTCATGGGTCTCGCGAAAAGCCGAAAGAGGAGAGTTCAAATAAGTTTGAGAAATCAAGAGCTGAAACAAGAATTAGCCGAAAAGAAATCGGTGTGGCGACCTAAGAAAAAGGATGATGGACAAGGTCCTTCACCGATGCTAACATGGTGTTCTTTATCCCATTAGAGTTTAGAGCTCCCGAAGATCAAGAAGTTCGGATGAAGTATATTCGACTTTGATGAAACCGAATGCCGAGACTTGATGGCTCAACTTGTGTTGACTCGGCAAGCAATCTTTGACAAGCCAGTTAAAAACCATCATCTGAAACCATTATACCTAAAGGGATATGTCAATGGCAAACCTTTAACCAAGATGCTTGTTGATGGAGGGGCTGCTATCAATATTATGCCCTATTCTACTTTCAGAAAGCTTGGAATGACAAGTGAAGATTTATTGCAGACTGACATGATCCTTAGAGATTTTGCTGGCAATGCTTCGATACTCGTGGAGCAACATGTGGAATTGATGATTGGATCCAAGACTTTGATCACTACTTTCTTTGTCATTGATGGCAAGGGGGCATATAGGATGCTTTTGGGCGGGATTGGATCCATGCTAATTGCTTTGTGTACCCTCAACTATGCATCAAATCCTTATTCGGTTGATAGGAGATGATGTAGAAGTTGTTCAAGCGATGATTCAAGAGTGTTGCTACTTCCGAACCTCGCTTATTGGGAATATGATGGACAAGACTCGCCTTCGGGTAAGAAATGGAAAGAAGGTCCTGTCAATGTGTTCGACAGATCAACAACCGATCCAAGCGATCGGCTCCGACAAGAACTTTTAATGGGCAATCCAATCGATGGCAACAAAGACAAGCAAATTGGATCGTGGTTTCATGTCGGCCGACAAGTTAGAAGAAATCAACGTTGGCGATAGCACAAAGTCAAGGCCGATGTATATCGGTGCAAATTTAGACCCGGATATAAATTAAAATTAATAGAGTTGTTTGAAGGAGTTCAAAGATTGTTTTGCTTGGGATTACACAGAGATGCCTGGATTGGATCGATCAATTGTTGAACATAAATTGCCCATAAAACCTGGATTTCGTCCTTTCAAACAACCTCCACGAAAAATCTATAAAGAGGAGGTATTGGCCGATGTAAAGAAAGAAGTTGAGAGATTGATTGAAGCAAACTTTATTCAGCCATGCAGGTATGCAGAATGGATTTCAAATATAGTACCTGTCTACAAGAAGAATGAAAAAATGAGAGTATGCATAGATTTCAGAGATCTCAACAAAGCTACTCCCATGGATGGTTACCCAATGCCGTTGCCGATTTACTAGTGGATGCGGAAATAGGGTATGAAATCATCGGCTTTATGGATGGCAATGCTGGCTACAATCAGATTTTCATGGCGGTTGAAGATATTGCAAAGACGCATTTAGATGTCCCGGTCACATTGGGTTATTTGAGTGGATAGTGATGACATTTGGATTGAAGAATGCTTTGGTGCAACTTATCGAGAGCCATGAATTATATCTTTCATGAGTTGATCGGCAAAATTGTAGAAATTTATATTGATGATGTGGTAGTCAAATCCGGAGACCATGAAGGACATTTAGCCGATTTGAGAAAGACTCTGGAGTGCACGAGGAGACATGGTCTGAAAATGAATCCCAATAAGTGTGCTTTTGGAGTCTTGGCTGGTGAGTTCTTGGGGTTCTTGATCCACAAAGGAGGGATAGAAGTTGAGAAAAAGAGCATGGAAGCAATAGACAAAGTTGTGCCTCCAACTAACCTTACGAGTTGCAATCATTACTAGGCAAGATCAATTTCGTGAGAAGATTCATATCCAATTTATCAAAAGAGTATTGCCTTTCTCTCCATTGTTGAAGCTCAAGAAGGATCAAAAATTTATGCAGGGTGACATACAAAGAAAAGGCTTTTGATGAGACCAAGCAATATATGAAGGCACCACCAAGTATTGGTACCTCCACAACTTGAGAAGCCTTTCAAGTCAGATGTATGTGCGGCCGATAGCCTAACAATAGGATCGGCCCTTATGCAAGAGTTTGATGGAAAAGAGAGAGTAATAGCTTACCTTAGCCGAAAACTGTTAGATCCTGAAACAAGGTATTCGGCTATAGAAAAGCTCTATTTGTGTGTTTATTACTCATGCACAAAATTTCGGCACTATTTGTTAAATGCTAAACGTGTGGTGATATCTAGTTTTGATGTAATTAAACACATGTTATCAATGCCGATTTTAAATGGAAGAATCGGCAAATGGGTATTAGCGCTGTCAGAATTTAATTTAAAGTATGAGTCGGCAAAAGCAGTGAAAGGACAGGCAATTGCCGATTTTATTACTCAACATCATGATTTATCTGTTGATATGGTTAACATTGCCCCATGGGCATTATTTTTTGATGGATCATCATGTGACAAAGGTGGTGGTGCTGGTATTCTTTTGATATCCCCACGTGGGAAGATATTTGAGTTTGCTTTTCAATTGAATATCCTGTCACTAACAATCAAGCGAGTATGAAGCTTTGCTTAGAGGACTTCGAGTGTTAATAGAAATGAAGGCCGTTCTTTGTTGAAGTATTTGGTGACTCGAATTGGTAATCAATCGGTTGACAGACAATATGAATGCAAAAATGATGTCTTGCAAGGGTACCATGAATAGTGTAAGGAACTTCGAAAAGCTTTTCGGTTAGTTACTTTGCATCATATACCCGAGAGAGCACAATGGAGAAGCAAACAAATTAGCTCAAGCCGCTACGGATATCGGGAAAATCATGAAATCTATGCAGCGAGAAGAAGGTGCTTTCAATATTGATCAGATAGATGGTGACTGGAGAAGTGACATTATCAGTTATCTGAAAGACCCATCTCAAAAAGTTTCCCGAAGACTCAGGTATAAGGCACTTAAATTCGTACTTCTTGATGATCAGTTGTACCATAAATCTATAGATGGAGTGTTGCTCAAGTGCTTGAGTCAAGAAGAGGCTAAGAAGATTATGTTTGAAGTTCATGAAGGAGCTTGTGGTGTACATCGGTCGGCTTACCGAATGAAGTGGATAATCGGAAGAACGAGGTACTTTTGGCCGACTATGTTGGAGAATTGCTTTGAATATTACAAAGGATGTCGAGATTGTCGATATTTGGTAATGTTCAAAGAGCACCTACATCTCGCTTTGAATCCGATAATCAAATCTTGGCCGTTCGTAGGATGGGGTATAGATTTAATTGGACAAATCAATCCTCCATCTAGCAAAGGACACAAATTTGTGTTGCGGCAAATGATTATTTCACCAAGTGGGTTGAAGCTATCCCTTTGAAAAAGTCACATCGAGAGAATATGATCGGTTTTGTCAAAGAGCATATAATTCATAGGTTTGGGATTCCACGAGACCATTACAACTGATCAAGGGACTCGGTTCACTTCTTCGAGTTTTGTGATTTTGCCGAAAGCATGGGGATAAGGTTATATAATTCTTCTCCTTATTATGCACAAGCCAATGGCCAAGCGGAGGCATCAAATAAGATCATGATCAAGATCATCCAGAAGAAGATCAATGAGAAACCAAGGAGATGGCATTTGGTCCTTAATGAAGCATTGTGGGCTTACCGAATGGCTTGTCATGGATCCACACAAGCATCTCCATATGAATTGGTTTATGGACATAATGCTATAATGCCTTGGGAGTTGCAATCGGGATCAAGGAGAGTTGAGTTGCAAAAGGACTGACGAAAAAGATTATAAGGATTTGATGATGGATGAATTAGAAGATTTGCATTTGATTCGTCTTAAAGCTTTAGAGAACATCGAGAAAAAAAAAATGCGTGTTGCCAAGTACTACAACAAGAAAGTTAAAGTTAAACAATTTGTAGAAGGAGACTTGGTTTGGAAGACGATATTGCCGATTGGTACCAAAGACAAAACATTCGGCAAGTGGTCTCCGAATTGGGAAGGACCTTTTCGAGTTGTCAGTTGTGCGCCTGGTAATGCGTATATATTGAAAACATTATTTGGAGAAGAACTTACTAGAGCCATCAATGGCAGATACCTTAAGAAGTTTTATCCAAGTATCGAAGTTGGATCTTAACTATGACTCTGACGTGAATGTGGCATAGCCGATTGAAGAAAATCGCCATCAGAACAAAGGAAAGAAGTTGGAGAAAAAATAGCCGATATTATTGTATCGCCTCTAGTGCAAAAATAGCCGATATCGTGTGTATCGTCTTCAGAACAAAATAGCCGATACAGTTGTATCGCCTTTAGTCAATTTTAAAGTATAATTGAACAGTTTGATTTTATCTCTCACTGGTAGATTTATTGGGAGAAGATAAAGTGAATTGAAGTACTACGCTACAAACCGTCAAGTCATGGAACAGACCGAGATCTAATCGGCTAAACAACGTTGTGCGTTCGGGAAAAATTTCGTTCGGGAAGAATGTTGCAAACAAGTTCTAAGTAAAGGGATGATAATTCAAAAATGCAACAAAAGAATATCATCACGGATAAGCAAGAACAAGGAGGAGACCAACATTCTTCATTAAAATTTTTATTTACAACCCGCGCCAATCCTAATACAAGCTACTCCTCTTCATCGGTGAAGAGCTTGTTGAGGACGGACTCCGGGTTGGTGGCGTTGGCCATGGCGTCGGCGTGGTCGTCGTACGCCCCCAGGAGGCCCTCGATGCCGTCGACCTCATGGGGAAGCCCGCCCCGGAAGCCGATCGGCATCAGAGCGTAGTCGTCCCCGGTCCAGGACGACATCCCCGCCAGGCCGAGTGCGGTGCCGAGGCGCACGCCGTGAAGGGCAGCTTGGTCGATCTGACCAGGCATCGCCTCGAGGCGATCCACCAGGGTTGCCCCCTGGGCGTTCACGTGGTTGACCACCGCCGTCGCCGCCACCTTCAGGCGATCCAGCTCCGCGGTGAGATCTGCGAAGAGAAATAAGATAAATCAGTGAGCAGATGAATCGGGAAGAACGCGAGTCGAAAGCAATTGGTAAAGAGCAAATACCGGTGATGGCCTCGCTCATCTGCCGGCAGTTGTCCTCCAACTCCAGCTGGGCGATCCCGAACTTCTTGGTTTCTTCACCAAGAAGCTCCATCGCCTCGTCCCTCTCGCGGCGGTACGCGGCGGCGTCGTAGCGGCTGTATGGCGGGATCTCCTCGTCGTTCCTGTCCCATATAGGACGGTACGAAGAGGCGGACCCCGATGAGGCCGAGGCGGAAGCC
Organism: Themeda triandra; assembly: GCA_018135685.1. Classification (NCBI taxonomy): domain Eukaryota; kingdom Viridiplantae; phylum Streptophyta; class Magnoliopsida; order Poales; family Poaceae; genus Themeda; species Themeda triandra. Next base: position 196,731 of record JAENPR010000673.1, on the reverse strand, counting down.
GATGCCGGAGCAGGAGCAGGAGCCGGGGCTGGAGCCGGAGCCGGCGTGGGGGCAGAGGCGTCGAACGCCGCGGCCGGTGCCAGGAAGTGCCATTGGCCGGTGCTGATCCTCGCCGTCCTACAAACAGGGTGCAATCAAAATCGGCTAAATCAGAAGAAACCGCAGACGAAATGGAGAAATTATCTCTTACTGCAGATGACGGCCACCACGGCTGCTTCCCTCCGCCGCATCCACCGCTGGAGCAAGAGCGGTAGCAGAAGGAGGAGTGTGGGTGCCGGCCCGGGCGACCCGCCTCTGGAAGTTGGCGGCATACTCGCCGGCGACCCCAGTAGCCCTAAAACAGATCGAGAAGATGAACAACCGCAAGGGGGCAAAGACTCAGATCGGGTAAAAACTATCAAGTGGCACAACTCAATGGGTCAAAGATCTCACCGCCGGCGCCGGTTGCTGCTTCCCTCCGCCTCGTCCTGGGCAGGACGCTTGTTGCGATCTCCGCCGCTCGCCATTGGTGATGGTGGGTGTTTTTTGGGCTTGAAGGCGGAGAGGAAGTGGAAGAGATTGGGGATGATAGCAACTGCTTGTGCTTGATGTGATGATGGTGGGAGCCGACTTGTCCTATTTATGAACGTGGGAGCCGTGGCGAGACTGCGGGAAAGCCAAGCGACAAGATAGGGTTTCCACACCTATGGGCCGATGTTGAGTTGGGCCGAGCCCATCACCACTGGCGATTCAGTTACCATACGCTCGGTCGGCTAAATAGCGGACGAGAGCTATTCGGCTAAAGTGAGCACTTGAGGCGACGCAGTTATATTCGGTTAAAACGCACAGAGAACAGTCATGATTGGAAGAGCCGAGTGATAACAGAAGCAGAGAAGAAAGAGAAAAACAAAATATTAAATCAGAAGGAAATAAATTTTTGCCGAAGTGCAATGCATTCAGAGCATAATGTTTACAAATTTCACCTTACAGGGTTGAAGATTTTACACATTCGATAAGAACCGATGATGTTCGAGCATCAGCTTGATTCTAGTAACCTCATCAAGAGCTCTTTTATCTTCAGCTTCAGAGCTTTGGATCTGCTGGAGTCTGCCCTTGATTTGCTTGGTCTCTTTGACAAGGGAGCTTATCTTGGTCTTGGCTGAGTCAAGAGGTGGCAAAGTGGCAAGTTTGGCTTCATGAGATTGAATGTTGGCGTCCAATTGGGCCAACTGAGCTGCCAGTCTAATCCTCTCATTTCTCATACTCTGCAACTCTGGCTCCAAGATGTCCCAAGACTGTTTGGCTGATTTATATTCAGAGTAGAGCTCTTTAACTTGCTGTTCTCTGGTTGCCTTGTCAGTCTCCAAGATAGCCTTGTCAGATGTATTCTTATGTGCTCTCTTGACAACAGCAAAATGGTCATCAAGATGAGACAAAGCGTTTATGGCATCCTTGAGATCAGAAGGGAGCTCTTGGTCAAGTGGATCTGCCATTTCTCTTATTTTGTCGAGACTCTCGAGTCGTCAATAATATCCTTCTCCAAAATGAAATTATGGCCTTCGCTTTAACTCGACTCTCTGATGATAATTACCGACTGGAGGAGACTTCATCATCATCGGCAAATTCTTCAAGCAATAAGAGAAAAGCTAGCCTTTGTTGGAGAGCAAGTACCACGATGATAAAAAAAATTTATTTTAGCCGAATGACTTAATTCAAATAAAGAATGATAAAGATTAAAGATAATACCTCTTCGGCAAAAGCTTGATCAATAGCCTCCCGAGTAGCATCAAGACTTTGGGGTGACTAAGGCGATGCCATTTCATGGATAGCGGTGTCATGGCTTGTTGATATGTCTTGAATTGCCGAAGGAGTTAAATCCGGTATATCTTGAAGGAGGATTTTCTCGTACTTCTTCTAACCGATGAAGAGGGATGCTTTTTCTGCCATCTCTTTGTTCATCGATTTGATGAGAAGGAATTTCTTCTCGCTACTTCTCCTTGATCACCCGCTTGTCATCAATCTGATGAGATGCATATCCGCTACTTCTAGGCTCATTAGCATTTGTTTGACCAAAAGAGGCTCCAGGAGAGTTTTACAAGATCACTACCCTGTCAGGACTTTGAGGGTTGGCCTGTATCTGTTGAAAGAAAGTGATAAGTGCAAATACATTTACAGATGAAAATAAGAGGTCAAAAGCATTCATACCTGAGGGAGTGGCTTAGCCTTCTTTGATCTTATTTTCTTGGGAATTGCAGTGTCCTTGATAGGGGAAGAAGGGGTTTTTCTTTTAAGATCCTTCAGGAGCACTGTGTCATCAGCAGGTGTCTTGTTGAATACCGTTACTTGGAGCATCATGCCCCGGGCGGCATTAGGACCAGGTTGCCAGTATTGAACCTCTGGAGGACTTGGAGGAGCATTGTCCTGTTCAAAAAAGATGTTTAGAAACAGAGCAGAGACATGAAGTAAAGTGTAGACATAAACATGTACCTCATCATCAGAAGAGAATGAGGGCATCAAAACTTGACATAGAGGATGGACTTGTGCTCTGAAAATGTGAGAATGCCATTCTTGCCACCAAAGATTGAATGAAGGATGAGCAGCTTCAATTATCACCAGAGGATTGGGCTCATATACTGGAAGCTTGCATCCAAGATTGAAGACTTTGTTGGCCTCGGTTATATTCAGCAATGACTCCCTGGGTCTGATGATGCTTGAAAAATATGGCCTTGGAGGCAATTGACCAAGTCCAAGCTGCCTAGCAACCATGTTTGGATTGTAAAATTCATAAGTTGAGCTTATCAGCCGACCATGATGAAATTCTGCTGGCAGAGCACAGGGCTTGATGAAAGAATTAAAAATGTCCCTGGAATCATCATCTATGCAGCCCAGCTCATAGCTAAATCATAGGGGAGGGTTAGATTTTCATTCTCTCTCGTAGGAAACCAGATCAAGTGGTTGAACCCCTTGTAGAAGATCTTGAAAAGATGGCCCAGTCCAAGTCAATGATGATTGAAGATGCAGCCTCTCCATATGTCCGACAAGACTTGTATCTCGGGATCTTCACCTTCAAAGATAGTTGATTGAAGGAAAGTTCGGGTTGTGAAGATCAACGAGACAATCGATGCATATATAGTTGCAACCACATCCGAAGAAGCCACCATGGTCCATTGACACAGAGATTTCACCCCGATTCCTCATCCGGATAGTGATCGATGCATCATGTGGTAGAATGCTCCCAAAGCAGATATTTCCCAAAGGAATCAGCTTGCCTGTGCAGCCAATTCTTCAGCCATCACTATGTGATTCGAGTTGGCTCATTGGACTTGCCACGTAAGATAAATCTGCATAACCACATGTTCATGAAAGCCCTATACTCTTTATCGGACACGGGGCCGGTTGAAGCATAAGTCCGAACATACTTGGCCCAACCTCCTCCCCGACTTGAACGCCTTACCGTGAGCTAGTGCTTTTGTATTTGAAGGGATAGGTTGGTTTGGTGATGTTCAAACCAGTCATCATGAAAATGTCTGATAGAGTAATTGACATTAGGCCATGACCAAAGACAAATGCATTGATAGCATCAGACCAGAAGTGGGAAGCAGCTATCAGGAGGGAATCATTTCTCGGCATATCAGCTAAAGAGAGCTCCAAGCAATGTTGAATATCCTGTGATTCCCAGAAATCACTGTTCCTGGATTGCATCCTACGGTACCAATCACGCCATCCTGTGATTGAGGGGAGGGGCCACGTTTTGAAAGTGTTCGGCCATCTGTTTGGGGAAGCAATTCTAGATTTAAATGGGATCCTCAAAGTCTCTTTTTCAATGAAATTCCCTCGGATTAGGGATCTCCCATCGGACCAAGAAAAAATGATCCAGGGGCACACAAGATTGGAGATCAAGATCTCATTCTTCATCTCCTTTAGAAGAAATTGGAGCAAATGGATCAAAAAGTGCATCTCGAAAACCGATTCAAGAAAATTGCCGAATGAGTAAAGCTAGTAGGGTAACCTCCAAGAGCTCCTCTTGAGTTCCCGTTGCCATGATGGAGCCGATTGAAGATTCCATCGCCATTGGAGACAGCAGCGAGCGCAGATCTCTAATGGCGGCTGCGGGCGTTGGCGGTGCTGACCTAGACGAAAGGCGCTGACAGTCAATTTCGAAATAAAATCCTTTTATCTCGAAATTGAGGGGGCATGTGTTAACACCAGAATTTGGTCGGGAATATGACAAAGTGGACCCACGGGAGCGAGAGAGAGCAATTCGGCAAATGCGTATGCGGTCGGCTAATTTCCATGTGTTCGGCAAATGATCAAGCGGTCGGTAACGGCTTTGTTTGAAGGCGAAAAAAGGAAAGATGAAGCTGACGACCGTAAGGGAAGGAGTCGTGATAGTCAAAGACTCCGATTATGGATAGAATTAGCGTGTTTCGGCTTTCCAATTTTGTTTAGGTAGTTCATAAGTGTTTAGAACTCATGTTCTCGTCCAGGGTATAAATATAAACCCTCGACCATTGTAATAAGGGTTCACAACCAAATCAATACAACCGGCTACGTGCCACCCTTCGAGTCCTTTAGTCGTGTCGTCGAGTTCTTCGAGAGGGCCAATCGATCCGTCGACCTCCGTAAGTCCCGGCAACCTTGCTATCATGTCTAGTATCGTGCGACGGATTTAGATGTGATGCAAGTAGTCTCATCCGTTTTGCTTAGTATCGTGCGGCGGATTTAAGCTTAATGATGGGAAGTTTTTGCTTGTGCCTTGTATCGTGCGGCGGATTAAGACATGAGTAAAAATAGTTATCGCTCTCTTAGATTTGGCAAGGTCTAATAGATTCATTAAGTTATCACGTGTTGCATGCTTTATTTAAATGTTTAATTATTTGCAACACTCTTTTGCCCAATCTAGATTGATGCTCTTTTCGGCTTGTTGATCGTTCCTTTCATGCTTATTCAATATCAAGTAGATCAAGCTCATATAGCCGAATTAGATCGATCTAGATTGTCACGTGTTGCGGGTTCATTCACGTTATATGTAGATAAGCCTTGACAGGCCCGGGTACCGTGCGGCAGATGCAGGTCTTTGGGTTACTCTAGAGCTAGTCATCCGGTGGACTAGAGATCGGTTTAATCTGATAGGTTCTTTTTACATGTTACTTGTTTGTTCCTTCTTCATGGACCCCGATTTGGCAATCTTGCCGATACGGTTATGCTTACACATGTAATGAGTATTTATAGATTTGTTAGGTAATTACGTGCTTTTAGCTCTTTATTGCTAGATTGTATCATGTGGTGGATTGGTCTAGTAGTAAGGAGTGGTGTAAATTCATAGTGAGTGGTATCATGCGGTGGATTAGCTTGCTTGAGTCTATGCTTGACGGGTTTATGAAGGCTAGACGTGCGGCAGACTAGTTGGAATAGCCTATGCATGTGTTGCTTGGTAGATTTATATTTATAAGTTACTTATCCTTAATAATTAGTGCTTGATGATGCTTTAAACCTGAGATATAGTTTAATATGCTCAATGATTTAATCTTGTTCAAACATGTCTTTATCTACTGTATTCGGCAAGTTCGTTACGTTCACGTCGTTATGTTACTTTAGCCGAATGAATTGCAATCTGTTGGCAGATAGCTTCTATAGCTATATGTTGTCGTAAGTGGCTTCAGGGCCGTAAAGATGGAACTGTCTGGTCTCACCCAGCACGTTCCAGTTATGATCTTACTGTTTTATCCCTTGTCGATTTTCAGGTCAAATCGATTGGCACGCTTCCGGATTCAGACGCCCGGGCACCCGATTTGAAGCTAGGCTTTCTGGCTTGCTGTGTGTGAGACACAGTGCGCCACATTTTGTGTCAACAAATAGCCACTAGCTACTCAATGAAATGCTCGTTCAAACAAAACATCGCGCTGACTTGACCGACTACAACTACTCAAGACCCAAGTGACGGTTACAAGCCCCATGGTGAAAGGTAATAGGTAATATGAGTGAGTTTTGAGTCGACACCTTCCCCTTGTTTGAACGCATGTGTACTTGTGAGGAGTGAAAGCATTGTAGCAACTCCCCGATCCATCACGAGTCTATCTTTGCTCGTGGACGAGCAAAAGGTAAGCTTGGGGAGTTTGTTGACGGTCGTTAAGTATCAATTTTATACCGTCAACGCAGCAAGAGAAAGGACTAATTTGAGTTCACCTGTTAGATATAGGGGTTACACTGACGTAATTCCACGAGTTTTGGTGATTGTCTATTTACGCGGGGGTTATCGAAAGAGAACCAAAGGAGGCCCACATGTCATGATTACATAGAGATAAAGACCGAACGGGTAAAATTGTATAATCTAGAAGACTCCAGAAGGCAAACCCTGGAAGCTGGGGCCCACCTGGCAGGCTGGCCAGTCGGCTGACCCAGGGGGGTCTCGTGGAGTCTTTGTAGGCATTCAGGTTGAGTCTCGTGGATCCTGCCTCCACCGCCTTTGAGGATGAATAATTATCGTCCATTTAGGTCGGTTTGATCCGAGGGCTGTGGTTCATCCTAGGGGGCTATATAAGCAGAGCCCCTGGCCCATGGGTGAAACCCTAATTCATTCAAGAGTTCATTCTCTCATCGAATTCGAGAAGCCGAGCCACCATCTCAATTAGAGCTCCATAGTTTAGTAGCATAGCTACATAGGAATAGATCTAGAGGGAATCAAGCCTAGCTTGGAGTCCGGATCTGTCGGAGTTCTTGGTAATTCCCCTCTACATTCTTGTAATATTCATCATTGTTCGTGATACTATGAGTAGTACTTTATTCTATTCTATTATATCGACTTGACTTTGCTCTACTTGATTATGTTCTCAATTATATTGTTCTTAGTTTACTTTGATTATATGTTTAGCATAGTTGGACTAGAATTATGTTTATGCATAGGATCGTATAGCGCTTGCTCATTAGGCCAATGGGTGAGTGATAGATATTGTGTGGGCATGGTGCCTATACCGTATTTATCTGCGATTGCACCCTATATTCCGGATCGTGAGGTAGATCGCGGGAGTGACAGTCCTGTTGAGTCCTTTGTAGCCCTTCTCCCGAGTATAGGTCTAGCAGAACAAACCTATTACATTGAAGTCATTGCTTTGTGTCTCTTGTCTTCTCTCGGTAATATCACTATGCATAGATGTAACCTTTTCCCGCCATGATTGCTAGATGTTCTTACACTAATCATTGTATGCTTTGACTTTATAGTTAGAATAACATAGGATTATACCCTAGATCGTCCTAGTCCATGCTAGTGTTATAAGCTTAGAGTGCTAAGTTGAGATGGCTTATTACTATTATTTTATGTGGCTAATTGCTCTCATTTATCTTATGTCATTTATCATTCATTCTTATATTTTATGTGACACTTACCCCGTATGAGATGATCGATACGACAAGGTTAAGCTCTCCATTATAGCATGTGCATTGCTCATCACTCATTATCCAAAGGCATTCCCTTCCCGGGGTAAAAATATAAATAACGATACCTGGATTACTCCCGGTTAAAATGCTACGATGATATATTCTCGGCGCTTGCGGAACCTTCTTTATTTCAGTTGCACTTAATAGACATCAACAAGCATTTTTGGCGCCGTTGCCGGGGAAGGTTGAAAGCCAATGGATAATGAGCAGCATTGCACTACATAATGAGATTGAGCACTGTCACCATTCTCTACTCATATAGCCTTACCCTTGTCTTTCGTCTATTCTATATCTTATGCGGGGTAATGTATGAAAAAGACAACTCTTCCGATAATTATATTGACGATCCGAAGCTTTATTCGGGAAGGCCGAAGCGTGGGGTTGAAGAAGACCAATCAATCATCATCATCATCAACTCAACTTGGAAGTTTGTCGAAAGCGAAAGTCAACCTTTCGTGCAAGACTTGACACCAGCGTTTGAAGCCATGGCGAACAAGTCACTCCGCGAGTTCTCGGCTCAACTACGGACAACATTCGTCTTGGACCAGCTGCGGACATCGAAGGAGCTTTTGAGCTCAAGCCTTATTTGGTGCAAGCAAGCCAGTTCTGTGGGAAGGCCCATGAAGATGCTAGTGCTCATCTCCAACACTTCCCGGAGATTTGTAGCACATTCACTATCAAGGATGTCCCCCGAGAGATGCTATACTACTTCGCCTCTTCCCATTCTCACTCTTGGGGAGAGCGGCGATGGTTCTACGCCAATAAGGAGAAGAATACTACGTGGGCACTATGTTCCACCAATTTCTTGGCGAAGTTTTCCCCATGGGCAAGACAAATGCTCTTCGTGGGAAGATATCAAGCTTTCAAAGAACACCATGATGAGACTATCCCGGAAGCTTGGGAGCGCTTTCAAGATTACATCCTCGAGTGTCCTCATCATGGCATGGAAAATTGGCTGCTTATGCGACATTCTACCATGGGCTTAGCAACAACGCACATGTGAGACAATGGATGCTTTCTTCTGGAGGTGCATTCTTATCACTCACTATTCCTCAAGCCACAGCTCTTGTGGAGAAGATGGCATCCAACCAAGGTTGGAGTGAAGAAAGAACTCAAACCCGCAAGAGAGGTGGAGGAATGCACCAGCTGAAGGAGGTAGACATGCTGTCTGCCAAAATGGATCTGCTAATGAAGAGGCTCGATGAGAGAGCCCCGGAGAAGAAAGAAGTCATGCATATACATGATGCTCGCATGACATGTGAAGAGTGTGGAGAGACTGGGCACACAGGTGCTAGCTGCCCAGAGCTGAAGGAGGACGTGAACTACCTCAATAACAACAACAACAATTACTACCGTCCTTAGCAGAATCAAGGTTGGAATCAACAGCAGAGGCCTAACTACTCAGGCAATTATTCAGGCAACTATCAAGGTAACAGCTCCTCCTACAATAATTACAACCACCGCCTTTGAGAGAGTTAGTGCTTTGAATCAAGGCAAGATGATGGACAATCTATCCAAGAAACTGACATCAAATGACAAGGTCCTAGAGACACTTGGCAACAGAATGGGATGGCTTTTCCAATGCCATCAAGAGCCACTTCGGCTTCAACAAGATACTTGAGTCGCGGTACAACAGCTTGTTAACCTTGCTCCCTCCGCCGGTCAAGGTAAACCGGCGGGACAACCCGAAGAGCTCAAAACTGCAAATCTTGTTGACATATTCAATGTAGAAGATAGTCGAATGATCCATCAAAGGGGTCATGGATTGACTCAACTCGCCAATCAAGAAGGGCGATCCAGGGAGACCGGTCATTCCGATCTCCATTGAAAGTACCAATTTCAATGAGGCAATCCGTGACTTCGGTTCAAGCATCAACATTATGCCAAGAGTGATATATGAGAAGCTATTCAGATGCCCCTTAGCATACACAACCATGTACTTACAGCTTGCAGATCAGTCACTCCGTGTTCCTTTGGGAATACTTGAAGATATATGCGTACGAGTGGGCAACTCGTATGTTCCTGCAGACTTCGTGGTAGTAGATACAGGCAGTGATGAAAGGTCCCCTGTCATTTTGGGACGACCATTCTTGAACACCGCTGGAGCCATCATGTATGCCAACACCGCCAAGATCATCTTCAACATCAAGGGCAAGAGAGAAACCTTCTTCTTCAAGAACAAAGTGCTACAATTCCCAAGACACCCTCATCAGCCCGAATAATGAGAAGAAGAAGAATCTAGCTAAGAAGAGCAAGAACAAAGATAAGAAGACCAAGAAGACGGAGACAGTGAGGATGGTCACTGCAGTCCATAAGGAGCATGACCACTTACTCAGGTCCCGACGTCTGATCAAAAAGGATGATCCAGGTGTCCCAACCATTCAATGCTCCATCAATAGAAGCTCTTTCAATAAAGCTGTCTGTGACACCGGATCGGGCGTCAACATCATGGCCAAGGTAACCTATGATTATCTATATGGCACTATGCCTTTGGAGCCTACCTATGCACAAAGGCTACGGATGGCGGATCGACGTTCCGCTTCGTCGAAGGAGAAGTGAAGGATGTCCTCATCCGAGATAGATGACCATTATGTCCCTATAGACTTTCTAGTCATTGACATGGGAGATGACTATGATCCTCCAATCATCCTAGGAAGACCATTCCCAACACCACTAGAGCTATCATCTATATTGGAACAGGGGAGAGATCCATTTCCACTTTCCCACCGAGAAGGTACGCCGTTACTTCAACAATAATTATATAATCACCGAAGAGCCCAAGAAGAATAGGACAAGGAGAAGGCAGCGTACCCGTCGCCGCGAACAAGAAGAACATCACTACGTATGGATGGGCCGACTATGAGGAGAAGTATCCGAGATATGAAGATCGGTACCCGGAAGAAAAGAACATTGTAGAAGAACCCGAAGAGGTGCTACCGGAAGAAAACCAAGTGCCCCAAGAAGCTTCTTCCTCAAGGTCATCTTCTCCAACAAAGAAGGTGTGGAAAGTAAAAGCAAAATCAGAATTAATTCCTATACACGAGACGACATCATCCGAGGCGCCAGCCAATACGCCCTTTGAAAACTGAGAAAACATGACAAGTCCTGTTCGGAGGACTTAAAACCACCGAACGTCGCGCCAAGAGGTAACTTGGTATTTATCAGCATTACTTTTCAAGCATTATATTTTTCCCTACTTGCATCTTAGTTGCATCTTTACTCTTTTATCTCGCATTAGAAAAGAAAATAAAGATGTTGTGCATTTGCATCCGTAAAAAACTTTAAGCCCCATGTGGATAATCATTCACTGTGGTGGCACAAAAATAATTTCTCAGCATATTTATCTTTCTCTGTCTGCATTCCTTAAATAATAAAAAGATAAAAATATTTCTTGTGATCCTGTTAGAATGAATTTTCAAAGTTAAGGAAGATCTATACAACCAAGGCCTAGAGGTTTTATCACTAACGCTTAATTAGTTCCACAAGCTTTGTTGTCTATTTGAGCTTCACAGAACATCAAGGATCATGAAGAGCTAACAGGCAGAAGGACATCCAGTTCCCTGTCAGAGTGCTGTCCGTGACACTTGAATGCTGCATTAAACAGCAACCATCTACAACACTCCTGGAGGACTAGAACGTCTTCAGTGCCTGTCAGCAACATCAGCAGACTATGTCAACATCCAGCTTGGGGGAGAGCATCCCCCGTGTACCAAGCTAAGTGTTTCCAACTTATCTAATTATGCTTTATTAAAGTATACTTTGTTAAAACAACTAAAAAGATGCATAACCATAGAAACCCAGAAAGATTTCTTTATTATCTTTTCTACTTTTGGAGAGCTCTTGCAATCTGTCTTTAAAAGTGATCCCTAGAATAAACTCTACATGGAGATGATGAATAGTTGCTCTGCCGTAATTCCTTTCAAGTACCTAGTTTTCAACCTTGCACTCTCCCGAGTTTTGGACACAACTGTTTAGATTTGAGATTTGCTCTAAACCTGAAACTTGTGGGTAGCAAACACTTGATCTAAGTCTAGGTGGTTGACGGGTATGATATGGGAAGGTTTTGAGCTGCTGTCCATCTTGTTCCAAGAGATACTAGAGTTCTGGAGAATTTATTTGTGAAAATATTAAATTCCTACATGATGAGTTCCTTTATGATGAGAGTTCAAATTCCTACCACAGACCATATATTCATGCTTATTAGATTAGGAAAACCTATCTATTTATATAGATCATATTGTAGGTTTGAGTGTAGACTTTATAGGCATTGAGTGTGGTTATGCTTGTGGACCCATAAGGAATTAGTCATGCGCTTAAAGTCAATACTATGTGCTCTCCATCCATTGATCTATGCTACTTCGTCCTCAGAAGCATACACCCATTTTATAAATGTTACATTCATTCTGTGCTACTTCTGTTTCTCGAAGTACCACCCACATATAGATCCATATCCACCACATATCGTGCTATCTCTACCCTGGAGATACGCACTTATGCTGCTCCTATCCTAGGAGTACGCATTCTCCACATACTGTGCTGTCTCTACCCTAGAGATACGCACCTATGCTGTTCCTACACTGGGAGTACGCATCCATCTATCCATCCATCCACATATACATACGTCATTCATTTCACTTTATCCAGAAAGGTTCTACTCCTATTCTGGGAGTGAACATCTAGAAACAATCATCGCCGTTCTATTTGCCTACATAAAAGCTCCAGTTATTATCATTTCGAGTTATACACTCCTTGTGCTAAAGTTTCGTTTTCAGAGGATTGGTGCTCTATTTAAAAAAAAAGAGAGAGAAAAGAAGAAAGAAAAAAAAGAAAAAGAAAGAAAGAGTAGCCAAGTCCTTCCATTCAAGAAGTTTCAAGGTTTCCGAATAAAGGGAGTCATGTTATCCCCAAAGGAGCAAGTGTAGAAGTAGATGTTCACCGGTTGAGTACCCCTCATAATCATTTTCTTGTCACCATCATACTATCATCATCCTTTTATCTTATCATCTCATTCATTCCACTTCCTTATTCACATGCACATATGACTTTATTATTATTTTAGTTCCTATTGGCTCCATGTCTTAACTGTGCAATATATGCAAGTGAGTTTGAGTGTCTCCCCACCTATGAGCTCCACATAAGCCTATTAGAAAGTAGGGTGAGAGAGAGAAGGCACTTTCCACTATGCCATAGTTCCACAAATACCACAAATTCTGAGAGAAGAGAGAAGGCATACACTACTCATGCCTTAGAAAGGATCCAGAAATACCACAAATGAGAGACCTGAAAGGTTCATACAAGGAACTCTAAGTTTTATTTCAAAACCTTGCAAAAACTCCGGGATAATAGTTGATCAAAGAGCGAGAAACATGGCGCTTGACTTGACCGTTCTATCTTTCAACTACTCAAGACCCAAGTGACGGTTACAAGCCCCATGGTGAAAGGTAATATGAGTAAGTTTTGATCAGAATAGTTTACTCTAATCCGGAGGAAAGTTCTTGTTTGAGCGCATGTGTACTTGTGAGGAATGAAAGCATTGTAGCAACTCCTGATCCATCACTGAGTCTATCTTTGCTCAGGGACGAGCAAAAGGTAAGCTTGGGGGAGTTTGTTGACGGTCGTTAAGTATCAATTTTATACCGTCAACACAAAGCAAGAGAAAGGACTAATTTGAGTTCACCCGTTAGATATAGGGGTTACACTGACGAATTCCACGAGTTTTGGTGATTGTCTATTTCTGCGGGGGTTATCGGAAAGAGAACCAAAGGAGGCCCACATGTCATGATTACATAGAGATAAAGACCGAACGGGTAAAATTGTATAATCTAGAAGACTCCGAGGCAAACCCTGGAAGCTGGGGCCCACCTGGCAGGCTGGCCAGTCGGCCAACCCAGGGGGGAGTCGGCCGACTCCCCACCTCAACCAATCAGGTTGAGTCTCGTGGATCCTGCATCCACCGCCTTTGAGGATGAATAATTATCGTCCATTTAGGTCGGTTTGATCCGAGGGCCGTGGTTCATCCTAGGGGGCTATATATTCGAGCCCCCGGCCCCCGGGTGAAACCCTAATTCATTCAAGAGTTCATTCTCTCATCGAATTCGGAGAAGCCAGAGCCACCATCTCAATTAGAGCTCCATAGTTTAGTAGCATAGCTACATAGGAATAGATCTAGAGGGAATCAAGCCTAGCTTGGAGTCCGGATCTGTCGGAGTTCTTGGTAATTCCCCTCTACATTCTTGTAATATTCATCATTGTTCGTGATACTATGAGTAGTACTTTATTCTATTCTATTATATCGAGACTTGACTTTGCTCTACTTGATTATGTTCTCAATTATATTGTTCTTAGTTTACTTTGATTATATGTTTAGCATAGTTGGACTAGAATTATGTTTATGCATAGGATCGTATAGCGCTTGCTCATTAGGCCAATGGGTGAGTGATAGATATTGTGTGGGCATGGTGCCTATACCGTCTTTATCTGCGATTGCACCCTATATTCCGGATCGTGAGGTAGATCGCGGGAGTGATGATCTGTTGAGTCCTTTGTAGCCCTTCTCCCGAGTATAGGTCTACCAGAACAAACCTATTACATTGAAGTCATTGCTATGTCTCTTGTCTTCTCTGGTAATATCACTATGCATAGATGTAACCTTTTCCCGGCATGATTGCTAGATGTTCTTGCACTAATCATTGTATGCTTTGACTTTATAGTTAGAATAACATAGGATTATACCCTAGATCGTCCTAGTCCATGCTAGTGTTATAAGCTTAGAGTGCTAAGTTGAGATGGCTTATTACTATTATTTTATGTGGCTAATTGCTCTCATTTATCTTATGTCACTTATCATTCATTCTTATATTTTATGTGACACTTACCCCGTATGAGATGATCGATACGAGACAAGGTTAAGCTCTCCATTATAGCATGTGCATTGCTCATCACTCATTATCCAAAGTGCATTCCCTTCCCAGTGGTAAAAATATAAATAACGATACCTGGATTACTCCCGGTTAAAATGCTACGATGATATATTCTGTGCGCTTGCGGAACCTTCTTTATTTCAGTTGCACTTAATAGACATCAACATAGCACCATGCAGCTGCGCGACGTCATGTCGCATGATGACCGCGTCCTCGACATCAACATACCTGACAACGTCAATTTGGATGCCGCCATCGACAACTCTGTTGTGGAGACACAATAGATGGGAATTGTCATCAACAGGGAGAACACCAACCCGGAACTACAACACGCCGGAAATGACATCTTCACTAAGCTAGGCCCCTGTTGGCGGTCCTTAACGCACGTTTTATACCGCCAATAAGAATATAAAATCCATCCCAAACTTAGTAAATAGGGCTTTGAGCTAACATATTCCACGAGTTTCGGTGATTGTCACTTGCAGGAAGACAACTCCGAAAATGCACATAAATAGGCCAATGAACATAAGAAAACCATCAGATAAGATGGTGGCCTATTTTCGTGATAATATGGGTCAAAAACATAGGCCAAAATACCAAATATGGACCAAAAGAGTGGAAGCCCAAAACCCAGTCCACCTTCATCTCGGGCTGCAAGAGTGGGTCTCGGTAAACAGGCCATATCTCACTCATACGGACTCCGATTTAGGCAAACGAATATGCATTGGCTCTCGACGGGGCCCATCCACTCACCAAATTTCAGCCCAAACGGCCTTAGATCTGGTGCGGCCGTGCCAGGGGCACGGGCGCGCCCGCGCGACTGCCAAACCAGCCCCACTTTGGCAGGTCGGTGCATTAACTCGTGTGGAGGTCGGTTCTGGGGTGTGTCCAGGTGTATTGTACCTCAAACCAACGTTGGGAGGTCGGTTTCCACCTTCCATGTTGGGATGGCATGTTTGCATAGAGCCCCCTCCTCTCTACATATAAAAGGGGCTACTTCCTCCTCATTCAACAAAAACCATTCAAGGGAGAAAGAGCACCACACTAGAGCTTCATTCCAAAGGGCTATGCCCTAGTAACTATAGAGTAAGAGAGAGAGATGTGAGGGAAGAGAGCGGGGAAGCGCCGGGCCTGTCGGTGTCTCTCCGAGCTTGTACCTCTACGATCAATTACTTGGCTCCTTAGCGGATGCTCTAGTACAGGGCCCCTGATAAAGACGGGTCACCCTGTACGACGCTAGAGTAGTAGTCGCTAGTGTAGACGTGGTGTCTAGGCTAGAGGCTACCTTTGTTTGCCTCGTGCCCCACGGTTGAGGTGGTAGGCAGCAGGTGGTGACAGCCCTGTTCGTCCCTTGTAATCCCCCACGTCCGGGTACGGCGTAGAGCTACAGGCCGGCATCACTTGGCAGACCAGGTGCGATTCGGTGCCTGAAGTGAGCAAGTAGAAGTATTGTATCGCTATGCTTAGGACCCTAAAGCTATAGGAATCCATCTCTACCATCCTTTCTATCTCTACCCTTGTGTTGTTCCTTGGATGAATTAGCTAGGAGAAATACCTCCGTTCCGTGTGGAAAATACGATACCCTACTTCCGGGTGAAGGCTACAACGGTACTTCCGTACGCTTGCGGATTCTCTCGCATACGTTAAGAAATACCAACAAGCTTTACGGTGTCGTTGCCGGAGATAGACTTTTTATCTATCTTTGGTGATTGCGCTAAGAAATGTCAACAAAGCTTTACGGTGCCGTTGCTTGGGGAACGGTTGCTATCTTCTTCGAACCTAGTTCGTCCTCATATTTTTTTATAAAAAGAAAAATATTTTAAAATTTCTTTTTATAAACAAAACACACTTTCTATCTGATCCTGTTACCATGAAGCTAGCCATAATTTCAAATCCTTTTGCTTCGAAAAGGAGGAGTTCTTTGAGCCAAAATTCTTTTTCAAAAACCAAAATCTTTATCTAGTTATGAACTCCACCTAGGATTCGAACCTAGTTCGACATAGCTTTTCTCGTCTTGATGATGAAAATCATTTTAGACATCTGTATGATTTCGAGGAAATGTGTTCATGCCTAAGCATTCCTGGCATAACATAATGAAATTCTTTTGTGGAAGTTGTTTTCGCTCTCCCTCAAACGGGGAGGCGAAGCAATGGATCACTAATGCCGTAGGAAGTTTGAATAGAGACTAGGGGAACTCAAAGACAAGTTTTGTCTCGCATTCTCCCTTACGTCCCATATCAACTTTCTACCAAGGGCAACACTTGATTTCAAACAGAACGAGAAGGATTCCATAGGTGCAACGTAGGCAAGGCTTACAATGTTAACCCATGCCGGCCTAGACTTGTCTTTACCTAACGACGTGCATTTGCATCTCTTTTGGGTCTAGACATAGATGCTGCCCTATGCCTCAACATGACCATTGGAGGGTCGTTTTACATAAAACCATGACGGAATAGAGGAAAGTATTTTTCATGTCCTTGAGAAGCATGCTTCTCCCGTCATAGAGCCTTAACCCCTCCATAAAAGGGCATGTCAAGCTTTGGGAGCCCTTATCAACCGAATCTTTGCCCTTGCTAGATTTAGTTGTTGATCCCTCACCCGAACCACGAACACCAAAGGAAGGAATGTTTTATCCTTCGGAGTTCACTATAAAATTCGAGGATTATGGCAGAACCTCGAGCATTTCTTGGCACGTAAATTTAGCATTTATTTCTAAGGAAGTCTCCTCTAACAAGGAACATTCATGAGAATGGTTGTCAAAAGTGAAATGTTCTTCTGAAGCAATTCAGATTATTTCACCTTCCACAACTATATTTTGTTCGTTAAATGAGACTCCCTTAGAAGCCCTACACAACCTCATAGTCAGGACTTTTATCATTTCCTTGCGGAAACCCTTTTGGGAAATATGCCGCTAGTCCCGACTGAAAAACTCCTCAAAAGCCCATCAAAGCTCATCTGAGTGTTGTGGGATTGTGTTAGGGCCGTGCCATTTGAAATGAACGCACCGAGGTTTACATAGACCTTCATTTTTATGCCATCATCGATGTTCAACTTCTCATAAGGTGCTCTTTGAAAATCTTGTGCAAAAAGAACTATCTCAAAAGAGCCCTGATGAGAAGTTGAGTATTTTGCTTCTGCTAGCCTTATCTCTTGCCCCAGAGACCCAAAGGCAAAGCAAAGCTACCTGTTCAAGCAAGCAAGGTTTGAGCTTCCTTTTCATCTTTGTGAAATGGAACGTCCACCTTCGCCCTTGCTCGAACAAGGGACATGTCCCTCTGGCCATGAGAACATTGCTCTTGATAATGGTCTAGAGTCAATGTTTGTCCTTCATGATATATCTTTGAAGGATGGAAAACTCCCATGCCATGGACATGCCTGAAGCAACAACTCTAGAGTGAATCCGCTAACGAGCATGCTAAGGTCTCTTTTGAGACTCATGTTTCATGCTCGCCTTTGGGATCTCTAGAGTTTGTTCCGCTTCTGACCATGTGCTCCTACAAGAATCCCAACCACCTCTTAACACTTCTTTCAAAACTTTTAAGAGGATGGTTGTGGATGGCTATCATAAGCACTTTCAAATCTCATAGTGGCACGCTGGAACCAACCTTGCAGCTTTAACACCTTTGCCAAATGTTTGGTGGCTAACACCACCTTTGAGAGCTGCAAGATAAAATTCTTGCGGTCCAGCTTAAGACCATAACTTAAGCACTGCCAGGAGATACCCCGGATTATCTTTGAAAAAAAACAAGGTCACGTTTTCAAGTAGTATGCACCCTCGGCTATTTCTATTGCTAACCATCTTAGGTGAGAAGAAAACGGGTCGTACAACACTTGCAAACGAGGAGAGACATTAGTTACAAGCCTTGATTCTCTTAGGCGATGGAACACACTCACAAGGTGATCCCGACACTACACTTAACTTTTACACAAAAGTCCAAGTGTGGGGGAGGGAAGTGAAAATCCCATGTTCCACACACCAAGAGACACCCGAAAAGAGAGAGAGAGAGAGAGAGAGAGAGAAAAAAAGAAAGAAACAAAAAAAAGAAAGAGTGAAAAAGAAAAGAAAATAAAAAAAGGGAGATAAATGAGAGAGAAAAATATAAAGAAATAAGAAAGAGAGAGAAAAAAAAATGAGTGGTGAATTCAAGTTGATGTCTGCTTCACCTTGCTAGAAAAAAAGAAGAGAGGAGAAGAGGAATAGCAAGGGTTCTCTCCTTCTCTGGACCTTTGCTACCATCAAGACCCATGGTCCATGCATACTAGCTATGTGTGACCTAGGGTTGGTACACACTTGAGCTGAAAACCATGGCGCTGCGGTGGCAAGCCCAAAATTTTCATCAGCATACGCTACCGGTGAGTACGCTCAGGTAAAGCAAAGGTAATGTTCATTAACTCGTTTATTCATACTTGTCTCCATGTGATCATACAAATTCTTGCTTCTCATGTTTTTGTCATATGCTCTTTGTTTGGGTGTGCTCGCATGTGCACATGTGATGCATCCATAGGCTTTTTAAATTAAGCGTGGTGTTTAGGTTAAAATAGCCTTCTTTAATCAAATTTTGGCATGGTGTTGAAATTTGGTTAATGAACTTGAGTTGTTGCCATAGACTATGGAAAGTAATTTGTTGTGGAGATAAACGAAGGTCTGTTTTAGTTCGCAACTTGATCTTGACCTTGTTTGAGTTATGAGTTGGTTGAGCAAATAAAAAAAGGGTTTAAAAAAATTTAAAAAAAAGTTTATTATGATCAATAAAATTCTGGCTCCCTGGTTTTCCAACCAGTAGGGCCCTTGTTTGTTTCTTTTTGTTTTCTTCTTATATAAGGCAGGTACAAGAATAAGTGTGGGGGAGATCTCTCAAGCAATACTAACATACGTATTCGAGATCTCCCCAACACAATGCACAACATCAAGTAAGCAAAAGGATAGAACAAATAGGTTCAAGAGAAGATTGGTTGACCTTCTGGTTCAACCGAACTATTCTTGGATTTAAGAAACTCCTTCATCTTCAAACGATGGTTTGTGCAACTCTACCCTCACATCTCCAGAAGTTTTGAAGTTTAAGATCTTTTAAAACTAAAAAGACAAAACTTTTCTCTGTGCTATCCTTTGATAAGATTTGCATACTCTTTATTCCTCGCTGATATTCCTATGCCTTGTGAACAAGTTATCATAGGGACCCCATGTTATCTAAGTAATTGGAGTATGTGATATAGCTGGAAGATCTGAACCTTGCTCTGTTTATGACGAACTTGGGATTTATTTTTTACAAAAGAAAATTTCAATAGCATGCTCCTCAATGATAGAGAATTTCCTACCAAAGCCATATGACATGATTCACATTTGCAAAAAACCTTTTGTCATATGCTGCTTGTTTGATCATTGAGCTTAGTCAAATTGTTTGTGACCGATGTAAGACTATGGTCATGCACCTACGATTGAGATTCATTTGCACCCACCGAATAAACTGTCGGCTCTTACCCTGAGAGCTACGCATAAATATGCACCCCGTCCACCAAAAATGCCAACTCTTACACCGAGAGTTGCGCACCAGTCCACCAAATAAAATGCTGACTCTCACCCTGAGGGTTGCGCATTCCTTAGCTACCAAAAATCTACTCCCTGTATTCCATCATGATACCTCTCTCCATTCCAAAATTCTTCATAGAGAGTTATGGGCTATGCTAATGAAAAAAATAGGGACACATGAAGGTCCCAAGACTTAGAAAAAAAGATAGGGACACATGAAGGTCCCAAGACTTTGAAAAAAAAAAAGATAGGGACACATGAAGGTCCTAAGGCTTAGAAAAAAAAGAGAAGAGAAAAAAAAAGATGGGGACACATGAAGGTCCCATGATTTTGAAAAAAAAGAAGAGAAAAAAGAAAAAAAAAGAAAGAAAGGAAGAGAAAAAAAAAGAAGAAGAAAAACTTAGATTTTTTTAGCATACCTCTCATAGCCCATACTCTCCCAAAATTCCATTCCTCAATAAAGAGAGAATCATAATGCATGGAGTAGCTAAAAATACTACAAAGATTAGAAACCACCATACACTCCACACACTTGCACATCTCATCAAGGTGTATGACTTGTGTCTTCATATGGTTCGGTTTTTGACTTCGCAATATATGTGATGCAAGTATGCCTACCTTCTATACCTACCCAAAAACTCCACTCTCAACTTTAGTGATAGGTTATGAAAGGTAGGCACCTTCAAAATTGCCTTGGTAAGGAACCAGCCACAAATACGAGCGACTTGAGAGTATCATATGAGGAGCAACGCTATCTTTTCTTTTTTTTTCAAAACCATGTGAAAAACCCAAGTTTCTGATATAACTGATGCAAGGGGATTTGAATCCATGTTGTTCCGTTATTCAATTGCCTAAGATAATATGGTAGACAATTTAAAGTTCACAAGTGCAGGTGAAGCTTGGAATATCTTGTATGCAGCTTATATATCAAAGAGATGAGCCTTCTTGGTCCTAAACTTTACTCGAGGACGAGTAAAGGACAAGTGTGGGGGAGCTTGTTGGTGGTCCTTAACGCATGTTTTATACCTCCAATAAGAATATAAAATCCATCCCAAACTTAGTAAATAGGGCTTTGAGGTAACATATTCCACGACTTTCGGTGATTGTCACTTGCAGGAAGACAACTCCGGAAATGCACATAAATGGGTCAATGAACATAAGAAAACCATGAGATAAGAAGGTGGCCCATTTGCCTGATAATATGGGTCTCAAACATAGGCCAAAATACCAAACATGGACCAAAAGAGTGGAAGCCCAAAACCCGGTCCACCTTCATCTCGGGCTGCAAGAGTGGGTCTCGATAAACAGGCCATATCTCACTCATACGGACTCCGATTTAGGCAAACGAATATGCGTTGGAAAGCTCTCGACGAGGCCCATCAACTCACCAAATTTCAGCCCAAATGGCCCGGGACCTGGCGCGGCCACGCCAGGGGCGTGGGCGCGCCTGCGCGACTGCCAAATCGGCCCCACTTTGGCAGGTCGGTGCATTAACTCGTGTGGAGGTCGGTTCTGGGGTGTGTCCAGGTGCATTGTACCTCAAACCAACGTTGGGAGGTCGGTTTCCACCTTCCATGTTGGGATGGCACATTTGCATAGAGCCCCCTCCTCTCTACATATAAAAGGGGCTCCTTCCTCCTCATTCAACAAAAACCATTCAAGGGAGAAAGAGCACCACACTAGAGCTTCATTCCAAAGGGCTATGCCCTAGTAGCTATAGAGTTAGAGAGAGAGATGTGAGGGAAGAGAGCGGGGAAGCGCCGGGCCTGTCGGTGTCTCTCCGAGATTGTACCTTTACGAGCAATTACTTGGCTCCTTAGCGGAATCTTGGCTAAGTAAGTGTTCGTGTTACCTATAGTCTTTTGTGTCTTATGTTTAGTTGAGCTATACCAAGCTTGTTTGCGGGTTCGTCGTCCGTCCTTGTGGCGGATGCTCTAGTAGAGGGCCCCTGATAAAGACGGGTCACCCTGTACGACGCTAGAGTAGTAGTCGCTAGTGTAGACGTGGTGTCTAGGCTAGAGGCTACCTTCGTTTGCCTCGTGCCCCACGGTTGAGGTGGTAGGTGTCGACGAAATATCGGCGATAGTCCGACCAGGGGTATGCCCTGACCGGTAATGGATTGGCGGAAGGCGCACCGAGATTGCGAGCAAGACGTAAACAGGGAGCAATCACACAAGGTTTACCCAGGTTCGGGCCGCTATGAAGCGTAACACCCTACGTCCCGCTGCTCTCGTTTCAATTATGATGTGGATGTATGAGTCTCGTGCGTTGCCGCGATTCCGTCCTCGGCACAGGGGTCCTTGCTCTCCTTATATATTAGGGGAGCAAGGTTACAAGTCGAAAATAGCCTATCTGGTACTAAGTTTACATACTTTACAAGTCTAAACTTTCCTATCTCGGCTAGGTCTTGTCCTCCTTGTCGGTCTTCGATATTCTTGCCCGTTTTAGGCTGTCCACCAGCTCGAGCCGATCGGTCTTGGAGCTTGATGGGCCGGCCTGGTGATAGCGTGTCGGCCCAAACTAGGCCGTGAGGGTATATGGAGTTTATACCTCCACAGCTAGTCCCCGAGCATCATGGATCTTGAGGGAAAAAACACCGTCTTGTTTGGTTGAGTGAGAAAAGGTGGTCAGACTCACGTTCGACATGCGATCCGAGCGGGGCTGAAGGACCGTCTAGTGCTTCCGACCACACTTTGCTTGCACTTGGTTGACGTTGTCGGTTTTGACTGAAAGATTTATGATGCTCCTGAAAAAGAAAAAAGAATTTTAAAAGGGTCCCAAATCTGGAGACGTGGGCCCTCGTTAGTGTGTGATGCCTGCCATCACATGGTACCTGTCACGGTTGGTCATTGCCTTAGCTTAGTTTTGAAACTAAACTCTTTGTAAAGAGAAAGGATCGAGCCGAGTCATGCAAATGACGTGGGCCCACGTAGTCCCCAAGGTTGTTTGTAAGATAGTATATGTTGCGCAAGCTCTAAAAGAAGGATCTAGCCCATGTCACCTCTCGGGTGACGTGGGCCCACGTAGTCCCCTTGAGCACTCGAGATGAGGTGGAACACGTTATGTCAGGGTCTAAAGAAGATAAACTGATCATTATATCATGCTTTATGTGTTTTCGACCACTCTTTGAGTGAGACCGAGCAGGCCAAATTTTATTTGGGCTGGTCGGTTTTGAACCATGCCATGACTTTGTCATGATTAAGCTAAGATAGCTTTGCTACTTAACTCAGTCCCCAGCGTGGCTGTGAGACCATGGTTTTGAATCTAAACCCATGAAATAGCTTAGCTATTTGTGCGCCAGAATAACCGGTATCATTGGTGAAAAATCCCAGCTCAGCTGTCGGATTGTGTGGGTTGAAATATTCGTGCTATACTGCAACTTTGTTACAGCGGGTTGGAACAGCTTCTTCAAGTTGTTGCTGCAAAGAGAAAATTTAGTATGAGTGAATGTTTTGATGAGGTATGCTGAATCGTATTGGTTTGATATGATCTATGACATGAAGTTGTGTCAAAATGCGTTGCTTGAGAATGGTTTTTAGTAATCGCCTCTCCTTAGAGTTAACCAGTCCTCAGGTGTGTAGGTGACCTATAGTGAATAGCGCGTTTGGCCGAATCACTTAGGGCCCTATTTCCGTTGGAAGCGACCGCTGTCATCCCTATGTTGTATAGCGTTGGAGCTGTGAACACGTAGCGGGATTGATCAGAGACAGTGCATGCTGATTGTTTTCTGTTGGAGAGGTGACGTACTTGGCCATTTGGTGCAAAGAAGATGTTTTTAACTTTGTAAAGAGTTCGAACGTACTTTGAAGTAGTTCATGTAAAGAAAGCTTTTGTGAAAAAAGATTGATGAAGGCATGTATGTTAGATTGAAATAGCACTTATCTGTATTTTGCTGTGAACCATCATCTTGCCATGATAAGTTTTTGACAATGCCTTTGCTCCTGGAATAATGATCATATGGTGTGTAAGATTTTGTTATGCAGAAGGGTAGGTCATGCTTATTACAAGTTTGGACGAAAAAATTGCCAGCAGCACTCTTCTCTTTTTCATTCAAGAGCCGACCAGTCCTTAGGTATTAGATGATCCTAAACAAACAGCACGGTGCCGGAATGTTTGGAGCCCTTTTTCCTTTGGGAGCGACCGCTGGCGCACTCTGTGTTTTATAGCGTTGGAGCTGTGGACACATAGCGAGTGAGACCAGAGACAGTGCATTACTGGTTGGCTTCGTGTTTGAGAAAAGAAATTTGTACGAGCTGTTTTTTTTTCAAAAATGTGGTCTTTTGAAATGGGTGAACCGAATAAAATAGAGAATTTATTAGAAATATTGTATACTTATCTTTTGTCCGTCTTGGCACGTCATGATCGCGTGCGGGGCGAGAAATATTCGCTTGCTGATGCAACCGTATATCAGCAACCGACCTGTCACGTCCATCTGGCGTACGGTTTTTAGTCTTGGTCAAACCAATTCTCGCTGATGTGGTGGGACCATCTTGTCAGTGTCTCAGTCGCTCCACCTTCCTCACGTCGTGCGTCAGCGAGCGCACGGGGGGTTCCCGATGCAAGGGGAACGTATAAATGCGCGTTGCTTGAGTGGAGCAGTTTTCGTCGCTTCGTGCTCTTGGGGAGCGAGAGGGCCGCGGGGGTTTGATTACCCACGATCTCATCGGTTACCTTCTCGAGTCCTCTGGGCTCTTCTATAAATTACGGCCTGCGCTGGGAGTTCTGTACACGCCGCGCATTCTCTGTTTCTGCTCTTCTCCTCCTGCTCCCAAAAACCTAGGGTTCTAGATCGCATTTGCTCGCCGCCACCACCTGCAATGGACCGCCGTCATGGTAAGCGCCCGGCGGGTGAGGAGGAGTCGGTGAACTCGCCTCGGGAGGTGAGGCCGCGGAGGAGGTGAGTTTTGAAAAGGGATTTTTCCTTTGATTGATCTTGGGGTTTTCTTCTTTTGGTGTAACCATAATTCGTCGTTCACAATGCAGGTACACCCTCCCGACCATTGGAGGTGCGGCGGGCACCTCTCGGCTGCGCGCGCCGAGGCGGTGGAGGGCGGTGGAGGAGCCGCGAGCGCGCCGGGCCGTGGCCCCGAGCGGTGTGGCTCGGTTGTGGAGGCCGGGCCATTGCTGCTGCGGCGGAGCGAGCAGCTCTTGTCGTGGCGGAGGCGGCGATGGCGGCCGCCGTGCCTCCACCGCGCGTTCGGCGAGCGCTCGCCGAACTCCTTGGTGTCGACGCTCGACCGCTGTCGGGCGGAGCTGGAGCGCATCAGGGACCTCTACTCAGAGGCCACCAAGCAGCTGGGACAGGCGGAGGCGAACGCCGACCTGTTTCTGAACGCACTCTCCTCCGCTCAGGAGGAGCTGGAGGCGGAGAAGCAGCGGGCCGCCGATTTCGACGCCGAGGCCAACGCCGTCGTCAATGAGGCGGCGGACGAGAGGCTGGCCCGCAAGGTCCAGGTGGACACGCTACTTCGGCAGCGCGAGGCTGCCGACATCAGGGTCGGCGGTGAGTGTCGTTTTCCTTTTGCTGTTCATGTTTCCTATTTGACTTTGGTGCTTGTTATTCTAAGCTTTACTCTGTTTTTGCAGAGCTGACAGAGCAGCTGGAGCAGCTGCAGGAGGCCGCTCATGCAGCGGCGGACGCGGTGAACGCCCAAGGTGGTGATGTCATCGCGCGGCTGGCGGCGATCCCCGGCCAGGTGGTTGCTGTGGCGGTTCATGGCGTTCGCCATGGTGCCTCCGCCGCTTATGCCACCGTCGACGCCATCTCGGGCGTCGATGTCCGTGGCATGGAGCTGTCGGTGGCGGCGCATGACGCCATGGAGGGCGGCGCCGTCGAGTTCACCGGGGCGGCGGAGGCCGTCGTCGCTGTGACTCCTGTCGACCTGGTGGTCGGCAAGTTGTTCGGGGATGACTAGATTGCTTAGATGCAATCAGTCCCCCGTTTGTAAAAAATGT
The DNA here is from genome assembly GCA_018135685.1 of Themeda triandra. Classification (NCBI taxonomy): domain Eukaryota; kingdom Viridiplantae; phylum Streptophyta; class Magnoliopsida; order Poales; family Poaceae; genus Themeda; species Themeda triandra. The sequence continues at coordinate 170,916 of JAENPR010000673.1, read as the reverse complement.
TTATATTTTTAATGAAAGAAGTGGATCTTTTTGAGATGTGTCTTGTGCCGGAATCCTTCGAGATTCCTTTTACTTGTCTCTTTTATTTTGATCCATTTCATGACTTTGTCACGTTTAAGCCATAGGATTTTATTTCAGGATTTGGAATCCTCTGTTTAGAGAATGTCGTAGCGCGTCGGATTCGAGGGATGATTTTCCTTTGAATGACAAGAAAAATTCATGTGCTCAAGTGTTTGACACGAAAACTTGACTTCTTATTATAAAATAGTACACATTAGATTGCTTTTTTGTCATTTGGAATGACTTACAACGATGTGTACGACGACGCTAACTTAAACCTTGAAAGGGAAATCGTCTAAAAAGAAAATTTGTGCTGATAAAAGAGAAGATTTCATCTCTTGTTGTTTCAATTTTCCGGCTCTGCTTCGCCTTCTTCCAAGTCGTGGACCATGACTGGGTCTTCTTCGGTGCAGAGCAGTAGGTCGTCATCGTCCAAGACTTGTTCGTCACGGCGTCGGGCGTGGTCGGATATAGTTATCCCATTCCGAGTAGTATTGAGATTGTCCTTTTTTGGAAAAGGTACATCTATAAAAGAATCTAAGGAGCTTGAATTTTTCTCAAACTGGCTTCCTTCTTGAACTACTTCGTACCACTCGCCGTTAATAAACATGCCTTCGGATGTTTTGCGCCCTGGTGATCGAACTGTTCTGATGCGTCGAAGATTGGCTGGGTTTATTGGATTAGGAAATATGTGCTCGGTGTGCGGCGGTATCCTATCCTCAGGAGGAGTTGGACTGGGGAGCCTCCAGTTTGGTTCTCTGGTCCGCAAGTTTTCCAAGAAAGGAGTGATAAACCCATTGCGGTTTGTTTGGACCGATGGGACCGTTCGATCTCGGGGAGGACTCCGAGCACGTTTGTATACAGTGGTCGTTTGTGTGGGCTGCTGGGTGCAACCATGAGGCTCGCCAATGTCAGGCGAGTCCCTTGTATCTTCCCTCAATGGGCTCTTGCCGGTACTGCGGCAATTCTTTCTGATAGCTGCCATGTGTTTCTGATGTGCTTCCCTCCGTTTTCTTTCTTCGTCTTGGTGTCGGTCAGCAAGTGCCCTGGCCCTACGTGCTGATGCCATTGTCATTGAAGGGGATTGAGTTGAACGTGCTCATGGCCGTTCAGCTCTTTGCTCTGTTGCGCCTGATGTTGCCATGGCAGTCAATACCTCTCGCCGTCGTCTTTCCCTACATTGTTCATCACGACAAAGGGCTGCAGCTAGCTCGGTGCGTTCTGCGAACAACCGGGCGTTAGATGTGTTGTTTTGTGGGGATCGTTCTTGCTGTGTTGCCGCAGTAAGTGCAGTTGGCGGGTTCCGACCAGTTCGTCGGACTTCTCGCTGACGTCTTCGCCGTTCATTGCGGCGCGCGTTCCTGCGCTGGGCTGCTGACGCGTAACTCCGAACATCGTGTCGGGTAGTTTGTGTAGTCTGAGCTGGACTGCTGTTGTTCCGTGAGGCTTGTTGTGAAGTCCTTTCTCTCAGATCTTGGATATCGGCTAAGATTCTTTGCCGTATGTTGCTTGGCTGGCCTCTCCGACCACCGCGTGCGATGATCGGCCGTGGTCGGAACTGCTGTGAGTTTCTGCCGCCATCTGGCCGTGTATGGTTGCCATGAGGATTTGTTGGAAAGCGCCGTTGTAGATTTACCGGCTGCAAATGTGGCCGCTCGGAGCGCCCAAAAGTGACTCCACGATGGTTGTTCTGCCTTCGTGTTGATGGATTAGGAATTCGTTGTTGTCGCGCGAGTTGCAGATCGCGCCTGACGCGTCGTCGGAGTGACTCGAAGTTGGCATGGGTCTCGATCAACCTCATGTCTTGCTGATGGATCAAACGAAGTAGATCAGTGTTGCTGACATGCCTCCTTTGGTTAGGACCGGTCGGAGGTGTTGACGCCGTGCCGTCAACTATCAGCGGTGGATTGGTTGGGACTGCAATGGTGGTCACCGGGATGAGTTGGATCTGGTTTGGCGCAGCCACCATTGTTGGTGCTATTGTCGGCGCGATAGCCGGAGGCGTGAGAGTTGCAGTTGCCAGGTTGGAAGTCCAGGTGAACGTTCTGAAGTTGAAGGTGAGGCCGGCTTCGAAAGTCATGGAAGCCGGGAAGGAAACCATCTTGATCGGCGTGAAATCTTGGTGCGCACCCCTACCTGGCGCGCCACTGTCGACGAAATATCGGCGATAGTCCGACCAGGGGTATGCCCTGACCGGTAATGGATTGGCGGAAGGCGCACCGAGATTGCGAGCAAGATGTAAACAGGGAGCAATCACACAAGGTTTACCCAGGTTCGGGCCGCTATGAAGCGTAACACCCTACGTCCTGCTCTCTGTTTCAATTATGATGTGGATGTATGAGTCTGTGCGTTCTGCCAGATTCCGTCCTCTGGCCTGGGGGTCCTTGCTCTCCTTATATATTAGGGGAGCAAGGTTACAAGTCAGAACTAGCCTATCTGGTACTAAGTTTACATACTTTACAAGTCTAAACTTTCCTATCTCAGCTAGGTCTTGTCCTCCTTGTCGGTCTTCGATATTCTTGCCCGTTTTAGGTTGTCCGACCAGCCTGAGCTGATCGGTCTTGGAGCTTGATGGGCCGGCCTGGTGATAGCGTGTCGGCCCAAACTAGGCCGTGAGGGTATATGGAGTTTATACCTCCACAGTAGGCGGCAGGTGGTGACAGCCCTGTCCGTCCCTTGTAATCCCCCACGTCCGGGAACAGCGTAGAGCTACAGGCCGGCATCACTTGGCAGACCAGGTGCGATCCGGTGCCCGAAGTGAGCAAGTAGAAGTATTGTATCGCTATGCTTAGGACCCTAAAGCTATAGGAATCTATCTCTACCACCCTTTCTATCTCTACCTTTGTGTTGTTCCTTGGACGAATTAGCTAGGAGAAATACCTCCGTTCCCTGTGGAAAATATGATACCCTACTTCCGGGTGAAGGCTACAATGGTACTTCCATACGCTTGCAGAATCTCTGCATACGTTAAGAAATACCAATAGCCCTAATGACAATAATAGTAGCATGCTACTGCACGACATCACCACCAATGCCCACCACTTGTTCGATAATGAACTGGAGGAACTGGATCGGCGCACAACTACCGAGGAGGCCGACTGGACACATTCCTCAATGGCAACGCCACTAATGCCGGGCACGTCCATGGCGACACTACTATCATGATCCAACCCTGATCAAACCTGTAAAGGCCACCAGCAACAACGACGACTGCAACTATGCCAAAAACACTGTTGTGGTGCATGGCCACATTGCTGAACGTCCTTACCCTCATCACCGGAGCCACCAACATCGTGTCAGCACCAACATGGGCCAACCACTATGGCGTCAACACCAACACCCACCAGGTGTTTGATGGGAAGCTCGCCCAACTGAGTCAGCGTCTCACAGCCAAGGAGGCAGAGCAGCCACGTCTTGCCATCAACAACGACATCGCCACTGACTCCGTGAGCAATAGCCTCATCTCCACAACCCCCATGGAGCCTACATCATCCCAAATGACCCTACTATGGAGCCACAGCTGATCTACAACAACCACTATCCACCAAACATCAGCAGCAAGCTGGTCGTCGACAACAGCATGCCATCACGCAACATCCACAACAACAACGTAGCCTCAAACGACTACACTTACTTCACGTTCAGCTGCATCAACATCGACTATGGCAAGTACCATGACAACACTGACATCGGGAATGGCAACATCAACACTCCGCTCTACAATGACTACGTTGCTGCTAACATTGACATCCTCATTACCATGATTAGAGAGGGGATGAGTGATGCCATGCAACTAAAGAGGGTTGTGAGCCCAATTAGCTGTGAACGCACCAACAGCAGTAGCACCTCGGGAGTTGCCAGAGCAGGTGACAAGGCACTACTAGCAGTTGGACCATGGCACTGGAAACAACCGGTGCAAAACACACGCCAATCTCCAGCTATGAGATATGACAATAGTGCACCAACGAGCATCCTGCAAGGACGCGAGCCAGTGTATGCCACCGCCATGATCTTCATCAACCTAGGTGGCAAGCTCTTCTACATCAACTACTCCTCCACAACGATCAATGCTTGCATGAGCAATGACCACATCGATAGCTACAATGACAACATCCTCTATGACCTGGAGTTTGCAGCGACTCGCACGCCAGGGAGCATCATCAACAGTGTCACCAACTGGCTCCAATTTCGTCGTGTGGACGTGTCTAGTGGAAAAGAGGGGAGCACTATAACAAGTACCACAATCGGCCCACAAATTGGTAAGAAATTGGGCCAACTAGACAGCCCAACAAGGGAGTAACATCGCTGCCAACACAACAAGTCACGCCTCGCGGGCCCAACACGCGCTGCGCACGCACGAAGAGGGCGCGGGTGCCGTTCCGGCGGCGCCGCCACCGTCTACGGAGGATGCCACATCATCTAGATAAATTAGGAAAATAGGAATAAATAAAATAGGAAGTAGAGGATCTGCAGGATCTTCGGTTGCTTAGGGGCTAAGTCAAGCCAGGACTATAATTAAAGGCCCCCATGTACTCATTTCAAGGAAGTAGGGAATTGGGATAATCCCAACCCTGGCTCTCCAGCTCTTGGCTCCCTCTCTTTCTACCCTAGCCGCCGCCCCTTCCTGCACCCTACGCCTCCACTACCACCACCGATGCGTGCCGCCCTCAGGGCGCGTGCCCTAGGCCGCCGCCATCACCACGCCACCGGCCACCACCTCCTCCCCCTCCGATCCATCTCTGCCCTACATGTGCCACCGATCGTCGGATCCCTTATAAAAAGTGATGCTTGTTAAAATTATTTCGGTAGTAGTGTGACTAGTGTCACCTTCAATGATCAGTCACTCATACCGTACATCGCTTCTTGCCATTGTAGGCACCACCGCACCATGAGACTAGTGGATAGAGCTAGGAGGTGCAAGGAATAGGAGCAATTGACTGGAGCCAAGCCTAACAATCATGGATGTTCAACTGATTTTGGGTTGTTGCATTGTTGAATCTTGGGCCAAGAAATAGAAACTCAGACTATATTCTATTGGGTTGTATACAAGAGACAGGAGCACGTCCCCTGGAAATTAGGGGTACTGTGCTGTATCATGGGCTGCATATCCATAGAGATGACCTTTTATCTCGACCTAGCTACATAACTCAAAAACACTCTAGGTAGAATTGACAGTAATAACCATACCTTTCTTCTCTAACTCGAGCCTAGTGACTTTATTTTACAGCTTGGCCTTCTCAGCAGACCAGTTGGCCTCCTTGGCCTGGTGGATCTCGGTCTACGCCTGTAGCTCAGCTTGCAACCATTGGGCAGTGGCCTCCTTGACAGACTACAGAAGCCCTCAAATGTGTCAGTAACAACACCACCATCGCCCATGGCATAATATGAACCCCCGGTATACTATTAACTTTATTTGCGCCTGCAAGTGGACTGGGGTCTCTTCAATCCCTGCATCTATCCCATCATCAGGGACTCTGGGCCGCACCTGCTTAGGGTCCTCCTCCATTGCCTCCGGCGTTGCTACCACGCCGACAGATCCTACCTCGCCTAGGTTCTCATGACTTGTAGATGCCAACGGTGGCTGTGTAGCAGGCTTGGAATCTATCCTGGTCTCCTCGCCAGTGACCTCTTGCTCTTGTGGTTGGCCGTGTTCAGCCATATTCACATCAGGCCTGCTATCTTCTGCAGCTCTCCCTTCCGATGGTTCCTGGTTCTCTGGCTGCTCGGCGCCCCTGCCTTCAGCTTGCCCAGTGCTCGGCGTTGGAGTGGTCGACCTAGTCGGATGGCCTATTGGCACCTGTGTCGATGCGAGTCTGCACAAGGATATTTAAGGATGAAGACCACAGTACCGAACAAATAAGATCACCAGATAAGTTTTGATGTTCACCTCATGGAGTGCCAGAATATACCGCAAAATTTGAGACCTAAACTGCCACCGACCCCACTCGACACCACATCAGCTGTACTCTCCGACCATGGAGGTGGCTCAGTCACGGTGGGGTGTCTACCGTCGGCGGCAGTGGCAGTGCCATGCCCCCTGTACGCTCCAGCAGCGGTGGCGGTGGCGGCACCGCGCTCTCGGTGTTTTTAGGCGGTGATGTCCTACCGTTCCCTGCTCTGCTGAGGACGGCGATGACAAGTTCCATGCCAAACGCCTCAGTGGCGTCTGCACGGGTGACTCAGAGGCGGCGTCCTCATGACGCCTCCTCTTCCACTCATTTAGAGTGACTTGGTCATCCTCGTCTCATGACTTAATAATGGTAGCTTTCCTTTTTTGCGAGGCCACTCTTTACTCGCCAAGCCAGAGTTTCCCCCCAGTCAGTGGACCAGTGGGTTTCTTCTTCCCGACTGCATCAGGCATAGGCTACTTCGTGGCAGCCTAGCACCGCGCACACGCCGCCGGGCTCTCTTCCTGGTTGGCATCATCCTCAGCCGCCTTCTCTCGTATATTATCACCAGAGAGAGGGTATCACAAGTCCTCCTCAGGCAACGGCTCTAGAAATGCCAAGTAAAGCTAAACTGTTTGTCAACTGAGTTGCAATACCCAGTCCCCGGCTATGCACAAGGCTAAATAGATGGCTAATAATTGATGCACCTTTTGATACATCCTTGCGTAAGACGCGAAAGTTATAGTAAAACTATAACATACGAACTCATGCTTTGCACAGAGTTTCTAGGTGGACCACAACTTTATTGTGTTCTGGTCGGAGCTCTGCAGCATCCCAGAAAGAATGGTAGTTGCCGTAATAATGTGAAGTAGAGGAAAATGGTTAAACCATAGTCCTAACCGGAGCTAAGCTAGTCGATCGGACCCCCTTTTACCATTTGTCCAAAATGAGCCATTAACAATCTTAACTTTATTAAGAGGGATGAAGAAGCTGTGCCTCTTGTACCCAGTCTCCGGTTCATCCGTGGGACCAAGTCAATGGGAACGGAGAAATATGCTGTAAATAGAGCAGGATTTTATCGTGCTCAAATTGATGGTTGGTGGCCAACCAGAAAAAACGCATTCCTATGACACGCGTCCATGTCAAATAGGAAGCAAACAACCAGACAAATGCATTCACAAATGCCACGTGTCCGTGTCAAATAAGAAGCAAGTAGGTCTGTTGTAAAATGAATCAACTTTGTGCACAAGGTGCAAAACAGTGGTAGTAAATGAGGAGCAAAACGAATGGCAAAACGAAAGGCGATAAACCCGATTGAAAGACTAAGTCGATGGTTTAAAAAATTAAACTGTAACTTTGCTACAATATTGCACGTGGTGCAAAGTCACAGCTTGGCTGTGAGCCTAGTCCCCAACTTTGCTGCGAGACCAAGAGCACGGAATCGTACTCGGATATGACGGCGGAGTCATGGTCTAGGTGCGCGACGCCCAAGGAGATGAGAGCAGCTCGGACGATGACTCGGGCGGCCCGCGTGGCTTTGCGCGATGATATGCTTCTGGTTTAGACGAGTACACAGAGTCGTAGTCGTATCCGATCGAGTGGATGAACGCAATTCAGATGGCTTGCCGTGGCTCGCATTATGACTTGACGTAGTCGGCATGTCAGCCAAGTGATCGGTGTAACATCCGAGGAGATGCACATCTCGGATAACTCAGATGATGACTCGGATGAGCTCGATGTGGTTTGCTGGCAATTGGATCGTGCCATAGTGGAGACATAGTCAGACCGAGGGCCGGGGCCCTACGGTCATGCGTAGTCGACGCGGCTTGATGAAGTGCATCGCGTCATGAAGAAGTCGCACTCCTTGCTGTCGGTGGTAGGCCGAGTGGATGAATGCTCGTTGGATGTGGTCAGCGTGTCGGCGAAGTGGCCGGCGTGTCCGAGCAGATGGATGTCGCTGCTTGGCTCCATAATCGTGGTCGTCGCGTCTTGCCGAAAGACGCTACACCGTGACAAGCCGAGTTGCCACGGGCGGCATTGATGAAGAAGGATGCAATAGCAAGGCCATGTGGTGAAGCTTGTGTGCAGCATCTTGAGATTGGATCCGACGAGAGTTGGCTTGTTGATCCAGCACCTCCCCCACGGTAGCCGGTTCGTGCAATCGGGTGCACTGGCCGCCGTCTTGAACGTGATGTTGATGTTGAGTGACGCCCGCCGTAGGGAGCCGAGTCGGAGCGAATGACGTCTTGCTTGTGAAGTGGTCCGCGTGTCCGAGCAGATCGGACATCGACGGTGTCGGCCACCCAAGACTCGTTCCCAATGGCTAACATGTATATGCGTCGCCTCTCATGATCTTGTAGATCGGATCATAGCAGATCGTATTTGTCCTTGTAGGATAATGAAGGAGGCTGCCGATCGACTGACGCAGTTGAGTCCTTTGTTCGGACGAAATTGATCTCATGTTGGCGCCAATGGGCAACAACAAATCTATATATGCGTGTATGAGTATGGCATACGCATGCACAAACATACGTACGAATCTTGGCCCTTGTTTTCTTGTCTTCTTGATCGGGCCATGGTGCTTGCTGATCGAAAGGGGATCATGCCGTTGTAGCGTTCGACGAAGTAGCCGGAGTCCTGTGCACGCCGCGTTGGACGCAGTTGTTAGGGCCAGGGGTCTTGTATTCCGTGCATGCATGTAGCTTCGCGCGTCTTCCTTTGGTGGCCTCGATTGGATCTTGAAGACCGGATGATGGTTCAGAGTCGTGGTCGTAGAGCCCGAGAGGTCTGGACTGACGCCATGATCGATCAGACGAGTTGCCGGATCCGTCGACCTCGAGATTGATCCCGAGATCTGGTCGACCGGCGTTTGTCGTTGATGAAGTACGTCCGCAGCAGGAATCCGAGTTGCCACGGTTGTACGTTTGCTCCTGTACATGTTGCCGTCGTTGCAGCGGTGTGCTCTGGTTGCGTGTGGTGCAAACTGTTGGCACGTGCGTGTCCATCTTCTGCTCTGAACAATGGCGACGAGCGTGTGCCTTGGGTTCGATGATCTCACATGTACATGCATCTTGCTCGGTCATGGTGAAATGTCGCTATGATGCATGGTAAATAAGAGATTTGCATTAATAAATGTGAACTAGATACTTTGAAAATTTACTTAGCTTTCTGCATGCTCGATCAGATGAAGTGACTGTAGTTGCTATTTTTGGTTATGACTCGCATGCAGATTGGATCTTGGCCTTGGTATTTTCCGTGCATGCATGTCAGAAATTCGCGATCTGATTGGTGTGAGCTGATGACGGAGATCTGTATTGCCGGTGCCTGCCAGCGGCAATGGGTGCACTTCATGATGACGACGATGGCTCGGACGGCTTGCTTCTTCCGGGTGCACCACCGCCATGACATGCATTCACGCCTATTTTTGGCCCAGAATGACGACAAGAAACCACGGTTGATCTGTATGAGTCTTCTTCCCGTGTGCATGCAAACCATGTTAAGGTTGCTCGGTCATGCAGATTGTACGGACGTCTCGCCCAGCTTAATTGCTTTGGAAGTTGGAGACGCCAAGATGCGTGATGAGCTTGGTCGGTGATACGATGATGAGGCTGAACAGTGCATGAGCTGTTGATGAAAAACCGGAGAATTAGCTGTACAGTGCACATGGCACTGAGCTTTGGAAAAGAAAAATGTCATGGGAGTCCCCAAATGCGCTGGTGACTCTCGCATTAAGAAGATGCCAAGCAGTTCCCAGCTCCGCTGGCGACGTACGCAATGTAGCTGACGGTGAAATCGAGCGACGAGCAGTTGCATCAGCTGGTCCAGGAGCTCCGAACAGCCCAACTGGTCAGCGATGAAGTCCATTTGCCAAGGGGTGTGACCACCTGGACGATGATCTTTTTGTCCTTCACTATTAATCTAGTCCCCGAGCATAGGAATAAGCTCGACAACTGAGCTGAACCCCTTTCAAATGGAGAAATATCACGGAGATGTATGAAGGTCGGAGAATTTAAATCTTGACTTAGCTTGATTGATGCCGAGTGGAGGAATCGGCGCGCCTCGATGTTCGAGTAAACGGACGTAGCTGAAATGGTTCGGCGTGCTTGCTGGCGGCTCGCTGCTGTGAGATCAGTGTACGTAACTGTGGAGCCAGAATGACATGCCGACCAGGCTGTGACCTGGGAATCGGGTATACATGCTTTTATCGTGAGAATTAAGTTTGCCACGAAAATGTGCCGCAGATCGGTTCGTTTGTGCTTGAAAAAGCATCGGCACCAGGCGTTCATGTAGAAGAGCTAGCCTTATGCGCAGGTTTGGAACGGCGATTTCTGTTTGGAGCCGTGATGTCATGGTAGCCAAGTAGAGTTGTTGGCGTGTCATGATGTCTGAGGAGACGAGCGTTTCTAGGGCGGCCGGCTGACAGCGTGGCTCTCGATCCTTCAGCCTATCTTCATGCCGTTAGTCGCGGCGCCGTTCTTCGTGACGTTCGACATTGCAACGTGGCCGGCGGTTGAGAGGTCTGAGCGACGTTGTCCTTGTGCCATCGGTCGGGTGCGCAGAGACGTTATCGGAGTCGAACGCACAGAGTCGTCGTCGATGGGTGCAGTTGGAGCCTAACGGAATCAATTATCCGCGTGCGGAGGCGGAGCACTTTGGGCATGTTCTTGCATCCGCATGCATATGCACGTACATGCACGCCAATTTGCATTCGCGATGCAGGCATCAAGTCGTAGGAGTAGTATGGTTCACTTGCCGGAGAAGTCGGAGCTAGAGGACATCATGTCTGCACCGCCATGCCTGTTCTCCTGGAGTCGTGGTCGGGAGTGCTCAGATGCGTGGTGTCGTGGGATGACAACTGGTTGCAGGCGCAGCAAGTCAAGAGCGAAGGCCGTTGTTGCCGTTGATAATTATGAAGACGAATAAAGATGTTCGAATGGCATGGCTAGCAACGAGGTCTGAGTGTCGCTCCGTGCTGGCACCGAGTTCGCTGTTAGTCAATGAGTCGATGACCTGAACCACGGCGTGCTATCCATGGAGCGTCTTGAAATGGTGACATGGTCCACGCCGACATTGGGTGGTGCGACTAAATTCTTGTTATTGTGGGTGTGTGGAGTCCGCGTCGTAGAGGCGTAGTCGACCTGTGGCATCTATAGACTCACTCGACGGCACGATGTAGTTTGCTCGATGTAGTTGGAGCCGTGTCATCGTCGTGGTCGATCCGACATGGTCGGAGCACGGGTTCTGTACAAAAAGCAGGAGCTCATGGACACGCAGAATAACGTAGCTTGACGCAGTCCTTAGCAAGGGAAGGCGGAGGCCTCGAGCGCGTTTAGCCGAGGTTTGGCAGTCGGCTTGCGTGAAGATGCACGTTAACCTCCTTGCTTCGTGGGTGATAGCCGCCACCATGGTGTACTGGTGATGTACCGTGACCGCGTAGGAGCACAAGGCCGTCAGCAAACAGGCCGTCAGCAAACGCACAAGTACTATGCTTGCTCGAGTGATGCTCTGGCTGGAGTTTGATGCTGTTACAAACGCACAGCTTGCCGTCGGCGAGGATTATTCCTGGCGAAATAATCATACACACATGTAGATATCCATATACATACCATATATCATGGGATATGAGATTGGAAATTAGATATACGGAGTATTGACTTAGCTCTGCTCCATATTAATTGGTCAGACGTGATGCACGCGTGTGCATGTTCGCATGCAAGTGCAAGCCTGCACAATGAACTTGCGTGACCGTGTAGAATGGATCGTAGACCCCCCTTGAATTGTTGGCTGGGAACCTTCGATGGTGTTGGTTCCGAGTCCGGCCCACGCGAGGGCATAGTCGCCCGAGAGCGCGGAGTCCCGCTCGGATAGCTGGATAGGCGAGCGGAGTCGTGGTCGGCTCAATGACAGTTCGAACGGCCCGGAGATAAGTCGATGGTATCAGCAACCTGCTGCCAAGGTGCGCCACGAGCACGACATGTATTCTGTTTTGGCGTCCCTGCGTCATTGCATCGTCTCCTCCGAGCTCCGGCGGCGGGCCGCCGATCGTGTCGCCATGAAAACTCTGGATAACCGCGAAGACAGACGTAGACACGCAATAGAATGCTTATAATAATCTGAAAATTGAAACATGACTTAGCTTGGCGAGCGGACGAGATCCACGCATGTGTGTGCATGCAAGCCAAGATTGGATCGTAGGGCTGCTGCTTAGTCGATGAGATCATGTCTCTTAGTCGATGATGTAGTACTGCTGCTTGCCAGCGGCATAGAGTCCGATAGATGGGTTGTTGTCCGACACCCGTGCTAGAAAATATTCCATACGCGTATATGCATATGTGTATATAGGCTAGTTAATTAGCCTTTGCAAATCATCCGAAGGTTCTCTCCTGGGATGCCTTGTCCCGAGTGGTCGAAGCCATCAATCTTGAGGTCGGACGGGTCCGCTATTCTTGGGAGCTAGATCGAATCGAACTCGGTTGGGAAGGAGTCAGATCCGGACTCGATGAAAAATAGATTTACCGACCGATTTGATGAGAATTCGATCTGTACGTATGATGCATGCATGCAAGTCGGACTCGATCAACTTGCATGTCATAGTAGATACGTTTATGTTCCTGATGGCTTGTCATCAGAGATTGCATGACATATATATATAGAGTAAATTACACTCACCATACAACAACTATCTATGTGGGTGCATATTAATCCAACATCTTGTAATTTGTCCAGTTTAATGCAGAAACTATCTAGGTGGGTGCATATTAGTCCAACCTCTTCTAATATGTTTAATTTAATATGAGAACTTTACTCATTGGTGCGTATACAGTCCAAGCATCATAATAATGTGTCTTTGTATACTCTTAATCACTGTCACCGGAAGATACACTTTAGCACACTCATATGATCCAATACTCCGATTTTACTATATATTACGATATATTTCTAAATTTAGCTTAATATAAAAGCTTATCACTTCAAATTTGTATTTTGATTTTTAGTTTAGTAATCTTAAAGGAAGTTAAACCATGTGCTCATTGCCAATCCTTCCTTCGCAATCTGTTATTTCACTGAGTTAAGTTTTATGTTTTTTACTAATAGATCTATTCACTAACCATTCTAGGTGCAATGGTGGTGTCTACTAAATCGTCTTCTTTTTTGTGTCAATTACATCCTTTCATTTTTTCTTCTTTTTCGTTTCTTTTTTCTTGGATTGGTAAACCAGTACAAGAACTTGATTACTTCGATTATAGCTAAACCAAACAAAAAAAACATAAAGCCAAATTTTATCGATTCTTGTTTTTTTTTAAAAAAAAACCTATCAGTCTCTGATTCTTATGCGGTGAACAACCCATGTATGAGCTTTAGCAAACCATGACTGATCATGGGTCTAGGGATGAAAGCTGGTGAAAATAATATTATATATATATTACAGGTTTGGTATTTTTAATATTTATAAAATCAATAGGACCTTTTATATTTGGCCACATTCATATATCATATCATATATAGGAAATGATTCAAGTTGAGTGGTGTGCTAGAGTATAAAAAGACATATTATTGTAATATTTGGACCGTATATGCACTAATAAACCAAGTTCTCGCGTCAAATTAAATAGATTAGAAGATGTTGGACTAACATGCACCCACCTAAATAGTTGTTGTATTAATTTAAATAAATTACAAGATATTGGACTAACATGCACCCACATAGATAGTTGTTGTATGATGAGTGCAATTTACTCATATATGTATATATGCCCTTTTGTCTGTTATCAAAACGAGACAATGAACGCCATTTTTCCTGGCATGCATTCGATTGGATCTGCTGGAGAATCCATGCATGCAGATTTGCCTTTGATGAGGGAATAAGTATGGCGCTGATGTTATCGTGCCAACCGAGGGGATTCACATGCTAGGTAGCAGGTCATCAGATCGAGCCGCAACGATGCCGATGGTGAACAAAACCGTCTATGTTGATGAGCTTTGATCCGGCAGCTCGTCGGACCAGGAAACTCTGGACGTATCATCCGTGCGTGTGCACGTGAATTCCCTTCGGGGGGCGATGTCAAGAGTACGACGCGAGAGATGCCGCCGTGCCGTGTAAGCTGGCGTAAGAGAGCCGAGTTGCCGGATCCGTCGACCTCGAGATTGTTCCCGAGATCTGGTCGGTCGGCAGTGTTGTTTGAAGAAGTCTCCGTCTGGCTCGCTGTAACATCCCAAAAATCCGAGTTACAAAATTTTTGCCAAAAACCCATGAGTGGTGATGTGCCATGTAGTTGCAACCCAAAAACCCCACATAGATTAACCCGGAGTTTGCATTAGTTTTTATTTTTCATCATGCATTTTAAATTCAAGTTTGAGTTGGAGTTTTTGGATGTTTTGGGTGCTTAATTTAAATCAACTTAAAGCATATTTATTTATTGTGTCATAAATAAATATGAAATCACCTATACAAGTTAAGGGACTAGTGCCCAAAATCAAGCCTACGACTACCTATGACCTCCATGGAATTTTGCACCCATATGCCAAAGTATGAAAGGAATTCAAAACACCAAAAGAAGGAAACCAGAAAAAGAAAAGAGAAAAGAAAAAGGAAAGCAAAGTGAAAGCAATTCTGGCCCGAAACCACCTGCTGGCCCATCTCTTCTACTCCCTCCCTTTTCCTTTTCTTCGCGGACCGAGCACAACGGCCCAACCAGCCGCTGCCGGCCCACTCCCCTCTTTCCCTCTCGCCGGCCCGCTCGGATCGACGCAAGGCGACAGACAGGCCGCGCCGCCACCTGCCGCTGGCGAAGCGACCCCGCACTGGCCCCACCTGTCATAAGCTCCGTACGCTTCCCCTCTGCTTTCCCCTCCCGAGCTCTACTTTTGACCGAGAGCCGCGGCGCGTCGCGACCACGCCACCGCCCCGCACCGTTCGATCGGCGCTCCCGCAAGATCGACGCCGTGGAGCCGCGTAACCTGGGCCAACAGGACCTGGCAGAGGAGCGTCGCGCCGCGAGGATTTTGCTCTCGCGCGCCCGCGGCCGTTGCCGCGCACAGGCGCTGTTCCCCACTGCGCCGCCTCGCTTCCTTGGCCCCCAAGGCGGACGCAAGTGCGCCGTGACGCACGCCGAGCCCCACTGGAGCCCTAGGCCACCCCTCGGCCCCGTAGGGTTTCTCCAACCGCGCCGCCGCTTGCGGCTTCCACCAAGACACCGCTAGCCCGCTAGAACGGAAGAGAAGAAGGAGGAAAGGAAAGGGGGAAGAAGAAGGCGGGGAGGAGCCGCCATCGCCGGGGAAGAAGAAGCCGTGCGCCGCCGCGGGGAGAAGGGGAACGCCGCCGGGGAGCTGCCGTCGCCGTCCGCTTCGTCACGCCGTACCGCAAGCCGTACCCCGACGCCCTAGACCACCGCGATACCGAGCCGTACCCCGACGTCCTCGACCGCGCCAGTGAGCACCACACTGCCCCCAGTCCAACCTTGCCCATGCTACCATGGTCATGGCGCCCCGAGCGCGTAGGCCGAGCTCCGCCCAGCTCTTGGACACAAGCACACACCAGCACGGACTAGCCCGGCCACCTGTGTGCGGCGCCACCACACGCCGCCGCCCCGACCTCCATGTCCGCCGCGCCGTGGCCACGCCAAGCCGCGGTGCGCGCCTTTGAATTCCGGCCATCACCGGCCGCTCGGACACGCTGGACCCCGGGGACCATGTCCGCCGCGATGGGGCGCATCTCCATGCGCGCGCCGCGGGCCCGAGACACCCCCGAGGGCATTCACTTGCCTCGCCATCGGAGGACGAGGCCGCACGGGACGCTCCGGGAGCGCCACCGTGGCGCCCTTCGCGCCGGCCGGCTCCGGCCACCTCGCGTGTCGAGGTTGCGCCGTCGAACCGCGCCGCGGCTGCTGCACGCACGCCGCAGCACCACCGGGAGGCGAAGGAAACGCCTTGGTGGCCATGTCGACGTGCTGCCGCGCATGCCACCATGGCCGCCGGCGCCGCCGCATGCCACCATGCGCCGCCGGGCATAAAACTCGCTGCCGTCTTGTCAAGGTGTCATCTTGAAGCGCCAATCGAAGCTCTGGGCGCTCAATTGGGCCCCGGAGGCCTTCTTACCCAACGCTACGGAGCGCCGCCGCCGCCACACCGCCGCCATCGCGTCGGAGAGGTGACCGTCCCTATTGCCATCAGCCGTGGGCACCGCCATGCTCCTCTCGGCATCGCGGAGCCGACGCGCTCGCCGCCGAGGCCGGAGCGCCGCCCCAGCGCTCCAACGCGCCGCCTTGCCGCCGCTGGCCGCTCCCGGCCACGCGCCCGACATGGCGATGGGGTGAAGATGGGGATGGAGGGATGGTGCCGGGTGTGTGGACGTGGTCCGTGTGAACCGAGCCACGCGGGTGGGTCCACGTGCACCAGTCCACCATACACCGGATTCGGTGGACCAAGGAGCCCCTGCGAGTCTCCATGAACCAAGTCCGGGTGGACCGAGTCGCTGGCAGTGGACCCCCACCGTCGCCTGTCCACCGCGGACCAAGGCTGTGCGCTGAGCCCGATCCAGATCCAGTTGCGCCACATGGCAAGCTGAGAGGCGGCCACGTGTTGGGCCTGGCCCGGCCCAGTCCAGCCCACTGGCCCGTGTCGGCCCATTTTCGGCCCATCTGCGGCCCATTTTTGGCCCATTGGGCTGTTGACTTGGTCAACACTGACGTCAGCAGGTCCCACGTGTCATGCTGACGTCAGCAGCCACATCAGCGCCACGTCAGCCTTGCTTGCCCAGTCAGCCGCCCCTGTGCGACACGTGGCGGGCCCCCGTGATGCCACGTGTCGGCCCCCCGAATTAATCCCCGTTTAATCTTTTTCTAATATGTTTCAAATTCGAAATTCATAACTAATTGCTCGTAGCTCCGAAAAATACAATCAAGGTACCAAAATTTTCAGTAAATCAAGCACAATAATCTGAAGCTATGTTTGAGTGCATTTGGTTCTTCCATATTTTATTTGCCTCTTTGTGAACTCTATAGGAGTCGCTAACGTGACTATTAAATATTCGTTTCAGAGCCGGACGAGGAGCAGGACTTTGACCAGGACGACTACGAGTACGACGAGGAGTTGACGACGAAGAAGGTGCCACATCCCATCCACTTTCTTAGATCCCATTACGCATTGCAATACACTTTACTTTCTGTAATACATTCTTTTCCTGTGATAGGTTGCATGGTAGTATTTATACTTGTTCGGCCCTGCCTTGATTCGACTATCACCCTGCTACCGCTGTTAGGCTAGACTTGCGCTTACTACCTTTTTGCTCTCGTGTTACTTCTACTACGCTTTATATCTGTGATGTGAGGCGTGGTGGACACGGAGATTATATGGGGGATGTTATGGTTGGATCATGGAGAGCGTGCTGCGTGAGTCTTGGGTGAGTGGTGAGGGTTGAGTCGGCTGAACAGGGATCACGACGAGCTTTGAGTGAGTCTTGCCGAGGGGATACGGCCTGGGTATCCCCGCTTTGTGAGTACCTGTGGCGGGTAACTGGTTTGGATTGAGGTGTCCTTGGTGTGAGCTCCTTGGGGTGGAGCCTTGGAAAGGGGGTGCCGTGGCGGACGGTAAAGATTGGCCCATACGGGGGAGATATCGCTGTTCGGCCAATACCTAAGGACTTGAGGGCTAGTAACCGGATCATTGGATGCCTTACTTTCCCCTCGCTCTCCAATGGGAGGGGAGACGGTCTAACCATCTGGTAGAACGAATGCCATTACTGTTGGAAGAAAGCAGAATGTGTCGCGAGGTACGGGCCGAGAGTGCTCACACCCTCCTTAACCAACATAGTGACCCCTTTGGCCTGGTACTATGTCTCACAGTCTCGGCGGCCAGGGCCGAGTGGCAGGATGGTATTCGTTCTAGGCTTATGGCGATCGGTATCTCGCCTAGATGATGATCGGATCGATGATGGCTATCTTGTGGATTAGTGAAACCTCTGCAGAGTGTATGGTTGATCGATCGATACATATGCTGACTCGTCGGCTATGGACCAAGTCCCGTGTGATGCTTGCTGGACTAGGAGAGGAGTCTTCTATCTTTCTGGATGAGTACGTGTGGTTGGGATTGATTCCGGCTGTGAACCTTGGGAGGTTGTGGGCCGCTGAGGCATGACGAGAGGGAGTCGTTCATGTCGACCACGCGTGGCGTGGAAGGGGTGTGTGGTGTGAGGTGTGTGGTATGGATGGGTTGGTGGATGGATTTGGAATGGATAAAATTTGACCAACTATATATATTAAACTTGGTTACTATGCATAGGAAACCCCGGCTTTATAGGTTCCCTTGTTATACCCTGTATTTACTTTTATTGCATCCAATTCCACAAATAAGCATAGGGTGGGAATGTGGCCAGTACAATTCGTACTGATACTTTGGATAAACAGGTGATGAGGACGAGTACGACTATGATGATGATAGCTATGAGGATTAGTGGGTGTCGTTCCTACGCTCAAGTGTTCAGAGATCGTGTTGATGCTTCCGCTTCTACCTTCAGATGTTCCGGATGTTTACTTTTCAGTTGATTCCGCCGTTGTGGCGATGTAATAAATTATTGTAATCCCGTACTATTTTATTTTCCTGAGACGATGTATGGAATGATATCAGCTGAACTATCGTAATATGATGGATTCTATCTGTCGTGTTACCCTCGAATCTGTGAGATTCCCATCGCGGAATTTGAGGATGTTTCAGTTGGTATCGGCTCCTGGTTTCGATCCAGGGACGAGACCCTTAGGATTGGACGACTAGTATAAGAGCCAGACCTTCTTTCGGTTATATCACTGACCATTGCATCTCTTTTATGCATGGCTTATCTTTATATCTGACTTGCTGACCAAACTTCCCTTGAAACCTGCAGATGACAAGCCTAGAAAACCCTCCAGTCGAGCCTTTACCACCCTACCCCACCCTCAAGCTGACCTACATGGGGAAGATGCCTGGTGGTTTCTCCCTAACCCTCTATCGAGTGCTGAAGACCCTAGACGTCCCTGTTGATGAGATCAATTACGTCTGCTCAGGACAGCCAGGGGAAGATGGAGGAATTAAGGGCCACGTCGTCACCAGTGTGGAAGTACCTGCATGTCTGATCCTGCCCTCGGTGACTGCCTTCACCGAGATGTCGGTGGACGAGACCTGTGAGGAGGGGATTCAAGCAGTTGCCCACAAAGCTCTCCGCCGTGCACTGCGAGACCACTACCTCTACCTGCAGGCGACAGAGTTTCGCCTACTCCCTTAGGCCCTCCGCCTTGAGCTTGCTCCTGAAGCGCAAGTCGTCGAGGCCTTCACCAGAGCCAGCTATGAGGTTGACCCCTGTCTTCGTGCCTCTGGTTACCACCTGGTGAACCAGGATCGCATACATTGAGGGACCGGAGAAGAGGAACCGTAGCTACCATGGTCTCTTGCGGGATCACCAGAGTGGCTAGCCAAGGGAATCGAGGAAAATACCAAGCTGCGAGAGACAAAGGCTAGACCGCAAGACCGCCGCCGCCAAGCTAGCAAACACAAGGATGAAATAGCTGACCTCCGTAACAAGACCGCCGACATCGGCAATGGGAATGTGTACCTAGATTGCAAGGTCCTAGAGCTACGTAGAGACCTCCCGGATAGGAGTGCGGCCTTAGCCGGTGCACGAGAGCAAGCCAAGGAGCTATGGAGTGCGGATGCACACCCTCGGAACAAGAACCCGACCCGAAGAGAGCTCAAGGAGCGAAGGTCAAGGCCGTGAGGAACCAGGGTCACCTCATCAACTCTATGAGGATGAACGAGTTTCTCCGCGAGAAGCTCAAGTTGACCGAAGAAGCTTGGGCCATGTCGGACAAGAAGCGACTCGGGAGCCGGAAGAAGTTCCGGCGGTGCCCCCACACAAGCGCGTGCGGCCTTACAAGGAGACGTTCAAGCTCGGCGAGTCGACTCGAACTTCAAGGACTGCCCCGCACTCGCCGGAGTGAAGCCCACTGATGAGCACGCCGAGGCTCTCGCCTACGTCAGGCGCCTGCGCAAGACCAGGACAGAGATAAGAGTTTCTGGCGAGCGCGTTCCGTCAGCAGTTCACCACCAGGAGTAGGTGTGAGTGTGTCGGACCCTGCGTGGTCAAGTATCATGTTCTATCATAGCTGAGTAGCCACCAGTCATGAGTCGTGTGAGACGTGAGTTGTCATGATGTACCCCCCATGAGTTACCATGCGTAGAACGAACCCTGTCAGCACTATTATTACTATGTCATAATATTTTATTCCACCCATGTAATGAGTGATCGGATTTTATCGCTTCTTATGGTTTTTATTGCTTCTTTGCATGAGTGTTGGATAGAACAAATGTTTTTCCCTTAAATTGTTGAAATCAATTAATTCTATTGAACTATATAATAATGTACTATGGGTACTAAACTCTTATGGCCGTGTCACAGATGTCAACCAGTCGTTCAGCTCGCCTTGAACGCCGCCCACCGTCCCCCGGGCCAGCCCTGGGACGTGGTGCCCGTGGTCGTGGCCGTGGACGTGGTCGTGGCCGTGGACGTGGTCGCGGCCGCAATCTCAACATGGGCGGTGATGACCGACGTGAAGTGACCCCGCCACCAGTCAACAATGAGGGTGAAGAAGTTCCAGCTGAGAATGCGCCTAGAGGAGGCAGAGAGGAAGTGCCAGGTGGAGGAGGTGGGCAGGAGGTTCCCCCTGGAGGTGGAGGCGGCAATGCTCCACCACCACCACCGCCGAACCTAGCTGAGGTCATGGCGCAGCAGACTCAGCTTCTTGCCGCTCTGGTCAATGGTGCCAACCGCCGCCAGGGTGGTCCGCCCGAGGACTTTCAGCGGAAGCTGGAGGGATTTCTGAAGCTGCGTCCCCCACCTTTGATGGTCTGAATGCGGACCCAATGGTTGCTGATGATTGGCTGAAGGAAATTGAGAAGAAGCTTGATCTCACTACCTGCACCGATGAGGAGTGCGTTGGGATTGCTGCCCACCAGCTTGTAGGTGGAGGTCGCTCGTGGTGGGACAGCTACTGCGAATCCCACGAGGACCCTGCCAACATCTCATGGGATGAGTTCATGGAGGAGTTCCGCGATTTCTTTATCCCTAAGGGCGCCATGAAGGCCAAGGAGAAGGAGTTCCGCAACGTCACTATGATCCGCAATGAGAGGGTTCATGAGTACACCAACCGCTTTACCAACCTGCTGCGCTATGCCCCACCTGCTTGTGCTGCTGATGAGAATGAGAAGATGTACTACTACCGTGAAGGTCTGAGTACCCGCATCAAGCTGGCCCTCTCTGGTACAGAGAGCCGTACACTGAGAGAGCTCATTGACCGTTGCATGGACATTGAGAAGGATCGCATGGAAGCAGATGCTCTGCGTGACAAGAAAGAGAGGAAGCGTTGTCCTGAAGGATCCTCTCGAGCTCCCCCTCGGAAGCGCCGCAAAGAGGCCCCTGTGCAAGGCCGCTACCGCAACACTAAGAACTTTGCGCCTGCAGCTGGTCGTGGTGGGGGTAACTACACCAACAACTACCCTCGCCAGAGCAACCCGATGGTGAACCGCCCCGCGGGGAACCGCTCCGCGCCTGGTCGTCCCGCGCTGAATAACAGCAATTGGAGGGCTCCCGCGACAACCCCAACAGGCGGTATGGGCCCTACTTGCTATGGTTGCGGACAGCCGGGTCACAAGGTCATAGACTATCCTCAGAAGACTGCTACCCCTAGAGCTCAGAACACTCAGCACCGTGCTTCTGCCCCGCGAGGTCGTCTCACTCACCTGACCGCAGAAGATGCACAGGCTGCCCCAGACGTGGTGTACGGTATGTTTTTAGTACATGGTGCAAAAGCTTTCGTACTTTTTGATTCTGGAGCTACTTGTTCTTACATATCTGCTAAGTACGCTAGAGAGCATAACATACCAGTTACTCCCCGTAGAGAACCTATCATTACCAGCTCACCCCTAGGAGAACTCAAGAGTACCCACCTATGCAAGGGAGTGAAACTTACCATTGAGGGTCTTACCTTTCTAGCCAACCTCACCCTGCTACCCTCCACCGGTCTAGATGTTATCCTAGGGATGGATTGGTTAACCAAACACCGAGGAGTCATATCTTGCTCACCCGCATACGTACGGATAACCCATCCTAGTGGCCAAGCCGTTAGATGCCTAGCCCGCATGCACGAACAGTTAACCAACCTCCTATGTGCCCTAGCAACCAAACCCGAAGCCAAAACAGAACCCAAGACAGTAGATGATGTGCCCGTGGTAAGAGACTATGCTGATGTTTTCCCTGAGGAATTACCAGGAATGCCCCCTGACCGTGATGTGGAATTCGTCATCGACCTCATGCCTGGGGCGGGTCCCATTGCTAAGTGACCCTACCGCATGTCAGTAGATGAGCTAGATGAGCTCAAGAAGCAGTTGAAGGAGCTCTCTGATAAAGGCTTCATTCGACCCAGTGCTTCTCCCTGGGGATCTCCTGTCTTGTTCGTGAAGAAGAAACATGGCTCAATGAGGATGTGCATCGATTATCGTAATCTGAATGCCATCACCATCAAGAACAAGTACCCCCTGCCAAGGATAGATGATTTGCTGGATCAGTTGAGAGGTGCCAAGTACTTCTCCAAGATTGATCTCAGATCAGGCTATCACCAGATGAAGATTCGGGAGGAAGACATTCCTAAGACTGCCTTTGTCACCCGATATGGCTAGTATGAGTGCACAGTGGTGTCCTTCGGACTCACAAATGCTCCTGCCTTCTTCATGAACATGATGAATAAGGTATTCATGGATGTGCTCGACAAATTTGTCGTGGTATTCATTGATGACATTCTTATCTACTCTGCCACTGCTGAAGAGCATGAAGAACATCTGAGAACAGTGCTCGAAAGATTGAGTCTACATCAGCTATATGCCAAGTTTAGCAAGTGTGAATTCTGGCTTGAGGAAGTTGCCTTCTTGGGTCATGTGCTTTCAGCTGATGGTGTTGCTATAGACCCTGCCAAGATTGAAGCCGTGAAGGAATGGGAACAACCCCGTTCTGTGACCGAAGTCAGGAGTTTCTTGGGATTGGCTGGATATTATCGTTGATTCATCGAGAACTTCTCCAAGATAGCTCACCCTATGACCAACCTCTTGAAGAAGACCAAGGAGTTTGAGTGGACGCCCGAGTGCGAACAAAGCTTCCAGACTCTGAAAGAAAGTTTAACCACCACCCCAGTACTGGCATTACCAGATATCAGCAAGGACTTTGTAGTCTATTGTGATGCCTCCCGTCAAGGACTCGGTTGCGTGCGATGCGTAATGGTAAAGTCATTGCTTATGCTTCTCGCCAAATGAAAGACCACAAATAACGTTATCCTACCCATGATCTCGAGCTAGCCGGTCGTTCATGCTCAAGATCTCGGAGGCATTACTTGATTGGCAACAAGTGTGATATCTATACTGACCACAAGAGCTTGAAATACTTCTTTACTCAAGAAGACTTGAACATGAGGCAGCGCCGATGGCTAGAGCTCATCAAAGACTATGACCTCGAAATACACTACCATCCGGGGAAAGCCAATGTAGTTGCCGACGCTCTCAGTCGCAAGAGCTACTGTCACACCCTGATCTCAGAATCCGTGCCACCTAGCTTAAACAGGAGCTTGAGGACTTTCAGCTTGAAATAGTACCTCATGGCCTGCTAAATGAGCTCCGCATCTAGTACAACCTCACTGATCGCATCCGCGAAGCCCAAAAGGAATGTAAGGACCTGCAGCGCATCCGTGGTCTGATGGAGCGTGGGTATAACCCCGAATTCAGAGAAGACGAACAAGGAGCCCTCTGGTGCAATGACAGAATTTGTGTGCCCTCCGATCCAGCTTTGCGAGAGGAGATTCTATCAGAAGCACATGATTCCAAATACTGCATTCACCCTGGTTGCGTGAAGATGTATCGTGACCTCAGGAAGCACTTCTGGTGGAAGAGCATGAAAGCAGACATTGCGGGACATGTGGCCCGATATGATATCTGCAACAGAGTCAAGGCCGAACACAAGAGACCCGCTGGTTTGCTAAAACCCCTTGATGTTCCCGAATGGAAGTGGGAGGACATATCCATGGATTTCATCGTAGGGTTGCCTCGCTCCACGCATGGAAACAATGCCATATTGGTGATAGTTGATCGCTTGACTAAAGTCACTCATTTCTTGCCTGTCAAAGAGACAATCTGAGTGGAACAGTTAGCTGATCTCTACAACAAGGAGATTCTCCGCTTGCATGGTGCCCCTAAAAGCATCGTATCTGATCGCGGATCCTTGTTCATGTCCCGTTTCTGGCAACAGATGCATAGATCCATTGGGACTAAGCTCGATTATAGTACAGCTTACCATCCTCAGACCGATGGCCAGACAGAAAGGGTGAACCAAATTCTGGAAGATATGCTTAGAGCCTGTGTCCTGCAATATGGGACTGATTGGGAGAAGAGCCTACCACATGCAGAATTCTCCTACAACAATAGCTACCAAGCCAGCATTAAGATGCCACCGTTTGAAGCTTTGTATGGGAGACCTTGCAACACTCCGCTTATGTGATCACAACCTGGTGAAAGAGTTTTTATGGAGCCGACAAGATCAAACAAGCCGAAGAGGGTGTTGCTCAAGTTCGAAAATCGAAGGCCGCTCGTAGTCGATGTAAGAGTTATGCTGACAAAAGGTGTAGAGACCTTGAATTCGAAGTTGGAGACTCTATTTATCTCAAGGTGTCTCCGCTTCGTGGTACCGTCCGGTTCCATGTGAAAGGGAAGGTTGCTCCAAGATACATAGGCCCCTACCCGATCATTGAGAGAATTGGGAAGCTTGCATACAGGCTTGAACTACCTCCAGAGTTGGCGGGAGTGCTTCCCGTCTTCCATGTGTCACAACTACGCAAGTGTCTGAAGCTGCCAGAGCAACAGCACGTGACCACCGACGTGCTAGATGTGCAAGACTCACTTGAGTACAAAGAACACCCGATCAAGATTCTCGGGATGGGACACCAAAGAAACTAGAAGCAAGTCCATTCCTATGTGCAAGGTTCAGTGGAGCAACCACACAGAAAGAGAAGCCACATGGGAGAAGGAGTCAGAGCTTCGTGCCATATACCCCTACCTCTTCGACGGGTAAGCTACATTTTTAAATCTCGGGGATGAGATTCTCGTAAGGGGGTAGGACTGTAACATTCCAAAAATCCGAGTTACAAAATTTTTGCCAAAAACCCATGAGTGGTGATGTGCCATGTAGTTGCAACCCAAAAACCCCACCTAGATTAACCCGGAGTTTGCATTAGTTTTTATTTTTCATCATGCATTTTAAATTCAAGTTTGAGTTGGAGTTTTTGGATCTTTTGGTTGCTTAATTTAAATCAACTCAAAGCATATTTATTTATTGTATCATAAATAAATATGAAATCACCTATACAAGTTAAGGGACTAGTGCCCAAAATCAAGCCTACGACTACCTATGACCTCCATGGAATTTTGCACCCATATGCCAAAGTATGAAAGGAATTCAAAACACCAAAAGAAGGAAACCGAGAAAAAGAAAAGAGAAAAGAAAAAGGAAAGCAAAGTGAAAGCAATTCGGCCCGAAACCACCTGCTGGCCCATCTCTTCTACTCCCTCCCTTTTCCTTTTCTTCGCGGACCGAGCACAACGGCCCAACCCGGCGCCGCTGCCGGCCCACTCCCCTCTTTCCCTCTCGCCGGCCCGCTCGGATCGACGCAAGGTGACAGACAGGCCGCGCCACCACCTGCCGCTGGCGAAGCGACCCCGCACTGGCCCCACCTATCATAAGCTCCGTACGCTTCCCCTCTGCTTTCCCCTCCCGAGCTCTACTTTTGACCGGGAGCCGCGGCGCGTCGCGACCACGCCACCGCCCCGCACCGTTCGATCGGCGCTCCCGCAAGATCGACGCCGTGGAGCCGCGCCACCTGGGCCGACAGGACCTGGCAGAGGAGCATCGTGCCACGAGGATTTTGCTCTCGTGCGCCTGCGGCCGTTGCCGCGCACATGCGCTGTTCCCCACTGCGCCGCCTCGCTTCCTTGGCCCCCAAGGCGGACGCAAGTGCGCCGTGACGCACGCCGAGCCCCACCGGAGCCCTAGGCCACCCCTCGACCGCTCGATCGCGATGGACACGGGATCGCCGTCCGCCGTGCCCTGTTCCAGCCGCTGCTCTATAAAACTCGAGCCCTCGGCCCGTAGGGTTTCTCCAACCGCGCCGCCGCTTGCGGCTTCCACCAAGACAACGCTAGCCCGCTAGAACGGAAGAGAAGAAGGAGGAGAGGAAAGGGGGAAGAAGAAGGCGGGGAGGAGCCGCCGCCGCCGGGGAAGAAGAAGCCGTGCGCCGCCGCGGGGAGAAGGGGAACGCCGCCGGGGAGCTGCCGTCGCCGTCCGCTTCGTCACGCCGTACCGCAAGCCGTACCCCGACGCCCTAGACCACCGCGACACCGAGCCGTACCCCGACGTCCTCGACCGCGCCAGTGAGCACCACACTGCCCCCAGTCCAACCTTGCCCATGCTACCATGGTCATGGCGCCTCGAGCGCATAGGCCGAGCTCCGCCCAGCTCTTGGACACACGCACACACCAGCACGGACTAGCCCGGCCACCTGTGTGCGGCGCCACCACACGCCGCCGCCCCGACCTCCATGTCCGCCGCGCCGTGGCCACGCCACATTGTGGTGCGCGCCTTCGAATTCAGGCCATCACCGGCCGCTGGGACACGCTGGACCCCGGGGACCATGTCCGCCGCGACGGGGCGCATCTCCATGCGCACGCCGCGGGCCCGAGACACCCCCGAGGGCATTCACTTGCCTCGCCATCGGAGGACGAGGCCGCACGGGACGCTCCGGGAGCGCCACCGTGGCGCCCTTCGTGCCGGCCGGCTCCGGCCACCTCGCGTGTCGAGGTTGCGCCGTCGAACCGCGCCGCGGCACGCTGCACGCCGCAGCTCCACCGGGAGGCGAAGGAAACGCCTTGGTGGCCATGTCGACGCGTTGCCGCACATGCCACCATGGCCGCCGGCGCCGCCGCATGCCACCATCACCGCCGGGCATAAAACTCGCTGCCGTCTTGTCAAGGTGTCATCTTGAAGCGCCAATCGATGCTCTGGGCGCTCAATTGGGCCCCGGAGGCCTTCTTACCCAACGCTACGGAGCGCCGCCGCCGCCACACCACCGCCGTCGCGTCGGAGAGGTGACCGTCCCTATTGCCGTCAGCCGTGGGCACCGCCATGCTCCTCTCAGCATCGCGGAGCCGACGCGCTCGCCGCCGAGGCCGGAGCGCCGCCCCAGCGCTCCAACGCGCCGCCTTGCCGCCGCTGGCCGCTCCCGGCCGCGCGCCCGACATGGCGATGGGGTGAAGATGGGGACGGAGGGGATGGTGCCGGGTGTGTGGACGTGGTCCGTGTGAACCGAGCCACAGCGGGTGGGTCCACGTGCACCAGTCCACCATACACCGGATTCGGTGGACCAAGGAGCCCCTGCGAGTCTCCATGAACCAAGTCCGGGTGGACCGAGTCGCTGGCAGTGGACCCCCACCGTCGCTGGCAGTGCGCTGAGCCCGATCCAGATCCAGTTGCGCCACGTGGCAAGCTGAGAGGCGGCCACGTGTTGGGCCCGGCCCGGCCCAGTTCAGCCCACTGGCCCGTGTCGGCCCATTTTCGGCCCATCTGCGGCCCATTTTTGGCCCATTGGGCCGTTGACTTGGTCAACACTGACGTCAGCAGGTCCCACGTGTCATGCTGACGTCAGCAGCCACATCAGCGCCACGTCAGCCTTGCTTGCCCAGTCAGCCGCCCCTCTGTGCGACACGTGGCGGGCCCCTGTGATGCCACATGTCAGCCCCTAAATTAATCCCTGTTTAATCTTTTTCTAATATGTTTCAAACCGTAAATTCATAACTAATTGCTCGTAGCTCCGAAAAATACAATCAAGGTACCGAAATTTTCAGTAAATTGAGCACAATAATTTGAAGCTATGTTTGAGTGCATTTGGTTCTTCCATATTTTATTTGCCTCTTTGTGAACTCTATAGGAGTCGCTAACGCGACTATTAAATATTCGTTTCAGAGCCGGACGAGGAGCAGGACTTTGACCAGGACGACTACGAGTACGACGAGGAGTTAGGAGACGACGAAGAAGGTGCCACATCCCATCCACTTTCTTAGATCCCATTACGCATTGCAATACACTTTACTTTCTGCAATACATTCTTTTCCTGTGATAGGTTGCATGGTAGTATTTATACTTGTTCGGCCCTGCCTTGATTCGACTATCACCCTGCTACCGCTGTTAGGCTAGACTTGCACTTACTACCTTTTTGCTCTCGTGTTACTTCTACTACGCTTTATATCTGTGATGTGAGGCGTGGTGGACACGGAGATTATATGGGGGATGTTATGGTTGGATCATGGAGAGCGTGCTGCGTGAGTCTTGGGTGAGTGGTAAGGGTTGAGTCGGCTAAACAGGGATCACGACGAGCTTTGAGCGAGTCTTGCCGAGGGGATACGGCCTGGGTATCCCCACTTTGTGAGTACCTGTGGTGGGTAACTGGTTTGGATTGAGGTGTCCTTGGTGTGAGCTCCTTGGGGTGGAGCCTTGGAAAGGGGGTGCCGTGGCAGCACGGTAAAGATTGGCCCATACAGGGGAGATATCGCTGTTCGGCCAATACCTAAGGAGTTGAGGGCTAGTAACCGGATCATTGGACGCCTTACTTTTCACTCGCTCTCCAATGGGAGGGGAGACGGTCTAACCATCTGGTAGGACGAATGCCATTACTGTTGGAAGAAAGCGGAATGTGTCGGGAGGTACGGGTCGAGAGTGCTCACACCCTCCTTAACCAACATAGTGACCCCTTTGGCCTGGTACTATGTCTCACAGTCTCGGCGGCCGGGCCGAGTGGCGGGATGGTATTCGTTCTAGGCTTCGCGATCGGTATCGCCTAGATGATGATCGATCGATGATGGCTATCTTGTGGATTAGTGAAACCTCTGCAGAGTGTATGGTTGATCGATCGATACATATGCCGACTCGTCGGCTATGGACCAAGTCCCGTGTGATGCTTGTTGGACTAGGAGAGGAGTCTTCTATATTTCTGGATGAGTGCGTGTGGTTGGGATTGATTCCGGCTGTGAACCTTGGGAGGTTGTGGGCCGCTGAGGCATGACGAGAGGGAGTCGTTCATGTCGACCACGCGTGGCGTGGAAGGGGTGTGTGGTGTGAGGTGTGTGGTATGGATGGGTTGGAGGATGGATTTGGAATGGATAAAATTTGACCAACTATATATATTAAACTTGGTTACTATGCATCGGAAACCCCGGCTTTATAGGTTCCCTTGTTATACCCTGTATTTACTTTTATTGCATCCAATTCCACAAATAAGCATAGGGTGGGAATGTGGCCGTACAATTCGTACGATACTTTGGATAAACAGTGATGAGGACGAGTACGACTATGATGATGATAGCTATGAGGATTAGTGGGTGTCGTTCCTACGCTCAAGTGTTCAGAGATCGTGTTGATGCTTCCGCTTCTACCTTCAGATGTTCCGGATGTTTACTTTTCAGTTGATTCCGCCGTTGTGGCGATGTAATAAATTATTGTAATCCCGTACTATTTTATTTTCCTGAGACGATGTATGGAATGATATCAGCTGAACTATCGTAATATGATGGATTCTATCTGTCGTGTTACCCTCGAATCTGTGAGATTCCCATCGCGGAATTTGAGGATGTTTCACTCGCCTCAAAAGCTTTACATGATAGTGTAGATCATGTATCTTGTATGATCTTCGTAATTTGACATGCCTCCGATGTCGCTGCCGGTCGGCATCTTCACGTAGATGTAGATCGATCTAAACCCTTCCTTCCCGGCCTGCAATGGCGTTCGCGCGGAACGCCATACTGATATTGGACTCTTGGGGCGTGACGGCGCTGGTCGGACAGAGCCACGGCAGGGTGCTGGCGCATGGGACCATGATGAGCCATCGCCGATGATGATGGCCGGCGCAAGTTATGATGGCTTAGCGCAGCAACACGATGTGATGGTGATGATCGCCGCAACACAAGCATAACTTGTGGTAGATGCGTTTATGCCCTTGGCCGCTCGTCACGAGGTTGCATGGCACACGTATATGCAGACATGCGTATTTGGCCTTAATGATTTGCTTGCTTGCTGATCGGCATGAACCAGACCAGATCGGATTTCGCTGTCTCGTGTAGACAGGACACCCTTCCTGGTTTTGTCACAGGATCTGTTCGGGCCTAGGAGCTTTGAGTTGAGATCACCATCGCGGAAGACAATGATGATGAAAGAAATTCCATCTGGCTCGCCATAGATCAAGCGCACAGCCCCTACCTGGCGTGCCACTGTCGACGAAATATCGACGGCAGTCTACCTAGGGTATGCCTACGGTAGTAGATTATCGGTAAAGGTGCGCGTGTCAGGAACCGGATGGTTACGGAGACACAAGACACAAGATTTACATAGGTTCAGGCCGCCTTTAGCGTAAAACCCTACGTCATGTGCTCTGTTATTTGCATTGATCTGAGATGATGATCCGTCCTCTAGGGGACGCCTGCCCCTCCTTTTATACTCTGAAGGGATAGGTTTTACAAGTAAAGTAATCTATTTGGTACTATTACAATATTATGTGACGCACATCGTGTGCCACACGTCTTCCTCTTGTAGATTGGGCCACCTTTGATGGTGCGGCCCATGTAGGCCCGTGAGGGTATATGGGGTTTATACCCCACACTGATCCCTACGGCTTCTCGAACAGCTCCCGGTCGATCGAGTCCGTGGCATGCCAGTCAATTTGACCCTGAAATTGACAAGGAGAGAAACAGGTCAGTAACAAAAGGGTGGAACATGTCGGTGTTGCTCCAGACAGTTCCAAATGTATGGTTGAATAGCCAAATTGATCGGAATATTGACTAGAGAAGTCAACATCTAGC
Source organism: Themeda triandra (assembly GCA_018135685.1). NCBI lineage: Eukaryota > Viridiplantae > Streptophyta > Magnoliopsida > Poales > Poaceae > Themeda > Themeda triandra. The sequence goes on along the minus strand of JAENPR010000673.1, from coordinate 140,011 downwards.
ATGTCCTACTAAGAAATCGGTAAAAATAGTGTATGCGAACAGTTTAAGCAAGATAGTCGATTCTACGTAAATATGCCAGGCCAGAAGATAGAACAAGTAAGTAAAGAATTAGCTAAAATAGCAATACTGATACACATGAAGAGCATAAAGGCCTTTAGCTAATCTAGTATATTCGATACGACATATATAGATCCAATGCTCATTGCAATAATCCAGATCAATACTAAATCTTTCAAACTTGTTGAATTTGAAATCTAAAGACCAAGTCACGCCCAACAAGCTCAACGAACTTGTCGAATTTGAAATCTAAAGACCAAGTCATGCCCAACAAGCTCAATAAACTAATTAATGCTAATCAGATGCATGCATGTGACATTATGGGTGAAGCATAACCGTATCGACTAAAATAGCCGATAAGGGGTTCATGAAGCAGGAACGAATACTTGCCTATCCATGAATAGATCAAAGATCAAAGCAAACCTGATCTAGCAATCCTTGCTCAGGTTAAACCTGTTCCACCGGATGACGCTCAGCTTAACTGAATACACAGTGTCCACCGGATGACACTATGCTTAAACAAAGACGCTAAACCAAGCTAGAATCGTCTTAAGGTCTACTCATTTCCGTGCAAGCATCGAACCCACAGCATGTAACAATCGAGATCGATAGGATTTAGCCAATGACAGCACAAGTTTGACCATTCTAACTAGAATAATCATGTAAAGCATAATAGATCATGCAAGAATGATCAACATATAAGATTTGAGGCCAAATCTACCGAATCTCAACTGGGCAATGATGTTGTCACAATAAATAAATCATTAAAAACAAATAACATCGGTAACTTAATGAATCTATCAGAGTGCCACATCTAGATAGAGCCAATAACTAACCCACATCAATGCATAACAAGAGGTCTGTCGAAGCTGTTGCAGCCTTATCAAACAAAAACATGAGCCATGACGGTACTTACAGTGAACCAGAGGTCGGTCGATGCCGATGCAGCCTAGCTCGAGGAAGAACTCGCCGAGATCTATGTTACTCCTACTCTTAAGGGTTTGGCATGAAGCCGGGTTGTTTGATTGATTGTTGAAAGGTCCTTTTACAGTTGCCGGGGTGTATATATTTGTACCCTGGTCTTTGACGAGTCCTTGTCTAACATGAATTGCAAATATGGAAAATAACTAATAACTAATGAAACTAGATGACTTGGGCTCCACTTTTCCTTCCTGTAGAGTCCTCTACATTTAATCTCTCGCAGAATCTCCAACCTGGCCGGAACCGATACGAAGTCAAGCCTTGCCATTCAGTCGATCCAGCTTAGCCAATCTACCCAAAAATATAGCCGATTCCCAACCAACGGTTTTCATCAAAGACTCGGCCGATCTCAAGCGGTAGTTTCGTGCGCACATACACTGAGTCCAAAATCTGGTGCAAACACGTGCCCCCAATTTTGGGATAAAATTGATTTTATTCCAAAATTCCATCCTTGTCTCCGTCATATCTCCATTGTTCTAGAATAGCCGATTTTTGAAACTGACAGATGGCCCCAGCTAGTGTCCTTCATTTTACCGATTCGATTTCCCGAATTGATGAGCTAATTTGGATGGTGAATTTGAATCGACTAGCCTCCTTGGGAACTGGTAATCTGACTTGATTTGACTGGCCACTCAATTACCCGTGTGTACAGTATCTATCATTTAATGGAAAGCGGCCGCCGATTCGCATTCCGAGTTTGTGAATTTTGGCTATAAATTTCAATCTCCATTCTGCCTTCCGTACACCTCACCAGCCTTGAGCATTCTGCTTTCAAATCCCAAAACTTTCTTTCTTCCAAGAAAACCCTCATCGTTTCCTCTAAGCTCACCAATGGAGGGGCAAAACTTCGGCAGGCGTTTGATGGAGGAGGACGAGGCAAACTCCTGCCACATCATCCACCTTCGCTAGGGGTAAGCCGATTTTTCTACCACTTCTTTTCTTTCAATCATCTTTCTTTAATTGCTGACTTTTTGTTCTCGATTCATGAAGGGATAATGTGAACACCCCATCGTACGAGGAGTCCGGGACGCACCCGACTCTAGAACTGGCAGAGGCGAAGGACAAGATCCGCCAGATGAGGAGGCAACTCATCGACCTCCAGAAGGAACTCCTAGACGTCGAGCTAAAGGTGATGGAGAAGCAGGAGGAGGCTCAATAGGCCATTGAGCAGCAAGATGCTGCTAACAATCAGATCGCCAGTGAGTGCTTTCTGTATTCTTCTTGCTTATTCTTCTTCCAACACATTCTGCATTTTGATTCTCCTTCTTCTTCTTTCAGATCTGACAGCAAGGTTGGAGGCCCTCGAGGCCGCCGGGAATGAGGTCGCCAACCTCGTGAATGCCGCCAGTAGGACCATCACTGAGAGGGTAGAAAATGTCTACCCGAGGGTGACCGAGGTGTCCTACACTGGCATTGAGTTCGGAGCTGCTCTTGCCTTTAGCACCATCCAAGCCCATATAGGCCAGGACTTCAGCGGCCTTGACATGGTCAAGGAAGACATTGAGGACGCCATGGTAGCCAACTATGGTGCCATGGAGAAAGCATAAATAATCTCCACTATAGTCAATCCTCACTTTCCAATCTACAAAGTTCGTGACGAGCAGCAGAAATTATTTTAAGATGTAATCTGTTGTCGACTATTGTTAATATAATGAAATATGTCTTCTTGATTTTGCTATATATCCTTTTGTGATGGATCCATCGAGGTCTTTTTCTACAATCTTCATTTCTAGAATGCATATTTGTTTGTTTTGTGTTTTTTGCACTAAAGGTGATGCATGCCGCATCGGCTATTACCAGTTTTGGTGGTGCCGGTTATTTTAGACTATAGGCGATATCCGACATATCGGCCGTCAAGTCTTCTCGATCATGTGGCGAACTTTCAATAATCATCCTTAGTCTACCCAGATGCTAGGATAATATTTCTTGAGAAACCTTCCATTCAAAGCCTTCTTGAATACTTCTCCCTTGAAATCCCTTAGAATATAAGCGTTACCAGGAACAACACGTTCAATAAAATAAGGACCTTCCCAATTTGTAGACCATTTGCCAAACTTGTTATCTCTTATTCCAATTGGTAGTTTAACTTTCCAAACAAGTTCTCCTTCTTCAAATTCTTTTACTTTAACCTTCTTGTTGTATTGTCTCGGCAATCCTCATTTTGTTGGCTTCGATGTTCTCCAATGCTTTTAGCCGGTGAAAATGTAAATCATCCAAATTATCAATCATGAGGTGTCTATAATCACCGGTCGTTAATTCCTTCGTAACTCAACTCTCCTTGATCCAGATTGAATTTCCCATGGCAATACCGCATGATGACCATATACCAACTCATATGGAGAATTCTTAGTTGATCTTTGACAAGCCATCCGATAATCCCATAATGTTTCATTTAGGGTCAAATACCATCTTCTCGGTATCTCATCAGTCTTCTTTTTAATTAGCTTGATCAAAATCTGATTTGACGCTTCGCTTGTCCTTTTGCTTGTGCATAATAAGGAGAAGAATTGATCAACTTAATACCCATGCTGGCAGCAAATTCTTTGAACTCCTCTGAAGTAAACATGGAACCCTGATCGGTTGTTATCGTCTCTGGTATGCCAAATCGGTAAATAATATGTTCCTTGACAAAATCAATCATGTTCTTAGAAGTAACTGTCTTCAAAGGAACTGCTTCAACCCACTTCATAAAATAATATGTTGCTACCAATATGAACTTATGCCCTCTGCTTGATGGTGGATGAATTTGGCCGATCAGGTCCATACCCCAACCTCGAAACGGCCATGGCCTAGTGATCAGATTCATGGCAGAAGCTGGTGTTCTCTGAACATTGCCAAACCATTGACACTCCTGGCAACCTTTGTAGTACTTGAAACAATCTAACAACATGGTTGGCCAAAAATACCAGCTCTCTTAATTACCCATCTCATCTTATGAGCCGATCGTGAGCACCACAAACTCCTTCATGCACTTCACTCATTACCGATTTAGCTTGTTCTGGGCCTATGCATCTTAGGAGCACACCATCAACTGTCTTATGATATAGCTGATCACCAAGTAGCACAAACTTAATTGCTTTATACCTCAGTTTCTTGGAAACCTTCGAGATGGATCTTTCAAATAATCGGCTATTTCTGTCCTCCAATCAGTTGTTTCCTCCGAAGTCGATATTTCCGATATTAGCCGATATCCAGAACCACTTTGAGCTAACCTGTTTGCTTCTTGATTCTGTGCCCTGGGAATATGATGCAATGATACAATGATAAACTTCTGAAGTATTTCTTTGCACCGGTCATAATACCCCTTCAACACTTCGTCTTTGCATTCATATAGGCCGAGCAATTGATTTATTACCAACTAGGAGTCACCAAAAACTTCAATTGACTCAGCCTTTATTTCTCTGAGAAGTTGAAGACCCTTCAAAATAGCTTCATACTTAGCATGATTATTAGTTGATGTTGGTGCAATCTGATAGGCAAACTCAAAAGTGGCCCCCCGACCGGAAACAAGAACAATTCGATGTCGTCACCTTCTTTGCATGTTGACCCATCGAAGAACAAAACCCAAGGTGCTACCTCTACAAATCCAACATCCATCTTATGATGCTGAGTAACAAAGTCAACCATTACCTGTCCCTTGACTACCTTAGACGATACATATCTCAAATCAAACTCAGACAGAGCTAGCATCCATTTTCCTATCCTCCCATTCAGAATCGGCATAGACAACATATGCTTGATGACATCAACTTTAGATACCACAATACACTCGGCAGTCAATAGGTATATTCTTAACTTGGTGCAAGAAAAATATAAGCATAAGCATAATTTCTCTATCGGGGTATACCTTGTTTTAGGATCCAATAATTTTTTGCTCAAATAGTATACCACCCTCTCTTTTCCTTCAAATTCTTGCATCAAGGCCGAGCCAATCGTTAGGTCTTTGACCGCCAAGTACAACTTAAAGGGCTTACCCGATTGAGGAGGAACCAATACTGGTGGTGTCTTCATGCTAACTGGATTAGGAATTACTGGGTTAACCCATCCTTATGATTTCCTGGGCAAGGGGTCAAAGAGTTTAGGAAAAATTTCTGATTCACCCAACTAGCCTACTTAGATCAAGAATTATTCCAAGTCTTCCGAAGTAGAAGAGACAGAGCACATAGCCTTCCTCAACATGTGGCTCGAGAAATTCATTTTTTGTGGAGCTACCCTTGGTCCAACCTTTAATAACAAATATCTGGTAGAGAAACTGGCAACTGGAACCCAAATTTAGATGGGTAAACTGCTCCTAGGCTCCTTTTACAGCTTGATGAACAAGGTAGCAGCCAAACTCCTGCTTGGAGAAGCAATTGGTACTATTCTTGGTCCTTGGTGGTTGCTGCAAATCTGGTTGAACCTATATATGTACAAATTCATACGACCTGATCTCAGAAATCTGTCCTTTCCTTCATATGGTCATCTGGAGCAATCTAAGAGACAGACCACCAGAGGCGGCTTAAATTATGGTGAGGCAGCAACAACCCTCTTTATCAACTTTAACAAAGCCCAATTCTTCAAGTTGTTTTATAGAGGCTTTGATACTGCTCACTTGGTTTGGTTGCCATATGATGAGGATGATGATAATAGTTTAACCCATCCTACTGACTTCTGATTTGAAGGTGGCTGTATGGATGGCACTGCTAGTGCTATCTTCAACTGCTTCATCAGACCCTGTGCTCTTCCAGTGGGTTTCAGGCATGGCTGAGGCAAAATACCTAATGATCCTGACATGATGCCAACTTACGAGTTCTACAACCCATGTTTTGTATCTCACCAATTCGGCCTTGGATAGCTTCCTCCTTTCCTATATTTTACAAAGAAAATGAAACCAAGGGAAGGAATTTCTGGTGCTCTTGAGGCAAACAAAGTTTTCAGCTTAGGAGTAGAATTCCCAACATACACCCCACCAGAGTGGATCATAGCCAATTTTACTTCTGTCCTGTATGATGACTGGTGGAAAGAATGGAGATCACATCTCTTCTGCAATGCTTTGTTCACCCACTCGCCATGCCTTGGATGTGAACTTCCAACTGATGGAGAGGTAAACTCTATATCTTGCTTGTCTTCCAAATAATATCATTTCTCCTACTAATTTCTTCATTCTCAGGATGACGCATCAGAAGCTCCTACAGTTGACAGGAGAAAAAGGCCAATCAAATATCTGATTCCCTACCCAAAAGCAAGACTAGGTTTTGGGGCCCGTTCTCTGAAAGCCTTCATGAAAATTCCTACAAACCCTGTGGTGGTACAGCCATTAAAGTGCAAGGTCGCCAATGCAGGGAATTCATCGAAGGTGCCTAAGCAGAAAAGATCCAAGGTGCCAAAGGTAAGTGTCGACGGTCGTTAAGTGTCAATTTTTACCGTCAACTAAACATGAGAAAGGACTAAAATATGTTCACCAACTAGATATAGGGGTTATACTTGACAAGAATTCCACGAGTTTTGGTGAATGTCCATTTCTGCAGGGTGTCAGCTGAAAATACCCAAGGAAGGCCCACATGTCAGATTTACATAGAGATAATCGGGAACCGGTGAAAATTCTGTAATCTGGAAGGTTCGAGAAGGCTCTGGACCAAACAGGAGCCCGAACGGGCTCAGTGGTGGGTCGGCCGACTCCCTCTTTGGGTCGGCCGACTGCCCACCTGGACCAATCAGCATCAGCCTCGCGGATCCCTGTTCCACCGCCTTTGAGGATGAATAATAATCGTCCGTTTAGGTCGGTTTGATCCGAGGGCTGTGGTGCATCCTAGAGGGCTATATAAGCAGGGCCCCTGGCCCCTGGAGGAGGCATCCCTTAAACCCTAATTTCATTTGCTCCAGCCGGGATCAGCTGAGAGGGGTCCCTTGAATGGATCTCCTCGCTAAACCTAGCCATCAAGAGAAGATTAGTCCTCATTAGGATCTAGTCTTAGCATAATAGAGAGATAGAGAGCGAGGAAGAGTTGGAGGTGGTGCCGGCATGTCGGTGCTCCCCTCGGGCTTGTACTTCGGCGGATTCAGGCTTCTCCAAGCCTGCATCCGGATACTTCTGGTAATTGATCTTTATTCAAGTATTTATTTTACTCTTTTGTTCATTGGTTCACAGTTCTTATGATTGCTCTAGTTCTTGTTAGCGCTCTGAATTAGAGTAGTAATTGTTAGCATAAGCGTGGTGCTTAGGCCAGTCGGTTACCTGTGTTTGCGCCCTATTCTCTGGTTGTGTGGTAGTTACGGGAGGTGACAGCCCCGTCCACACCGAATTGAGTAGGTTCTTAAATTAGTAGGACCGTAGTCACATCGGTAGAGTTATCCTTTGTGGTGCTTTCCCGTCTAGTGGCGTCCCGAAGTGAACATTAGAAGGACAATTGCTTCATAACCTTGCCTTGCATAGGATCATTACCATAGGAATCCTCTTTACCCATCATATCTTAAACCTTGATTGCTACCCATAGATAAACTAGTTGTTTGGTGACCCACACACGTTTCCCTGTGGATACGATATTTAAAACCCTCCGGGTGAAAGCTACAACGGTATTCGTGCGCTTGCGGATTTATCTGTGTGCGTTAAAAATACCAACAAGCTTTCTGGCGCCGTCGCCGGGGAAACGGTTGCTGTGATTCATCAAATCATTTTTGTTCTTATATCTTACCTTGTCAAGCATGGATAATATCACTCCTATCAATCAATATGCTGCTCCCACGGGCGCACAACTAGAGCCACTGGAATCTTCCAAACCTATCCTCACACCTGGCTATGACTTGCGTCCGTCTTTGATAAAGATGGTCAAGGACCATTCATTCTCAGGAGAAGATGATGAAAACCCATACACACATATGCGGGAATTTGAGCTAATTTGTGCATGCTTGCAAATTGAAGGCATGTCACATGAAACCTTAAGGTGGAAGCTATTTCCGTTCTCTTTAACGGGAAAAGCTAGACACTGGTATTCCCGAACCGTAGGGAGTGTGCAGGGAGATTGGGGAACTCTACGCTCTAGATTTTTCTTACATTTCTTTCCCATCCTCTCTGTTGTTAAACTTCGAACAGAGGTTCTAACTTTTGAACAAAAAGAAAAAGAATCTCTTGGTGTGGCTTGGGCACGTTTTAATGGCCTAGTCAATTCTGCCCGAACCTTTCCATTCAAGACCAATTGCTCTTGCAACACTTTTATGTAGGTCTTAGTGGAGAAACCAAACAAATTCTTGACACATCCTCTCGGAGGTTCTTTCTTGCATCTCTCTCGCTAGTGAAGCGAGAGAAATCCTTACAAAAATTCTTCAAAACACTCCATACACTAGCATTTCGATGATCCCCTAGAAGATATAGTTGAGATAGCTCCCGAGGAAGAATCTATGATAGTTGAGCCCGAACCTTTAGCTACTCCACTTCTAGCCTCAACTATCCTCCAAGTTCCTGAACCGCCGAAGGAGGAAGAAATTCCACTTTCGGAGGACATGTTTAATTTCGAGGAGGATCTTTTCTCAAATTATGGAAACACCTCGAATTATTCTGCAATTAGGAAGTCTTCGGCACCATCTGCACCCAACAACACCTTTCGATCCAACCGAAGATAAATTCCTTAAAGATACCGTGAAGGAGTTGACAACAATCATAAGCAATGAATGGTTGAGAGAATCTGAGCTTTCTCATGAAGTCATTCGTCTAGATTCTCCTTCTACATCTATTAGTTGTCGATTCACCAAACCTCCTTCGATGGCCTTTACAATCCAGTTGTAGGAGTAAATATCATGTCCGAGTCTCTTGCACGTACACTTTTTGAAGACATGAATTTAACCCCAACGACTAGGCTTCTAAAAAGTCTCTCAGTGCCAAATCCTTCCTAGTGAAGGAATCTTCCACCTCATCCCTATCAAAGTAGATGAAACCAAACTGTACCTTAGTTTCTATATTTTCAATACTAGGGAATTCAACCTTTTAATTGGGCATCCAATAAAGAGACTTGTCCATGAAGGAAGAAAGGGGAGTATAAATATACATCTCGGAAAAAGCATAAACCTTTCCATTCCCATCACTCATTCACTCCATGCCAAGGTAGAGCTAAGTCCCGAACAAGAACCAATGGAAGAGATAATGGCGATGTCTTTCCTAGAATCATCCGACAAAGATCTTGAAGAAGTCGCCAAAGATTTCATCGAAGAAGTAGAACAACCACGAGATCCTTTACCCTTGGATGAAACTCAGAACCTCCAAAGTCCCCCATTGAGCTAAAACCCCTTCCTTTAGGATTGAAATACGCTTTCCTAAATGACAACAAGGAGTCTCCCCGTCATAATTAGTGATAAACTTTCTGAATATGAGACCTTCCGACTCCTTACTGTTTTAGAAAAGCATCGTTCTGCTTTTGGCTACTCACTCGAAGACCTCAAAGGAGTTAGTCCAGTCCTTTGCACTCATCGCATTCCAATAGACCCAGCTTATACACCTTGTAGGGAGCCCCAACGAAGGCTCAACAATGCGATGAGGGAGGTTGTTAAGAAAGAGGTTTTGAAACTCTTGCGAGCTAGGATAATCTATCATGTACCACATAGTGAGTGGGTAAGCCCTACAAGTTGTACCCAAGAAAGGGGTATGACTGTGGTAAGAAATGAGAGAAATGAATTGATTCCACAACGAACGGTCACTGGATGGAGAATGTGCATTGATTATCGAAAACTTAATAAGGCAACAAAGAAAGATCACTTCCCGTTACCCTTCATCGATGAGATGCTGGAACGGCTTGCAAAGCACTCTTTCTTTTGTTTCCTTGATGGGTATTCTCGTTACCATCAAATCCCAATCCATCCTGATGACCAAAGCAAAACCACTTTTACTTGTCCCTATGGAACTTTTGCCTATCGTAGGATGTCTTTCTGTCTGTGCAATGCACCAGCCTTCATTCCAAAGGTGCATGATGTCTATATTTTCAGATATGATAGAAAAGATCATGGAAGTTTTCATGGATGACTTTTCTATATATGGAAAAACTTTTGATGACTCGCTAGAAAACTTAGACAAGGTTTTGCAAAGATGTGTGGAAAAGCACTTAGTTCTTAATTGGGAAAAATGCCATTTCATGGTTAGAGAAGGCATAGTGCTTGGACACTTAGTGTCCGAACGTGGGATCGAGGCGCACTGGACCGTTCAAAGATAGAAGTAATAGAGAAGTTGCCTCCTCCCACAAATGTCAAAGGGGTACGAAGTTTTCTTGGCCATGCGGGGTTCTATAGACGTTTTATAAAAGATTTTTCTTATATTGCTAGACCCCTTACAAGTTTGCTAGCCAAGGATGCTCCCTTTGAGTTTGATGATGAGTGTTTAGATGCTTTTCATATTCTTAAGAAAGCACTCATCTCTCGCACCAATCATTCAACCCCCGATTGGTCGCTACCTTTTGAAATCATGTGTGATGCTAGTGATTATGTCAGTAGGGGCGCTTTTGGGTCAAACAAAGGATAGAAAGCATCATGCAATTGCTTATGCTAGTAAAACTCACAGACCTCAACTTAATTATGCAACAACTGAAAAAGAGCTCCCGGGCCTGTTGTTTTTGCCGTTGACAAGTTTAGATCTTACTTAGTAGGAGCTAAGGTGATTGTTCATACCGATCATGCCGCTTTGAAATACCCGCTCACTAAGAAAGATGCTAAACCACGACTTATAAGATGGATCTTGTTACTCCAAGAATTTGATTTAGAAATAAAAGATAGAAAGGAGTAGAAAATTCTCAGAAGATCACTTGTCCAGATGCGCTTTGAAAAACCACAGGATTTGCCCATGAACGACTACCTCCGAGACGACATGCTCTACAAGGTCATGAGCGTCGACCCCGGTACGCAAATATTGTCAATTTTATGGTCAGCAGTTATGTACCACCAGGGAAAACAAACGGAAGCTCATCCAAGAGAGTCGTCAACACATATGGGATGAACCGTACCTCTTCCGAGTCTGCTCGATGGTCTACTCAGAGGTGTGTACCAACCGAAGAAGGAATCAAGATCATTGAAAGATGCCATTCATCACCATATGGAGGACATTATGAGGTATTCCGGACTCATGCAAAAATCTGGCAATGTGGATTTTTCTGGCCAACCATGTATGAAGACACGAAAGATTTCATCCGGAGATGTGGAGCATGTCGAGGCATGGCAACATAAATACACGAGATGCCATGCCACTCACCAATAACCTCCGTAGAACTCTTTGATGTCCGGGGAATAGACTACATGGGACCATTTCCTAAGTCCAAGCAAAGGTGAATACATCTTAGTGGCGGTGGACTATGTTTCAAAGTGGGTTGAAGCTCTACCATGTCGAGCCGCAGATTCCAATCACGCCAAAAGGACGTTTGCGTAAACCATTTTTCCACGCTTTGGAGTTCCACGCATGGTGATTAGTGATGGAGGCTCTCACTTCATTGATAGGAAGTTTCAACGCTTCTTACACAATCATGGGGTCCGTCACAATGTTGCTACGCCATACCATCCTCAAACAAGTGGGCAAGCGTAAAAACATCAAACAAGCAAATCAAGAATATTCTCGCAAAAACTCACAATGAAATGGGGACAGCTGAAGGACAAGCTTCATGGAGCATTATGGGCTTACGTAACAGCCTACAAAACACCTCTTGGAATGTCACCATACCAACTAGTCTATGGGAAGACATGCCACTTGCCGCCGAACTAGAATTCAAGGCACACCGGGCCATAAAGAGATGGAACATGGACTTTGAAGCACTGGGAGAAAAGAAAGATGCAACTCTCTCGAGCTTGAGGAATGGCGAGAAAAAGCATATCATAATGCAAAGATCTACAAAGAGAGGACAAAGAGGTGGCATGACAAAAGACCGAAGAAGAAGGAATTCAAACCAGGTGACAAGGTGTTACTATTCAACTCTAGAGTAAAGCTTTTTGGACATGGGAAACTACGAAGTAAATGGGAAGGACCATTCAAGGTAACTCAAGTGGCATCACATGGAGCAACCACTCTTCAAAACGATGAAGGCAAACATTTCAAGGTAAATGGTCAACGTCTAAAAGTTTTCTTTGATGCACAACCACCAAGAAGAATTGGACATAATTAATTATATAGAATTTGAAGTTACTAAAAGAAAGAAAAAGGGTATCCCGCTTAGTCCCGCATAAATCATGGGCAACTCTCTAGACAAGTAATGCTTAATTTACTAACCCTTAACTGCTCCACGAGTTTTGTTGTTTATTTGAATTGAGCAGAGTTATCAAGAAGAGCTAAATAGGCGTAAGGACGTCCTCTCCCTCGTCGAGTGTCAGTCTTCAACAATCATAGTATTGTCTTTACAAACCATCATCCCCGACACTCCAGAAGAGCAAGACACCTTCACCGCGCCGAACATCAAGAGACTACGTCAACATTCGCCTTGGGGAGAGCACCTCCGTGTATCCAGCTAAGTATCACTAGCTTATTTTTTTCATTCATCTATCTACTTATCAACCGTGCTAAAGCTCGTCTTGCTAAAATGAACCCCTAGAATAAACTCTTATATGGAAATGATGAATAGTTGCTCCGCAATTCCTTTCAAGTACCTAGTTTTCAACCTTGCACTCTCCCGAGTTTTGGACACAACCGTTTAGATTTGAGATTTGCTCTAACATGAAACTTGTGGGTAGCAAACACTTGATCTAAGTCTAGGTAGTTGATGGGTATGATATGGGAAAGTTTTGAGCCGTCCCATCTTGTTCCTAGAGATACTAGAGTTCGGAGAATTTATCTCGTGAAAATATTAAATTCATGCATGATGAGTTCCTTTATGATGAGAGTTCAAATTCCTACCACAGACCCATATATTCATGCTTACTAGATTAGGAAAACCTATCTCGTTTATATAGAGTCTTTATAGGCATTGAGTGTGGTTATGTCAGGACCCATAAGGAACCAAATCATGCGCTTAAAGTCAATACTATGTGCTCTCCATCCATTGATCTATGCTACTTCGTCCTCGAAGCATGCACCCATTTTATAAATACTACATTCATTCGGTGCTACTTCGTCCCTAGAAGTACCACCTACATATAGATCCATATCCACCATATATTGTGCTATCTCTACCCTGGAGATACGCACCTATGCTGCTCCTACCCTGGGAGTACGCATTTCCCCACATATTGTGCTGTCTCTACCCTGGAGATACGCACTTATGCTACTCCTACCCTGGGAGTACGCATCCATCCATCTATCCATCCATCCACATATACATATGCCACTCATTTCATTCCATCCAGAAAAAGTTCTACTCCTATCCTGGGAGTGAACGTCTAGAAATAATCATCGTCATTCCAATTGCCTACATAAAAGCTCCAGTCATTATCATTTCAAGTTATACACTCCCCGTTGCTAAAGTTTTGTTTTCATAGGATTGGTTGCTATGTAAAAAAAAAAAGAGAAAAAAAGAAAAAAAAAAAAAAGAAAAAAAAAACAAAGAAAAGAGAGAGCAACCAAGTCCTTCCTTTCAAGAAGTTTCAAAGTTTCCGAATAAAGGGAGTCATGTTATCCCCAAAGGAGCAAGTGCGAAGTAGATGTTCACCAAGTGATCACCCCTCATAATCATTTCCTTATCATCATCATCTTATCATCCATCCCATTTCCTCATTCACATGCACATATGACTTTATTATTATTTTAGTTCCTATTGGATCCATGGTTTAACCGTGCAATATATGCAAGTGAGTTTGAGTGTCTCCCCACCTATGAGCTCCACATAAGCCTATTAGAAAGTAGGGTGAGAGAGAAAGGCACTTTCCACTATGCCTTAGTTCCACAAATACCACATATTTTGAGAGAAGAGAGAAGGCATACACTACTCATGCCTTGGAGAGGATCCAAAAATACCACAAATGAGAGACCTGAAAGGTTCATACAAGGAACTCTGAGTTTTTATTTGAAAATCTTGCAAAAACTCCCGAATAATAGTTGATCAAAGAGCGAGAAACATAGTGCTTGACTTGACTGGTTCGCGCTTTCAACCGCTCAAGACCCAAGTGACGGTTTACAAGCCCCATGGTGAAAGGTAATATGAGTAAGTTTTGAGTCGAATAGTTCACTCTAATTCGAAGGAGAGTTCTTGTTTGAATGCATGTGTACTTTTGAGGCGTGAAAGCATTGTAGCAACTCCGATCCATCATCGAGTCTATCTTTGCTCGGGACGAGCAAAAGGTAAGCTTGGGGGAGTTGTTGACGGTCGTTAAGTGTCAATTTTTACCGTCAACTAAACATGAGAAAGGACTAAAATATGTTCACCAACTAGATATAGGGGTTATACCGACGAATTCCACGAGTTTTGGTGAATATCTCGTTTCTCAGGGTGTCACCGAAAATACCCAAGGAAGGCCCACATGTTAGGTTTACATAGAGATAATCGGGAACCGGTGAAAATTCTCATGTCTGGAAGGTTCGAGAAGGCTCGGACCAAACGGGAGCCCGAACGGGCTCGGTGGTGGGTCGGCCGACTCCCTCCTTGGGTCGGGCCGACCGCCCACCTGGACCAATCGGCATCGCCTCGCGGATCCCCGTTCCACCGCCTTTGAGGATGAATAATAATCGTCCGTTTAGGTCGGTTTGATCCGAGGGTCTGTGGTGCATCCTAGAGGGCTATATAAGCGGGGCCCCCGGCCCCCGGAGGAGGCATCCCTTAAACTCTAATTTCATTTGCTCCACCGGATCAGCCGAGAGGGTCCCTTGAATGGATCTCCTCGCTAAACCTAGCCATCAAGAGAAGATTAGTCCTCATTTGGATCTAGTCTTAGCATAATAGAGAGATAGAGAGCGAGGGAAGAGTTGGAGGTGGTGCCGCATGTCGGTGCTCCCCTCGGGCTTGTACTTCGGCGGATTCTGGGCTTCTCCAAGCCTCGCATCCGGATACTTCAGTAATTGATCTTTATTCAAGTATTTATTTTACTCTTTTGTTCATTGGTTCACAGCTTCTTATGATTGCTCTAGTTCTTGTTAGCGCTCTGAATTAGAGTAGTAATTGTTAGCATAAGCGTGGTGCTTAGGCTGTCGGTTACCTGTGTTTGCGCCCTATTCTCTGGTTGTGTGGTAGTTACGGGAGGTGACAGCCCCGTCCACACCGAATTGAGTAGGTTCTTAAATTAGTAGGACCGTAGTCACGTCGGTAGAGTTATCCTTTGTGGTGCTTTCCCGTCTAGTGGCGTCCCGAAGTGAACATTAGAAGGACAATTGCTTCATAACCTTGCCTTGCATAGGATCATTACCATAGGAATCCTCTTTACCCATCATATCTTAAACCTTGATTGCTACCCATAGATAAACTAGTTGTTTGGCGACCCACACACGTTTCCCCGTGGATACGATATTTAAAACCCTCCGGGTGAAAGCTACAACGGTATCCGTGCGCTTGCGGATTTATCTGTGTGCGTTAAAAATACCAATAGTAAGCCAATTCCTTTTGATCTTACTCGTAAACTAGCTATTTAAATTTTTCTTTATGCAAAGAGCTCCCATGAATACTGCTGCCCCCCAGCAAGCACCTCTATAGACTCAGCCTCAGCAAGAGAAACTTCCCCAAAATACTGAGAAAGGTGCATCAAGAACAGAGGTAAGCATAATTAGTTTTGACAATTCTTTTGCACCTCATGGCTCTCCTGAATACTTTCTTTACCAGCCATTTTCTCATCAGGAGAGAACTTCTGATCGCCCTAAGATCTCTCTTAACCATGCAACCAATTCTCCCATCCAAAACCTATCTAAAGGTAAGAATAGTCATTTTCTTGAATTAATTCATGAATTTTGGCTTTTGTTCTGATACTGCTAATTTAGATCTTCAAGACACGGTTGGGCAGAATTCTACTTCTTCTCCATCAACTTCTCATCATGTTGATGAAAATGAGCCGAACAGACCGGTGATGAAAACACATCGGTTGTTCCCCCTAAAGAGAAGGTACCTTTTTGTCATTAGATATCAAACTGAAATCATTATGTAGATCCTCTACTAATAATTATTCTACTTCAGGCTTCTTCACCCTCACTGCCAGATTATGGTGTGGATCTCTCCTAACATTTTAATGAAGAAGAGATTACTTCTCTCATATCTTCCAAGGATGAATCTGCAATATCAGTATTGGATCGGCTAATAGATATCCTACCTCTTCTCCATAGCACAGCCGATTTGGTCCAAAATGCCAAGGTTATCAGTGATATCGTTGAGGAAGTTAAAGAAGCCTTGCCTTCAAGCCTTTGGGATCCTCTTATTAAGATTGTTTCTGTTGAATGTGAGACTCCTAGAATCAAGAAAGCACAGGACAATCTAAACAAAAGGTTTTCTTTGTCAGAACAGTAGGCTTCCAACATAGATAAAGTCAAGAGTTTGAGTTCTTCCCTGAAAGATCTCCAGAAATCTGCCGATGATATGACACCTGGCCTTGAAAGTTTGAAAACTGAAAGGGCTTCATCAGAGAAAAGACTCCAGGAAGTGAATGCTGCTATTACTCAGAGTGAATCGGCCTTGACCCCGGTGATCAATAATTTGAAACTTCAAAAGCAAGAGCTGATTGACACCGTCAAAACAGGCAGGCAGATAGTCAAGAATCTGAAGATCACTTCTGCGTCAACGACCGAAGACGAACAAGTGCTATCCCGATTAGATTCTACTAGGGTCAATGCCTTCGATGCACTTAAGAGCTTCTTTGAGGTGTAATCTAAGTAGTCCATGTAATAGTTTATTATTCTCGTCCAAGCACTCTTTCTGAATTTGTATCTCGTACCATTTTAAAATCGGCAATCTTTCTTTTGTTTGACAACCGATTTTAGAATAACTAATCATAAAACCGACAGGTGGCCCCGAATGATGCTTTGTTACTTCCTTGAGTCATCTTCTCAATTTGAATAGCTGATTTGGATGATGAATACAAATCAATTGGCTTTCCCAGGAATCGATGATCTGATTTGATTTGACCGGCCTCTCGATTACCCCGCATGCATAGTGCTCATCATTAATGAAAGTGGCCACCGCTTCCTATTTTGAGTTGCAAATTTCTGACTATAAATCTAGACCCTTCTATTCTTCTCATCTCCATTTGTGCAAACAAGTCTCAAGTCCTTCACCTTCTGTTGGTGCTCCTTATTGCATATATTTTGACCGCCAATATATTCCAAAATGATTCAAATTCATGGAACAATGTAGCAATTATATTATTTATCTCAAAAGTTCAACGAATTTTGGTTTCCAGACTTGTTTCGCAGGAAATACAATATTTCATGAAATAAAAGTATCTCAAACAATGAAACGGAGTACACCATTGCGACGGGCTCGTCGAGCTGATCAAAATGGACATATTATTTGTTGTATTTGGAGCTCCTAATAAAAAGATATAATTTTTCAAATTAAAAAGGGTCGCTTAACGTCATTGCCGACGCCAAGACCCCCAGATCCAACCAACAAGCAAAGAAGAAGAGATCGGCCCCACGCGCAGCGACAGCAGGGGACAGCCGTCGGCCATGCGGGCCCCACAGGACGGGCGCTACCTCCCACGCGGGGGCAGGCGACCGCGCGGGCCAGCCAGACGCCGCCACGTGGGGCCGCGGTCCCGCTGTCGCGCGCGCACGGACGCATTTGAACGCCGCGGGCGGGACGCGGAATCCCGGCCCGGCCAACCAGGCGGCGCCGCGTGGCGACCGTCGGGGCCCAGGCGCGCGTCGCCCGCGCGGGACGCGGAGCGGACGCGGAGGACCGGGCCGCTGGGCCACGTGTCGCGCCGTCGCTGGCTCCTCCTAGGCGGTGGCGCGGTTCGCGGGATTTGGCGTGGCTGGACCGGTCGGTTCGGCCGGTTTGGCCTCGGTTCAGCCGCCCGCGCCTGTATATTTCTTTCTAGAATTACTGCAGAGCGCGTATTCCACTGGTTTGGCTCCGGTTCGCTGCCTTCCAGGCCGGTTCTTGCTCGGTTTTCGCTGCTGCTTGAAAGGAAACTAAGTTACCGTCATTAGGAGGTCGGTTTTGGCGCATGTAACCATCATTTGGTAAGGGGTGTAGTGCAAAAGTGCCCCTCTACCCTCTCCTATAATTATAGGGCTATTCCCCCATTGTACACACACTCTACACTACATATTTGGGCTATACAATATATATTCTACTTGTTGAGCTTCCACTTTCATATCCTTATAGTAGTAGTAGTGTCCCCCTAGGTGCTCTCACCTAGTTGTACAAGCCAGAAAAGAGGAAGAGAGAGGAGGCGCAGAGCGGAGGCGAAGCCGACTTGTCGGGTTCCCCTCCAACTTGTACCTCTACGGAGCTGACTCCTTCGTGAGTAATATCCGCATCCTTTCTTTGCAATTCCCTAGTGATCTTTTAATTAAGGTTTAGTGCTTACTGGCTTGCTTGCGGGATCTCCGCTCGACCGAGTGCTTTAGTCCAGCTAAGAATTCAGACTAGAGTAGTAGCCGTTAGCATAGACGTGGTGTCTGGGCTAACGAGTTACCTGAGTTTGCGCCCAACCCCACGGATAGTTGTGGTAGCCCCGGGGGTGATAGCTCCGATCAGGCCTGTGTAATCCACCATGTTCGGGTTGGTGTTCTCGTAGAGCTTTTGGCAGCCTTCCCCCAGTTACGTCTTCCTAGTCTTTTCGAGAACTGGAAAGGTACCGCTGCTTCGAAGTGAGTGAGTATAGTAAGCCAAGCCCTTTAGTTATTGTTGACACAAAATGCAGCGCACGGTGTCTCACACACAGCAAGCCGGAAAGCGTGGCTTCAATCGGGTGTCCGGGCGTTTCTGAATCTGGAAGCGTGCCAGTCGGTTTGACCTGAAAGCCGACAAGGGATAAAACTGTGAGATCAAAAAACTGGAACATGCTGGGTGAGACCAGACAGTTCCATATTTACGGCCCAAAAGCCACTTACGATGACATACAGCTATAGAAGCTGTCTGCCAAACAGTTTTATAGATCATTCAGCAAGTATGAAAGAAAAGCATAGTAAAGTGTTGATTGCCGAATACGTATGTAAAAGAAGACATGTTTGAACAAGTGAAAATCGATCATCATATATCATATAAAGCATAGATTCTAGACCGATATCATCGTTCAAAGTATAATAAATAATCTGGCAACTTATAAATACAAATCTATCTAAATAACGCATGCATAGGTTTAATCCAACTAGTCTGCCACACGTCTAGCCTTCATAAACCCGTCGAGCACAAACCCAAGCAAGTTAATCCACCGCATGATACTGCTTGCTATGAATTTACACCACTCCTTATGACTAGATTAATCCACCGTATAATACGATCTAATGATAAGAAGCTAAAAGCATGCATATACCTAAACAGATCTATAAATACTTGTTACTCGTGTGATCATAACCGTATTGGCAAGATTGCCGAATCGGGATCCATGAAGAAGGAACAAGCAAGTTATTACAATTTAGAACCAAGCAAAGCCTACATCTGCCGCATGATATCCAGCTTCATCTAAGATCTAAATGCTCTAATCATGCATGAACCCGCAACATGTAACAACCTTGATCGATCTTAATTCGGCTGTCCGAGTATATGATCTAATTATCAATAAGAACGAGGAAGCTTTCAAGAGCCAAACAATATCAATCTAGGTTGGGCAAAGAGTGTTACAAATATATAAAATAATAAACAATCATGCAACATGTGATAACTTAAAGAATCAATTAGATCTTGCCAAATCTAATAGAGCCTGATAACTATTTTTACTCATGTCTTAATCCGCCGCACGATACAAGGCATAAGCAAAAACCTCCCATGATCGAGCTTAGATCTACCGCATGTTCTAAGCAAGAATGATGAGACTACTTGCATCACGATCTAAATCCACCGAGATGATACTAGACATGATAGCAAGGTTGCCGGACTTACGGAGGTCGACGGATCGATTGTTCCTCTCGAAGAACTCGACGACACGACGAAAAGGACTCGAAAGGTGGCACGGGACGCTTGTATTGATTTGGTTGTGAACCTCTATTACAATGGTTGAGGGTCTATATTTATACCCTGGACAAAATATGAGTCCTAAAAGACTACGATCTATTAAATAAATATAGGAAAATAAACATTCCTAATTCTAAATTTTATCGAGTCCTTGATCATCACGACTCCCCTTCTTTCCGGTCAGCTTTACTCATCACCTTTCACTTCCCGAATGAAAACATTGCTTAGCTGAGGATAGCCGACCGCCCGAGCGCTTGCCAAAACGTGGAGATTTAGCCGACCGCACGCGCATTTTGCCGAATCCTCTCCTTGCCGAACGCAGGTCCACCTGTCATCTCCTTTACCAAATCTCAGTGTTAACACATGCCCCCTCAATTTTGGGATAAAAGTGATTTTATTCCGAAATTGACCACAAGCGCGCTCCATCTAGGTCAACACCGCCAATAGCCATAGCCGCCGTCTGAGAACTCACTTGCTTTGCTCACCTAATGGTGACTTTGGAGGCCTCAACTCGTTCCATTCTATCGACGGGGACTCAAGAGGAACTTCTCGAGGTAACCCTACTTGCTTCACTTATTCGGCAATTTTCAGATTTAATTCTTGGCTGTCCCTTGATTCATTTATTCTTTCATCCTTGCCATCTGAAGGAGCTTAAGAATGATATCCTGATTCCTCATCTCGCACAACCTGATTCCTATTTCCTTGGTCCAATGGGGAACCCTAGTCCAATGGAGTTCATCGAGAAGGAAACTCTGAGGATTCCCTTCAAATCTGGAATTGCCCCACCAAACAGATGGCCAAGCACCTTCAAAACTTAGCCGCTTCCTTCATTCTCCGGATGGCGTAACTGGTACCGCAGGATGTTAGACGAAAACAGTGATCTTTGGGAATCTCAAGATATTCAGCACTGTTTGGAATTATCATTAGCCAAAATGCCTAGAAATGACTCCCTACTGATAGCTGCTTCTCACTTTTGGTCTGATGCTATCAATGCTTTCATTTTTGGTCATGGCCCAATGTCCATCACTCTTGTAGATATCTTCATGATGACCGGACTGAATATTACCAAGCCAACATACCCATCCAAGTACAAGGGTACCAACACTCAAAGATCAGTTAAATCTGGAGGTGGTTGGACCAAATATATTCAAACTTACATGTCAACAGGATCTGTGGATGACAAGGAATATAGAGCCTTCATGAACATGTGGTTGTGCAGATTCATTTTTTGCAGCAAGTCTAATGAGCCAACATTGAACCACATAGTAATGGCTGAAGATTTAGCTGTAGGCCAGTTGATTCCTCAGGGCAGATATCTTTTGGGAGCTGTTTACCACATGATGCACCAAACTACTGTCCACATGCGCCAGCATGGAGAAATCCCCTGTGTCAATGGTCCTTGGTGGCTGGTCCAGATGTGGTTGCAACTATATATGCACCAGATCATTTCAGTGGATCTTCATGGTCTAGGCTTCCCATCATTGAATTATGCTGAAGTTGATGATGCCACACAGAAGGCTCGTCAGACATATAGCGAAGTTGCATCATCTATTGCCATTGACATAGACCCCGGTCATCTCTTCAAGATCTTCTACAAAGGCTTCAAAGAAAGTAATCCGGCTTCCTTACGTAGAGAATGAAGATCTGACTCTGCCCTGCAAGTTCAATTATGAATCTGGCTGTTCAGATGATGTGGCCAAAGAAATTTTTAATTCTTTTATCAAGCCTTGCACTTTGCCAGCAGAATTTCATCATGGCAGATTGGTGAATCCAACTTATGAATTCTACAATCCAAATATGGCTGCTAGACAGTTGGGATTTGGCCAATTGCCCCCAAGGCTATACTTTTCAAATATCATAAGGCCCAGAGAAAAATTGTCAGATAGCATAGAGACCAACAAAGTTTTTGATCTTGGGTGGGACCTCCCAACATATGCAACTACTCCACTTGGGTTAATTGAAGTTGCCCACCCTTCATTCACTTCCTGGTGGCAAGAATGGCATTCTCACATTTTTAACACTCAAGTGCATCCTTTATGCCAGAGTTTGCTTCCTCAATTTGCTTCTGATAGCGAGGTAATTTTCATAACCTCTCTTTTCTTGGATAACATCCTTTTCTTATTCTGAGTACTTTCTTTAAACAGGACAATGCACCCCCAAGTCCTCAAGAAGTTCAATATTGCCGGCCGGGCCTATTGCCGCCTTAGGACACAATGCTTCAACTTTGCGCTTTTAATAGAATCCCCGCTAAAGATGCAAGTACTCCCGAGAGAGTATAAGAGAAAAGCTCCCTTTGTTCCAAGCAAAGATGTTACCATACCCAAGAAGACAAGATCCAAGAAAATTAAGCCACTTCCTCAGGTATGAACGCCCTTAAATCTTCTCTGTCAACAATATTTATGCACCCATACTAATTATTCTTCAACAGGCGCAGGCTAGTCCTCAGGGT
Source organism: Themeda triandra (assembly GCA_018135685.1). Lineage (NCBI taxonomy): Eukaryota > Viridiplantae > Streptophyta > Magnoliopsida > Poales > Poaceae > Themeda > Themeda triandra. Next base: position 117,562 of record JAENPR010000673.1, on the reverse strand, counting down.
TCGGCTAACAATCTAGTGGACTCTCCCGAGATCTCTTCTGGCCATGCAGTGCTCATGAGACTGTTGGCAACACTGGTAAATATCTCGTGCTTTGCCTTTCTTCTTTCCCCTTTTGTCAGGGTTTTTCATTACCACTTTTACCTTTTATGACCCAGATGAACAAGAAGAAACAGCAGAGGAACTTTCTTCTCATCAGGCTCCAAGCCCACCACCTTTGATTACCCAAGATATTCTAACAAGCCATGATGTCGCTCATCCTGAGGTAGCTCTTGCATCGAATACTCAAAATGTTGAGTCTACTCAGGATGTGATTGATCAAGTGTTTGCAGAAGAGGTAACATTTTTGTTTGTCAATCATTCCATACTTAAACTGAAGCATTCAGCTAAAATACTTTCTTTTCTTGTAAAAGGACAATGCTCACCAAGCAAGCCGCTTTTCCCTTATTGCTGAAGAATTTGTTGGGGATAAAGATGATGAAGCTTCTTCTCAACAAAGAATTATCGCAGAAAATCAAGTCGATCAAGGATATAATTCTCCTTCTGAACAAAGATATTGTCACCTTAACTCAAGATGCAGATCAGATAAGGGACATTGTTGAGCTCATTGACCAAGAAATCCCTTCCAGTCTTAAAACATCCCTAGAATCTCTGTCTCATCTTGATGATCACTTTGCCACAGTCAGGAGAGCAAATAGAAATATAGCTGCCAGAGCTACTTTGCAGAATGACAAGGTGATAAAAGAACAACAAGTCAAGGAGCTTTACTCTGAAATTCAGTCAGCCAAGCACTCCCTGGACACTCTAGGGCCAGAATTGCAAACCATGAAGGACGAAAAGCCAGACTGAAGCTCAACTAGCTCAATTGAACACTAAAATTCAATCTCATGAAGCCAAGCTTACTGATCTGCCAAGTTCCCTTGATTCTGCCAAAGCCAAGATAACATTAATCATCAAAGAGAATCAACAAGTCAAAAGCAGTCCAAGATTCAAGGCTCAAGAAGAAGATCGAAAAATCCTTGATGAAGTTAGCCGAATCAAGACCGACGCTATTGATGTTATTAATTCTTTCCCGAATGCATGAACGTTTGGCTTGTAATGTAGATGCGATCGTGTTTCTTCCGAATATGTTGTATCTAAAAGACTCTTCACCCCGTCATCCGTCCGAGGAATGAAAGTTTTTTCTTTTCCCATTAACTTTTGCTCTTAGCCGAATGCCATCAACCTTTTGATTATAACTGCTCTCTATCTAGATCCACACTCTTTACCGAATGGACCGTTCGTCCATACACTTTAGCCGAACGCATTCTGGAAACTGACCGGCCCGGCCCAGTCCAATATCAGCCCATAGAAGCAAGAAAACCCTATTTTGTCGCTTGGCTTTCCCGAAACCTCCACCACGGCTCCTAGTGTTCATAAATAGGACCCACTCTCGGCTCCCATCATCATCACATTCAAGCAGTTACCATTTGCTATCTTCTTACCTTCCACCTTCAGCCAGAGCCAAGAAAACCCTAGCTCCATCCATGGCGAGCGGCGACAACCGCGGGAAGCGCTCTGTCGAGGACGCGGCGGAGGGCAGCCGTGCACAGGGCGGATGACGCCGGCGGTGAAAAATCAATCTTCTGCCTCCTTGCGGCTATTTCTGTTCTTCTTCCCGATCTTGACTTTCCCTTTTTTCTTTCAGTGGCGTAGGGATCACCGGACGCTACTTCAATCGTCCGGTGACGGCGGCTCCTGCTCCTACTCCTGCTCCTGCCGCGAACGAGGTGGAGGGAAGCTACTGCGGTGGCCGACGCCAGAGGTAACTAATTAATCTTCTTGTCTTCCTCGCGGTTTTTTTTGTTAGCCAATCTTGATTCTCTTCTTCATTTTTAGGGCCACGAGGATCGGCTCCGGCCAGTACCATCTTCTCCCGCCGGCCACGGCGGCTGCGGCGATTGCTCCCGCTCCTGCTCCTGCTCCTGCTCCTGCCTCGCCGGGTTCTGCCTCTGGCAGTTCGTACCACCCCCATCCATGGGGTCCGGCAGAGTCGGATGAGGAGGACCCGTACGCGGGTCAGCCGAATCCGTACAACGGCGACGATGCCCTCGTCTTCCTTCGGGAGTGGGAGGAGGCCAAGGAGATTCTTGGCGAGGAGACCAAAAAGTTCGGAATTGCGCAGCTTGAATGGGAGGATCAGCGGAAGCAGCTCTGCGACGCTATTATGGGTATGACATCTCCGTCAAAAACTTCTTCAATCCCAATTTCATCTGCCTGAAGGTGGCGGCGAATGAAGTCGCCGACAAGGTGAATGCCGGCGGGGATACAGCCGAGGCTCGCCTTGAAGCGGTGCACGGCCGCATTGATCAGGCCATCATCCAAGGTGTGCACCTTGGCATCTCCCTCGGCCTGGCAGGGATGTCGTCTTGGACCAACGATGATTACTCCACCATGCCGGTCGGCTTCCGTGGTGGCCGTCCAGACGAGATCGAAGGCATCGAAGATCGTCTGGCGGACTACGAAGATCATGCTGCTGCCATCGCCAACGACACTCACCCCCAACTGTCCTCAATAGGCCGTTCAATGCCGAGTAGTTTGTATCGGGATTGATCTCGGGTGTAAATAAAACTTTATCTAAAGAATGCTTGTTTATGTTTCACTTGATTGCCTCCAGCGGTTTTTTGCTTGCATCAATCTTTCTTCAGGATGCCTGTTTCCTAGTAGATTTTCGACTGTGACGGTTTTTCCCAAGTGATAACTTCCCGAATGCGTGACGTCACGTTAACCGATTAGATCTTGATCCCGCGGTGTGATTTGACAACTTGTAGTGTAGCACTTCAATTCTCTTTCTCTTCTCCCGATAAACCTACCAGCTGAAAAGCATTAAAATTATCGCTGCTCACACAACAATACTTAAAAATTACTGAAGGTGATACGAACCGTATCGGTTATTTTGTGCTAAAGGCGATATGCATGATATCGGCTATCTCTTCCAAGTTCTCTCCTTTATTCTGAAGGCGATCTTCAATTAATCGGCTATCTTATATCCAACTCCCGGTCCTTCTTATGTTCCAACCTCGATGCTTGGATAAAATTTCTTAAGATATCTGCCATTGATAGCTCTTGTAAGCTCTTCTCCAAATAGCGTTTTCAATATATATGCGTTGCCAGTGCACAACTCACTACCCGAAAAGGTCCTTCCCAATTTGGAGACCACTTGCCAAATTTTCTATCTTTCGTACCAATTGGCGCATGGTTTTCCAAACCAGATCTCCTTCGCAAATTGTTTGACTTTAACTTTCTTGTTATATTACTTGGCAACATGCATTTTATTCTTCTCAATATTCTCTAGTGCCTTGAGACGAATCAAATGTAAATCTTCCAACTCATCCATCATCAAACTCTTATAATCTTTTTCTACCAAATCTTTCTGCAACACTACTCGTCTTGATCCTGATTGCAATTCCCATGGCATTATAGCATTATGTCCATAAACCAACTCATATGGAGATGCTTGTGTGGATCCATGACAAGCCATTCGGTAAGCCCATAATGCTTCATTAAAGACCAAGTGCCATCTTCCTGGCTTTTCATCAATCTTCTTTTGGATGATCTTGATCATGATTTTATTTGATGCCTCTGCTTGGCCATTAGCTTGTGCATAATAAGGAGAAGAATTATACAACCTTATTCCCATGCTTTCAAACTACAAAGAAGTAAATTGAGTTCCTTGATCAGTTGTTATGGTCTCGTGGTATTCCAAACCCGTGAATTATGTGCTCCTTAACAAAACGACCATATTTTCGATGTGACTTTTTTCAAAGGAATAGCTTCAACCCACTTGGTAAAGTAGTCTCGTGGCCAAAAGCACAAATTTGTGTCCTTTGCTAGATGGAGGATTGATCTCGTCCAATTAAATCTATGCCCCATCCTCCGAATGGCCAAGGCTTGATTATGGGGTTCATAGCAGATGCGGTGCTCTCGGACATTACCAAATATCCGACAATCATGACATCCTTTGTAATATTCAAAACAATCTTCCAACATGGTCGGCCAAAAGTATCCAGCTCTCCTGATTATCCACTTCTTTCGGTAAACCGACTGGTGTGCACCACAAGATCCCTCATGAACTTCAAACATCATCTTTTTGGCCTCTTCTTTATTCAAGCTCTTGAGCAACACCCCATCTATGGATTTGTAGTACAATTGATCATCGAGAAGTACAAACTTAAGGGCTTTGTACCTGAGCTTTTAGGAAACTCTCTGAGATGGATCTTTCAAATAATTGGTAATTTCATATCTCCAATCACCATCCTCTTGATCAGCACTGAAAATACCTTCTTCTGTAGCAAAGACTTCCCGATTCTCACGATACCCAGAAGCAGCTTGAGCTAACTTGTTTGCTTCTCCATTGTGCTCTCTAGGGACATGATGCAAAGTTACTACTAAAAAGTTCTTTAGAAGCTCCCGACACTCTTCACGATATTTCCTTAATATATCATTCTTGCATTCATATTGCCCAGTCAACTGGTTGATCACCAACTCAGAATCGCCAAATATCTCAACAGCAACGGCTTTTACTTCTATAAGGAGCCGAAGCCCTCTGAGCAATGCTTCATACTCTGCTTGATTGTTAGTGACATGAAACTCAATCGGGAATGCATATTCAAATACTCTTCCCCGTGGGGATATCAAGAGAATACCAGCACCACCACCTTTATCACATGATGATCCATCAAAAAATAAAGCCCATGGAGCAATGCTTACTGCTTCAACAGAAAGATCACGGTGTTGAGTAATGAAATCAGCAATTATCTGACCTTTACTGCTTTTGCTGATTCATACCTTAAATTAAATTCTGATAACGCTAACACCAATTTGCCAATTCTTCCATTCAAAATTGGCATTGATAACATGTGTTTGATTACATCAAAACTAGACACCACCACACATTCGGCATTTAACAGATTGTGCCAAAATTTGGTATATGAGTAATAAACACATAGACAAAGTTTTTCTATAGCCGAATACCTTGTCTCTGGATCCAACAATTTTCGGCTAAGGTAAGCTATTACTCTTTCCTTTCCATCAAACTCCTGCATAAGGGCCGATCCTATCGTCAGGCTATCGGCCACCACATACAGCTTGAAAGGCTTGTCAAGTTGTGGAGGTACCAATACTGGTGGTGCCTTCATATATTGCTTGATCTCATCAAAAGCCTTTTGCTGTATGTCACCCCAAACAAATTTCTGATCCTTCTTGAGCTTCAAAAGTGGAGAAAAGGGCAAAACTCTTTCTGACAAATTGGATATGAATCTTCTTGTTGGCATTTCTTAGCGTGATTACCAAAAACAGACATAAAGCCCATCCCTGGCAATGGCGCTAGAAATGCTCATTGGCATTTCTCGACACAATTACTAGAAACAGGTTCTAGCAACTATGCGAGAGTTGCCAAGTGATAGATCACATCCTATTAGAATAATACCCGCAAGCGCACGGATCTATCGTTGCAAAGATTTCACCCAAAAGTATTCGGGGTATCGTTATTTATAATTTCCCAAAGGAAGGCATGGGTAGTTAAGTAATCTAGCATGGGTATGAATATAATATCTAGCATGAGGAGAAACCGACAAATGTGCTATACAGGGGTAAGCATACGGTAGTTTGGATAGTGGACACACACTCAGAGCAATCTCAAAGGAATAAAGGTAAAATAAAGAATAAAGAATAATCTATGCGGAGCGAGCGGGTCCTATATAGTCATTACTAGAATAGCTAATTCCACATGTTATACAAGTCAAGAGTCGACTACAGACTAGGAATATGGGGAGACCGCGGCAACTGGTATGCCAGTCGATGGCGGCATTTACGAACTCCTACTCAACATGCGAACGTGGGGGATTACAAGGGATGGACAGGGCTGTCACCACCTGCCGCCTACCACCTCAACCGTGGCATGCCGACATATCCGAAGGTTCCCTCGCATCTGGACACCACGCCCGCATACTAAGGAGCTACCTACATCCCCCCAGGACTCCCACCCTACGGATAGATGAGCTAGGACATAGGCAAGCCTGAAGGCACATCGAACCGCTATTCCTTCTCTACAATCTAATCTAAACAAGTAAAACACATGAACGATGAAGGACAATGTCGAACACGATGAACAACTCTCACAAGAACTATGGCCTAGTTCTTGATCATCGAATATATCATGTACTAGACTATACTCTAGTTCATATGCAAGACTATATAAATGTAATAAGAACTTGACTAAGGAAGAACGCTCCATAGATTTATACCAAGGATTTAGCTTTTCTTCCTAGAGACAAGCTCTCCAAGTAGCTTTGCCTAGCTCCAATGGCCTAACACTAATGCTAAAAGAACAAGTGAGAGGTGTAGAGAGAGCTCCAAATGGTGTGTGTGTTGATGGGGGGCCTCTCCTCTTCATTTATAGGGTGCTGGAGGCAGTTCGGGGGTAGTATGGTCAGAAGCACCAGCGGAACCATCATGCCCTCAATGGAAGGTGGCAAACCGCCTTTGGCCGATGGGCCCGTGCCACCTCCTGGGCTGCGCTGGTGCTGGTGCTTCTGGCCCATTTGGCCTCCAGATGGCCCACTTGCTCTCTAGCTCATTTTATGCCTTCTCGAAAAGCGCCTTTTTATTCCGAAAATTCCTGCACTTGGTGTATTTTCTGCAAAACAATATTTTCTCCAAGTACAAGTGGAACTAGGTCAATAGTAAAGATATATGCGCAATAAAATATTTATTTCTCCCAAAATGATCTATAATTGGCGGGTAAAAATCGGAGTTAAGGACCGCCAACAAGATCCCCCAAGCTTACCCCTTGCTCGTCCCGAGCAAGGTTTTGCTGTTGGGTTGTTGATCAGGAGTTGCTACAATGCGATTATATCTCGTGTGTACAAGATAAAAGAGAGTGTTCTACTGCAATTTGAATAAATCGGCAATTATATCTACTCTATGATTCCCGAATAGAGTGGGGCTTCTAATTTTCTCAAGTCTTGGGCGATTGCAAAATAGAACAGCTTTCAAAGACCGGTGCTTTTCATTCGTCCCAAGATCAACTTTCATCCGGAGGTTTTGTAAGATTTTGTAGAATAAACCAAGTTCCTCAAATGACCCACTCAATCGCTCAAAGTGTACGGTAACCTTACCGAAGGCTTTGATGTTTAGCCTTTGTATCCTACCTCTAGTATTTTTGAGTGGAGTTCTAGGTAGGCATACAAGGAATCGCTTACTTACCGCTCGTGGATAGCCGAGTCAAAGTCTGAACCAAGTTAAAGCCATACACTAGGTTGAGATGTGCAAGTGTGTGGGACGGATGGAGAATGATTCCTAATTTTTGTGGTATTTTTGGGTCTCCATGCATCATGACAATCTCTCTTTTATTCGTGGAAGAAGAGATGAAGAAAATATATGGGCTATCAAAGAGTAACTAAATTTTTTTTTGAACGGGGATCTAAGATTTTTCCCGTTTGTCTACAAGAGTGGAATATCTCGAAACTTATTTCTCACTCTTTTTTTCTTTTCTTCCTCTCTCTTTTTTTTTTTTTCAACTAAGAACATAGCCCATAACTTATTGCCTGGAAAAGGGTGAAGGAGAGAGAGATGTCATGATGGAATGTAAGGAGAATTTTGGTAATCTAAAAGAGGGGTGCGTGATCCTCGGGTAAGGGTCGGCACTTTTATTTGGTGGAATGGTGCACAATTCTCGGTGTAAGAATTGGCATGTAGGCGAGAGGGGTGCATGTTGTGCGCAACTCTCGGTGAGAAAGTCGCAATTATTTGGTGGGTGCAAGTGAATCTCAACCCTATGTGTAAGACCCTAATCTAGGTTAGGTTCAAACCGTGACAAGGCCCAACGATTGGTAAGAAGCATACGACAACAAGGGTTTTATAATCTTGTAGAAGAGCATGTCGTATCTGGCCTTGGTAGGTATTTCACGATCATTGAGGAACTATTGTTTTTGAAATTTTTGAAACAAAACTCCGGATGTTAGGTTATCTCAAAGAGACAAAGTCATTGCTGTGGTCCATGTCACTATATCATATCGCGCAATAACCTAGACTAGAGTAATTGTATGCAACCCACCGAATCAAGTTTCTAGAGCATGATAATGTAAAGCCGATAAACCCAAATTTTAGAGAAAACTCCATTTTAAACAAGTACAAGAGAGACATAAAACAGAGCAACTAATCATATCAACAAGGGTAGAACTAAACATTTCATGGCACATATATAGAGTGGAATAAAAATTATTATTATTATTTTTTATGAATTTTCAATGCAAGATAAGAAACTTGAATTTAAACATGCTAAAAAGAAAATAAATTTGTAGGAGATTAAATATGCCATGCAGTACCTCAAGTGGGGGTCCTCCACCAAGCTGTCCTGAAGCTCATGGCCCAGGGTTGATCTTTTGTTTGGGCAGGACTTCCTCTGTCTTTGTACTTGTGGATGGTACTTCCGTTGTATGAGGTTTTGTTGGTTGTACTTTCTTGGGTCTCCACTCCATCTTGATAACTTTAGGAGGTGTAGTGGCAGGTGGCTCTTCCTGTACCACCTTCTTTGGTGGAGTAGAGACTTCTTCTTTCTTTTGTTTGGGAGCGGCTTTCTTTTTCTTAGGTTGTGTTGCAGCCTTTTGTCCCTTCTTAGGAGTCGCCTTGGGCTTCTCCTTATTTTCTTTCCTTGGCTTGCTCATGAAGGCCTGGGGCTGGATTTCAACTTCCTGTATGCCTTGGGTGTTTGGTCCGTATTTGATACGAATCATGTTGCATTGCTCTTGCTTGCGGGGTCGAAATTCGAACTTCTCTTCCTGGCCATTTATGTTGAAGCGGATTTCTCCAGCTCCAACATCTATTTGAGCTCCAGCGGTGCTTAAGAATGGCCTCCCTAGGATGAGAGGTGTTTCTTTGGTAAGCTTCATGTCAAGCACCACGAAGTCGACTGGCACAAAGTACCCTCGAACCTTCACTGGAATATCTTCCGCAATTCCTGCAGGATAGCGGATGGAGGAGTTGGCCAGCTGGAGGGTCATAGTTGTGGGCGCAAGCTGCGTGCAATCCAACTTGTCAAAGACCGTCTTTGGCATGATGCTCACGCTAGCTCCCATGCCAAACTGCTGGCCCCTGATCGAACAAGTGATAGTGGGACATCCAGGATCCTTCTTCTTTTCAGGCAGGTGATTGAGTATCGCTGCGCTGCATTCTTCTGTCAGTTTGACCATCTCCGTGGATGGTAGAGGGCGTTTGTTGTTGATGATATCCTTCACGTATCTTGCATAGGAAGGGACATGTAAGACGTCCAGTAGCGGGACGCTCACGTGTACCTTTTCAATCATCTCAACAAAGCGTGCAAATTGTGCATCCACGGATAGCTTCTTGGTTCTTGAGGGGAACGGTAGGTGAGTTGTATCAGGGTAATCTACTGTTGCTTCCATTGGTGCTGTCTCCTGGGGTTCTTCCTCAGCAGGAGGTTCCTCTTGTTGCTGCGCCTTTTGCCTTCCTGATGCTGCTTGGTTAGGGTGTGGTGGATCACGAGTGAACCTTCCTCCCCTTGTGGTTACTGATTTCAGTTCAGCCTTGACATCTGTATCCCCAGTTTTGGGAAGAGCGGCAGCCTAACCGGGTAAGCTGGGTCTCTATCATTTTGTTAAAGCTTTGCTGACTCTTGACAGCTGATGATATGCCCTCCAAACTTTGTTATTCATATTCTCCAAGATCTTATCATTTTGTATCATCTTTTTGGTGAGATTTTCGTTGATCTTGGCTTGGCCATAAACCAGGTCCTTCAATGAAGGTTGATTCGAATTAAACCCAGAGGTGTAATTCGAATTACCTTGGAATGGAGGACGGGACTGGTTGTTCCAGCCATTTCCTCCTCCTTGTTGTTGGCGAAACCCATTGTTGAGGTAGGCGGCCTCTTCACGGGTCTCGGGGCAGTCATTCCCCGAGTGTCCAGCTTCACCACAGACCTCGCACATCATGCGAGCGTCCATGGCGTTGATGGTGCCGGATACATCATTGATGGCACCACCATCAATCTTCTTCAGGAGTAGGTCTATTTTTGCGGCAAGCATATCCGCCTCCTTCATAGTGTGCATACCTTTTTGTCCTTTGGTGGGGGCGCGGTCCTCCCCCCAAGCTTGGTTTTCCACCATTTTGTTGATTAGTGCCGTGGCACTATCACCAAATAATGATAGAAAGGCGTCGCCCGGCGGGCGTCCAGTGTGCCCCTTCGACATGGGTGTTAACCCATTGTAGAAGTTCGAGCACCACCAACTTTCCATCCCATGGTGAGGGCATTCCCGGATGTACTCCCGGAGCCTCCCCATGGCTCGTGGATGGGTTCCAGCCGAATTCTCGCTGAAGTTGGCGATTCTCCCCGTAGGGCATTGGTTTTGCCCATGGGGAAGAATTTAGCGAGGAACGCGGTGGAGCACTTGCTCCATGTGCCAATAGCGGCTTTGTCCTTGTAGAACCAGGTCTTCGCCTTTCCCACAAGGGAGAAAGGGAAGAGCCTGAGCCTGATTGCATCAAAGCGACATCCTTGATGACGATGGTGTCACAGATCTTGTAACATCCCTGAAAATCACAAACACCAAAATTCACAACCAACAAAAATTTTTCTAAAACAATCCCATGTTTGGTGTTTGACATGCTAGGAAACCCACCTAGTTGCACAAGTGGTACCCAAGAGCATGTGTGAGCATTGCATTTAATTCCAAGTTGTGATTTGGCTCTTATTTGATTTTATGTGATGCTAATAAAATCAAATAACCTTTCTAACTAATTAACTCTTGTGTGTTTCCTACCCTTGGACATGGATCCCTAATACCCTAGTGACCCCTAGAGGACCCCACTAGGAGGTACACATGCTTGGCAACATGTGTGTGCCACCATAGGTGCCCAAGGTTTGGCTAGATTGGAAAATAGGAAATAGAAAAGGGGATGGAGATGGCTGGAAAAAGGAAAAGGCCATTTTGACCCGAGAGCCCCAACCGGCCCAGTCAAGCACACCAGCCCAGACGGCCTTTCCACCCACCGCGGCCTGATCGCGCTTCTGGCCCACGTGGCTAGCAACAACAGCTCGGCCCGCCTCACCATTTTCCCCTCGCGGCCCAGCCCAAGGCGCCGATAAGGCCAACCAGTGGCCTGCCCCGCACTGGCCTCATCCGGCCTGCCCAGCGAAGCCGAGTGGCCTATTTGGCCCAGCAAAGGCCCGCTCCACCGCAGCAAGCCACCAAGGCCGTGGACGCCATCTTTTCTGCTGCCACTAACACCCCGGCCCCGCCTGTCATACCTTTCTCTGCCTCTCTGCCTCCCTCTGTCGCTGCAGAGCCCGACGCCAGGAAGCGAGGAAGCACAACACCAGCCCCTGCCGACCGTCCATCACGCGCAGCCCGCGCGGATGCATGCCATGACCGTGATCCGCGGCACCCCCGCGCCCGCAATGGCTCCCTGCCCCCTCGCCGCGCTGGCGTGAGCACGGTGGCCCGTCCATGGTGACGCCACGGCCAGCCTCGCCGCCGCTTTTTTGCCTTTACCGCCGCACCGCTCCAAGAATGGGGAGCGCCCCGGACTCCACCCATGTGCCACGCCCAGAGGCCCTAGCCCGGACGCATCCTGATCCTCTGCTCGCGCCACCCGTTCAATTCCCGAACCGAGCCAAATGCACCGGCGTCACTCTGCCGCACTGACGCCGCGCACACCTTTACCTCCGGCGAAGCGCGAGCGCTGTGGACGTTCCAGGAATGCCCCCGAGACCTAGCTCACGTCGTTGGATGACCGCCACGCGTGCCCTCGACGCCTCCTTGCTGTCCGCGAGCTCCTTGCCTCGCCATGGCCGCGCCGCCGCTATAAGTAGGGGAGCACCGAGCCCTTAGGGTTTTCCCCCTTGCCGCGCCGCCACTGGAGGTGACCAACCCACCTTCCACCTACCTAAACCGAGAGAGGAGAAGGAGGGACAAGGAAGGACACTGGAGCACCAGAGCCGGAACCGCGAGCCGCCGCCGTTCGTGCCCGCCAGAAGGACCACCGGCGACCTCGATCGGCTACAGCAGCGTTGCGGCTCTTACTGCACGGCCCCGACCCACCACTGCACCGCCATCCTAGCCACCCCGAGCCCGAGGTGAGCTCGCCGTTGCTGCTCCGCCGTGTAGATGCCGCCACCGTGATTTCCCTGGTGGAAGCTCAAGGCTTGCCTTCACCACCACGGGCATGGCACACACGCACGCTGCACACCCGCACCGCTCGCCTAGCCGTCACCACCATCGCCTCCGCCTTAGCACGGAGCGCACCGTGCGTAAGTCTAGCTGAGCCCGGCGCGCCACCAGTGGGCGGGCACCTTTGCCCCGCCTTGGCCGCCGCAGTCTCGAGGCCGCTAGAGCATCGCCGCAGCTCCCTGCCGCAGAGCGAGCTCCGCCGAGCCTTAGGCCCTCGTCTTGAGCCTTCTTGCCCACGTAGCACACGCACACCGCACGCGAGCCCAAGCCTGCGTGGTCTTGCCGGACCACCCACGCGCGGGAACGCCGGCGGCCGAGCGCTACTCTGCTTGCACCCGCCATGGCCATGGCCATGGCCAGAGCCGTCGCAAGCTTTGCCCCGCCCGGCCTTGTCTCACCACCGTAGCCTTCATGAGCACCACCAATGTCCCCGCCCTAGCGAGGAACGCGCCACGCGCACGTTTGAGGAGCTGGCGGCCAATTACTCGGGCGGAGCCACCTTGCTCTGCCCTGGCTTGCCATGCCGTCGGGCCGACCGTGTGCCGCCGCGGTGCCCAGCACTGTCCGAGCACCGTCGTGCCCTAGGGCCGTGACCACGAAGCCGAACGAACCCGTGTTGATGCCAATCAAAGGTAGAGGTAGATGGTGGAGCGCAATTTTGCGCCGTGGCCTCCCCGCGGATGCCGTCACCTCTGCACAACCGCCGAGGCGCCGCTGCCAATGGCAGCTGTGCAAGGAGCCTCATGGCCGTGCCCTTTTGCCCTGGCCGCTCTCGCCTCGCCCCTGCGTGGCCAGTGCGCGCCTCGGCCTTGTCTCTGGCGCGCCGCAGCGCTTCGTTGCTGCGGCCGTGCCACCGAGCGCCGCCGTCGAGCGTGCGCCGGCAAGCCGGGACACTTAGGGCTCGCAGCACCGCCACCATCGCATCAGTCACATCCTCGCGATGCTAAAGCCCTACCTTGGTCTCTACTGGCGCCCGTAGCATCTCGCCGCCGACCACCGGCGGAGCAGTGCCGCCGCCAACGCGCCCGGTCGAGCCCAAGTCCTGCTCGAGTCCGTCTCCGCCCTCGGCACCGTGAGCCGGCCACTCGCCTGAACCGCGGCCCCTCCCCGTGCTTGGGCGCGCTCGCCTGGTCCTCGCGGAAGCGATGCGTGCTTTGGAGCTCTCTCCAGCGCACTTTAGAGTCTTGCCGCCGCCGAGCCGCCGTGCGCCGCCTCCGAGCATGCGCCGGCAAGCAGGAGCGTTGAGAGCATGCCGCACCATCACCATCGAGTCCGCCATGGGCGCTCGATGCCAAGTCACCATTTTACCCAAGCCCAAGCTCGCCGGAGCCCTGCCGCCCATCTCGCCGCCGGCGGAGGCCTTGTGCCCGGCCGTATGGTTGAAGATGGGAAGGGAGGATGAAGAAGAGTGCCATGAGCCCTGTCCACATGAACCGTGAGAAAGAGGAGGGTGGACTCGGTCCATCATTAACCGTTCTGTGGACCACGCACCCACACGTGCAGTCCACCATGAGCTAGCCCCCGTGGACCCGCGCCTAAAGAAATACCAGTTCGTGAACTCATTCCTCCGTAGACCAAGTCAGAGAACCATGGGACCACGGCCTCGGTTCACCATGAGCCGCCCTGCGTGCACCCACAGCCCACTGGGGGCCCAACTGCCTACGTGGCCACACGGAGACGCGACACGTGTCATGGGTCGGCCCAGCCCAGCTTGGCCCAAGTCCGGCCCTGTACAGGCCCGCAGAGGCCCGCTTAGGCCCGGTCAGTGTTGACCATTGACTGGTCAACAGTTGACCATTGACTGGGACCCACTTGTCAGTGACCGAACCCCGCTGGACCCACATGTCAGCCGCTGTGATCCTCCGGACCAATCAGCACATGCCATGTGTCACAGCCTGATTTTTCTCTCTCTCTTTTCTTTTTCAAAATATGATTTAAACTTCAGAAAATCATAACTTATTCATACGATCTCCGAAAAATATGATCTAAGTGTCCAAATTTTCCTAAAATCGAGCACTACGTCATAGGCTTATGTTTGTGTGCATTTGGATTCTTCGTTTTTCATTTGGTTCTTGGTGATAATCTATAGGGCCGCCACGCGACCATTATGTCCTGATTTCAGACCTTGAGGAGGAGCTGCCCGTGGAGGAGAACCCGGAGTACGCTGAGGAGTTGCGTGACGATGACGCAGGTGCCACGTCCCACCCAACCTCGTAGATCCTATTAAGCATGCTACATCTTAGAATGCTAGTGCTCTACTTTTATGCGATAAGCTGTGATAGGTTGCATGGTAGATTTACTTGTTGGCCTATACCTTGTCGTAACCTTTACCCTGCTCACCCGCTGTTAGGCTAGACGCATGCTTTATATACTCTTGCTTGCTATTTATACTCCACTCTGCATTATACTTGTGATATGATGCGGGTGGTGAACCCTTGGGAATGGTTTGGTTTGGGATGCCAGACTTGGTGGATTGTGGGGAGTGTGCTGTGTGTGTCTTGGGTGAGTGGTGAGGGTCGAGTTGACTGGACAGGATCTACGATGAGTCTTCGGGCGAGTCTTGCCAGCGGATGCACCTGGGCATCCCTACACGGGGTACCTGTGGCGGGTACATGTGGTTTGGAGGAGTATTCCGGGGAGGATTTCCTTTGTGGTATGAAGCCCCGGAACGGAGGTGTGGATTTTGTGGAGATATCCTGTCTGGTCCTACCTAAGGACTGATATATCGTGAGAATCGGAACCACGGACCTTTCTCGTGCACACCACTCACTTTTGCTTTTGTGAGGGACGAATGTTCGACTAGTCTGGACGATGCCATTACTGCTAGGTTGTGAGGTGATAGGGTGGGCGGTAGGTTTGAGAGATTCCCATACCACCCTAGATGTGTAGTACCACTTGGATGGGCCCGGTGCTACACCTTCCCAGTCTCAGCTTGCCCGAGATGGTTTCCGGAGGTTCCCAGGGCTGAGTGGTAGGATGGCATTGCTCCAGGTTAGTAGACCATTCGGCATTTGCCTAGATGCGCGCACGTCTTTGATGGCGATCTGGTGGGTATAGGTGTACACACTCTGCAGAGTTGATGATCTATACGTATAGCCGTGCCCTCTGTTGTTTCAGCCCTTTGGGGTTGTGTTGACGGTTGTTAATGATCAATTTTATATGTCAACCAGAGAGAGAAAGAGGGGTATAATCTATTCACCACCATAGACTTAGGGTTTAAACTGACAAATTCCACAAGTTTTGGTGAATATGTGTTTTCGCAGGGGATTATCAGGAAAACATCCAAGGAGGCCCACATGTCATGATTACATAGAGAGAAAGACCGAACAGTAAAATTGTATACTCTAGAAGACTCCGGAAGGCGAACCCGGAAGCGGGGACCCACCGGCATTGTGGTGGGTCGGCCAACTCCTCCTTGGGTCGGCCGACTCCCCACCTCCACCAATCGTGTGGAGGCTCATGGATCTCGCCTCCACCGACCTTGAGGAGCAATAATTATCGTCCGTTTAGGTCGGTTTGATCCGATGGCCGTGGTGCATCCTAGGGGGCTATATATTCAGAGCCCCTGGCCCCTGGCTAAAACCCTAATTCATTCTAGAATTCATTATTTAGAGGTAGCCATCAGCAAAGCCAGGGTTTAGAGAGAGATCTCCACCAGAGAGTTAGAATAGTTACTCTAGATCTTCAAGTTCTACATAGGTTTAGACTAGATAGAGGAAGAATCGGGCGCCTGTGCTCGGAATTCCGGATCTTCATCATCAAGAATTGGTATTATCTTGTATCTATTCTTGTGACTTTATTCTAATATCATTATGTTTCTATTTATTATGTTCCTAGTTTATTCTAGTTCTACATTTGATATGGTTATGATTGGTGATAAGTTTATGTATATGTTTGCAAAGCGCTTAGCTCTCTTCGCGGGAGGGTTAGGTGGTAGATTTCATGTAAGCATGGTGCTTAGATGCCGTTTACCTACAAATGCACCCTATTGGCCGGGTCGTGTGGTAGATCGCGGAAGTGACAGCCGTTGAGTCCTCTCGTATTCCATCCCCGTTGGTAGGTCTAGCGTAACCAAAGTTGCGTAGTAAGTCCCGCTATGTCTTGGCTTGTTATAGCAATGATCCTTATACATAGATGAAGAGTCTTTTGTGCTATATATGATAGTGTAGAGTTGGAGTAAATGAATGACTTAGTAGATTAGAACCTACATAGGATTTATATTTCTTGAACTAATCGATGTCAACCTACCTTTGTGAGTAGTCTATATCTAATCTCTCGTGTGATTTATACCCCGAGCTTATTACTTTATATTCCCTTATTTATCATGGTTTACCCTCTCGCAAAGTATGTGATCGTGCAATCAATCACTCATAAGTAGTCGTGTTTAGCAAGTTCATCTCATTGTTTAAGTCCGTAGTTCTTTCCCTTGAGCTAAATATAAATAACGATACCCGGAATACTTCCCGGTAAAATGCTACGATGGTGTATTATCTCGTTCGCTTGCGGATCCCATATTTTTCTTGATTAGAGGAGCAGTTTCTATACCAACACTTCTGGCGCCATGCTAGGGATGACAACTTAGCGTGAGTGGTGTTAGAGGTGTCAACAGGTTGCACCCCCTAAGGGACCAAAACCGGAAAGAACCGGAAAACACGGAATTAGAATACGGAACAAACAACGCAAACCTTATATACGAAGTCCTCCGGCTAAAACGCACGGAGTCCTGAAGTGCTTTACAACGTCCCCTGAGGGGTCTATTTATAGGAAGTCGTGTTGCACTTTGTACAAGAATGCCCCTGGCAACCCTAATTTCAACGTACAGGAGCAGCCGACACGGGGCAGACAAGTAAATGGCCCAAGGGCCCACATTTGCTGGTTAACCACCGACCAGGACACATCCGGGCTCTCCTTTCTGCCTGGCCGCCAAATGCGTCCAGACTCACGCCGAATGCGTGCCTTCCCGCGCTATCGGGGCTTTCCGTCCCGGGGCCTGATGTCACACCGAATGCGCGCCTGCTCGCGCTATCGGGGTTTTCGCCTGGCGCCCATCGGTGCCGAATGCGCATTCTCCCGCGCTATCGGGGTTTCCTCCTGGTGCCCGTCGACGCCGAATGCGCGCCTTCCCGCGCTATCGAGGTTTCCTCCTGGCGCCCGTCGACGCCGAATGCGCGCCTTCCCGCGCTATCGGGGTTTCCTCCCGGCGCCCGTCGTCGCCGAATGTGCGCCTTCCCGCGCTATCGGGGTTTCCTCCCGGCGCCCGTCGTCGCCGAATGCGCGCCTTCCGGTGCTAACCGGGTTTCCGCCCGTACCTGCGCATATCAAACACATGAGGCGCACACAATCGGGGGGGATGGGGTGGCCAATTCCACTCCTGCCCCCAACACTAAATTTTTGTTGGTTGTGAATTTTGGTGTTTGTGATTTTCAGGGATGTTACAGTTCACCCCCTTATTGGAATCTCGTCCTCGAGATTTAAGGTAAGGTGAACTACTTAAGCTTCGACCTCCATCTTGGTAGTTGACATTGACTCGTCCTCGTCTTTGTTGGAGTGGCATCAAAGTGACTCTTTGGTGATGGTAGCTGGATGCTAGCCATTCTAGGGTTCCTTCTCAATCTCCTCCGTGGACAAGCCACGCTTGCTTCGGACCATAGGTCCATTTGAGTAGATCTCTTCCAATCCCATATGGATCATGTAGGCCATTTAGAGGGTAGCAGGGTGAGATCGGCTAGAAGGGTATCCAAGGGTAGTGATACTCACAACCTACACCTCTAGAGCTTCATGTTGTACTTTGATGTGGAGTAAATTTACGCCTTCCAGATTCGGTAAGGCGTAAATGTGCAGTTTCGTTTCTTTTTCTTTGGTTAGCTTTCCGGGTTTAGGTTTGGGAGTTTTAAGAAAGGTGGGCGGGTCACTTTCGGCTCTATTGAACGCATTCTCATTTTTCTTCATAGCTCGAAAGCCTGGGAACCCATTCGGAGCTACCGCCTATGTCCGAAAGCTCCTCATCTAGGGATTTGGCTGGAGCGGCCCAAGACACCGCATCCGGGCTTTCTTCTTTTTGCGCCAACCTTGCTGCCCAACTCGCCCAATCCGGGGCCGAAAACATGTCGCATGACTCAGTGGCCAGCTTGGGAGAACCTGAACTTGTGAGACCTATTAGCGCTATAGCGCCTGCGATAGCGGCGCCGGTGGTTGATTTAATTGCTGGAGAAACTGGCAGCGGTCAGGGGAGCGCTGGAGTGGCATATGAAGAAAATGCCGAATCTGCAGACTATGATGGGGCCGAAGGGAGCGCAGCGGCCACTGCCCCGGATGAATGCGAAGGAGTCAAATCCGGCCCGCCCCGGAGAAGCCGCCGGGTCAGGATTGAGGGGCACACCGGCATTATTTGCCGATCCAAGATTGACGAGGAGCGACTGAACTCATACCAGCGCAGCGGGCTTCTCAGCGCATTCGAGCACGAAAGGAGCCGGGCGCCAGGGGATGAAGTGATCCCGGACCCGAGACCGTACGAGGCGGTCGTGTTCCGCGACTTCTTTATAGCCGGATTGAGATTTCCTTTGGTCCCATTTTTCGGGGCTGTTCTGCGAAAATTCTGACTGCAGATCCACCATCTTACCCCGAATGCGATCGCCTCGGCCAAAGATATATGCCATGGCCATGAAGATGATGGGCCATGAGCCAAGTGTTGCCCATTTCGTGAAGTACCACCGCACCCACCTCCACTCGAAGGTGGGGAAGGTCGATGGACGGCCCAATATTCGCACCGAATATGGGTCTTACAACTTCGTGCCGCTCCAGGCGGAGCGGAACTGTCTCGGTGCCCACCTTCAAAGAGAAATGGGAGGACTGGAACAAGTACTGGTTCTACATTCGCGTTGCCTCGGACGAAGAGGTGGAAGCTGCTCAAAGAGTTAGGCGCCGCCGGGCGAACCCCTTGGTGTCTTTGATGACCGTGATGATTGGAGAGAAACATCCACCTCACGACGATTTCGGTCCAGCTGACCACGCCGCTGCGGAAGCGTATGCTTTGAACGCTAGCCGGCAAATCAGCCGAGACCTGGCAGAAGAGATGATTGCTATGGACAAATGGCCCTTATGTGATTTGGTGAAATTCGAGCCTATTCGGGACATTAACGGCTATCGTGGTCCCGACTTCCTTTTGGAGCGCCCTGCTCATTTTGATTCTGATGCTGCGTACTTGGCTGCGCTGGAGAAAAGGCTACCCGATTGTGCGGGCCGTACGGAGAAAGGGAGCACAAGAAAAAGATGCTCCAACTTGGCAACTCCCCTAGGAAGAACCGTGCCTTGGATTGCATGGGTATCCCCTATTCGGAGAGACCTCCACCGGCTCCTAAAGCGTCCAAGGCCAAGGCCGGTGATAGCGCAGACGAGCCGGAGGCCAGTGCGCCGAGCGGCTCAGTTTTGGGTGCCCCCAGGGCGGCCCCTATTCGGCACGCTCCTCCTTCCGCGCCGATTCGAGCCACTACAACGGCCGCGGCCGAGAAAAGAAAGCGCGCGCAAAGAAACCAAGAGCGCCGGAACCGAGAGGCCCGCGACGTTCGTATGCCGTGAAATGGCCGGACGATTGTGGACTAAGCCGCTAAAACGCGGTGCTAAGTTCTCATTGGATTTCCTGGGGGTCCCGGAACCGCTGCATGCCGAAATGGTAGAGCGAGAGATGCTTTGCGCATTAGGGCATAGCTGTTGTATTCATACCTCGGGCGACGTACGCTAATCTGACGGTTTCGGCTTATGCTTTGCAGGGCAATACCGGCGGCTCTAGCTCGATGGCCGGGACACGCAAGAAAATTTCTGACCCGTGCCGCTTGCCTCCGAAAGCGCACCCAACGCTGAGCTCCCTGGGCGTCAGCTTAAAAAGGCCGGCAGACGCCTCCGGGGGTGCTTTCGTGATGACGAAAAGACCTAGGGCCACGGGTGCACCTGCAGCCGCTGCGGCTCCTGCTTTTATGCCCCCGCCTGCTTCCGCAGAAGTTTCCCGCACCGTTTCGGACCCGTAACCCGAATCCGCCAGAAACCCGGTAAGTCCCGATTCCACCGCGAGCTCGGGCCGCATGACCCCGAAACCACGGCGTGTGTTCCGTTTGGGCATGGCAGCTCTCCTTAGAGCGAGCCCCGCACGAATGCGACCACATGCGCGTGTATTCGGGGTGCTCATCTCCCGAAGACACGAGCCCGCACCGTGAAAGGACTTACCAACTTGCTCGTGCTCTAGGGGCGGCGGACGCCGCTTAATCGCGGGGTGGACTGCCGCGCAAGCGGCGTGCCGCCGGCACGGCGGGTGTCGCTTTCGGATCGGTGCAGCACCTCTTTTAGTGCCACCACCACCGAAAGGGATTTGGCCAAGGTGGATCGCCTGGAGCTCCTCTCGGCCATCAACTTCCACGCGATTTCTGTAAGTTGTCGACCCCGAATGATCGAAGTCTTTTCCAATTCGGGTTGTTCACATTCTCACTCTTCTTTCTCGCGCAGCAATCTGTTATAAGTGCTGCGCTCGCCAAGCAGGATTGCGCCGCGGTCACTTTCGTTTGAGTCTAAACTCACCGAAAGCGAGGCCGAGGTGCGCAGGCTGAAAGAGGAGCTGGCGCAAGCGCGCACCGAGCTTGATAGGGAGAAGACTACGCGCGAGGAGGCCGAAGCGGACGCCCGGACCGCCAGGACCGAAAGAAACACCCAGAACCAGCTGCAGCGGTCCGCCCGTCGCCAACAGCTCGACGAACTCAACCAGGCCGCTACTATCTTCGCGCGCCTGGTGGCTGGAGTTGGCGAGGAGGTGGTGGTGCCCGCTATCGGGGAGGATACCTCGGTGTTCGATTTCGCCCGGTTCCTCCGGACCGGGCTCGCCGCCTTGGAGGGCCAAATGGAGCTCGGACGCCGCTGGGCTGCCCTTGAAACCACCCGTGCGCTGTGCAAGGCGCTGAAGGACGCGGGCTGTCCGCACGCGGCAGCGCTTCCGGCTCCCGATGACGTGGACCGCTTCTGGGTCCCGGATAGGGACGCACACGAGGCCGCCGTGAAGTCCTTCAGCGGCTTCTGGAACGGTGGCGGTCGCAATCTCAGCTTGCTGCGCGCGGCACTGAGCGTGGCGGAGGTAGGAGCTGCCGAATGGCGCTTGTCGTTTATGATGGGTCTGCTTATGAATTTTTTAGCGAACTTGACCACTTTCGTGTTTCTTTCTTTTAGGGAGATGAGGCAGAAGAGGCCATTATCCGTGACCGGGTCATGGCCTACATTCGGGATAGGGACGAGCGCGAGGCGGCCGCGGCGGGCGACACACCGTCTTCCAACATGCTTCGGTCCCCGGAGATGGCTCTTGCGCCCGAAGGTGCCGCGCAAGGCGATCATTCGGGTGCCGTGAACCCCTCCGCGGCGGCGTCCACCGAAGCTGGCGCGCCCCGTCCTCAATCTCCTGCAGCCGAAACTGCCGCCAACTCTTAATCTGTCTTTTCTTTGTAAAAACTTAGCTTTGTTGTATTTGGCCCTGCATGGCCGTGCTTGTGGCCCTACGTGGCCGGGGTTCGAGGAACCCTAGAACTGTCTGAACATATCTTGTGGCACCAGCACCGAATGCGGTCGTAATTTAACTATCCGGTCGTTTTCCTGCGTGATTGTGCTACAACTTTCGTTCTGGCAACGCATTCGAAGGCCCGCCTAGTTTTGAAGACTCAGAACGCCGGATCCGCGAATAGAGCCTAGAATAATTTTTGTTGAGCACGCCATCGTTGTGTGAAACGCCGCGTCCGCCCTTATTTAATCGGTGGTGGGCGCATTCGGGAAAATTCCTCAATAGGCCCTCCGGCGTTGCCCGGGTCTTAGAGCGCCGCCCGAATTTGAGCGGTGGAGGGCGTATTCGGGAATTTTAGAGTTAAGCCCTCCGGCGTGCATGGAGTCTTAGAGCGCCGCCCCCCCCCTCGAATTTGAGCGGTGGAGGGCGTATTCGGGAATTTTAGAGTTACGACCTCCGCCGTTGCATGGAGTCTTAGAGCGCGCCCCGAATTTGAGCGGTGGAGGGCGTATTCGGGAATTTTAGAGTTAAGCCCTCCGGCCGTTGCATGGAATCTTAGAGCGCCCCCGAATTTGAGCAAGGAGGGCGTATTCGGGAATTTTAGAGTTAAGCCCTCCGGCCGTTGCATGGAGTCTTAGAGTGCCCCCCCCGAATTTGAGCGGTGGAGGGCGTATTCGGGAATTTTAGAGTTAAGCCCTCCAGCGTTGCATGGAGTCTTAGAGCGCCGCCCTCCCTGAATTTGAGCGGTGGAGGGCGTATTCGGGAATTTTAGAGTTAAGCCCTCCAGCGTTTGTTTTCACATAGGGTTTGTCATGGTTGTTACAAAGTGCATATGCGCTCTGCACAGCCACTGAATGGAACTCTGTATGGCCCTATTGGCTGAAACTGGGTTAGTTCCACCTCGAGGTGGTAAGACTCAGCTTCCAACACCCGAATAGGCGCGCCTGTGCCCTTTCTCGTTTATGGGCGGGTAGAGCACTAAGCCACATCCGTTGACTAGATCCCAGGCCTATGTTTGCCCCACGCTTGCTGTGGGCTGGAATCCCGAATATGGACTAGTCGCCGTGCAGGAGTTGGAGCTTGTAGCTATTCTTGGGAATAGGGAGGCGCGCGATTCTGCGCATCTCTGCTATTGCGCGCTTGCTGCTTTTGCTTAGGCAGTCGATTCGACCCTGGCTGCGCCTAACTGCTCCAAGCTCACTACTGAAACGGGAGGACTAGTACTGACTCCCCTCCTGACTCCTCCCGAGTTGAACCTGGCTATGCCTATTTGCTCAGCGCTCACAACTGAAACGGGAGGACGAGTGCTGGCTCCTTTCCTGACTCCTCTCATTCCTACTAACCTTAATTTTGGAGCGGAATGAGTTTGTTTTGACCGGCATGGTTTTGCATTATGGGGGATGTTATGCATATATAATACTGCTTGGGTCATAGTGCCGTGAAGCACCTTTTTACGCCATAACGCCGTCGTACGTTTGTTAGGTGAGTCATAAATTTAACCCGTCTTAGAGGCTGAATGACTAGATTATATAATCTGGTCCAAGCTCTTGGTTTTATCATGGCTGCAAAGACCTTGATTTTTGTTTTACCACCCGCATACGCCGCTTATGTCTTGCTGGAATGGGAGGTTTTGGGATTTGTGGTGTCGTCAGACCAAATGCCGCATTCGCTACCCAGTCCTCACTAACCGCATTCGGTGTACGCTTTCGGCCCTTTTGCCTGCTTTGTATGTCGTATTCGGGTGGAGCACGCTCGATAATGGTGCAGTACAGCGCTCCTTTCGAGAGTCCGAGGGACCCTAATCGCGCATATTCTCGAGGCATTGCTCGATATAGAGGGTGTGTTGTTCTTGATTGTGATATTAATCACCAAAAGCACCTTCGATGTAATTATACCGCCAGAATATGATGAATAAGAAGTTTGGTCTAGCGGATGAAAATTGCTTGTTTGTAACTTGGCGTTATCATTGCCTTCGGGTCTTTATCCCCGAGGCTCCTTTCACCTGAGGCGTTGTTTGCACTCATTCGGCTTCTTGCCAATTTCGCGATACTGCAGCGTTTTTGCCGAGTTCGCCTGCAGCGTTTTGTTTCGCGCATTTGGGTTGTTTGGTGCATTCGTGATGCTTCAGCGTTTTGCTGAGTTTACTAGCCATTTTTGGCTTTTGGTTGCTTGCAACCTGACAAAGACTTCTCCGAATAGGGTCAGTGACATATATGGCACTGACTTTTTCGGATCGGAGAAAACGTTACGCATCCACATTTTAGGGGAAACGTGAATTGAAAAGTATTAAACAGGGGTACGTAGGGACGCCTCATTAAAAAAACCTCACACCTCCGAAGAGGCTTCCCCTCGCGAGGAAAAAGAGCGCGCCCCGAATTGTGTTCCCGAGAATTAAGAAATGAAAATTACAACCCCGTGGGGCAATTTCATGGGTAAAAGCGGCGTAGGTTGTCGGCGTTCAGTGTGGCTGGACTCTCGTGCCGTCCTCCTTCACCAGCGTGTAGACTCCTTCTTTTACCATTCTCGCGACGATGTACGGCCCGTACCACGGCGACTGCAATTTGCCTTGCTTGTCGGGTTGCCGAATAAGGACCATATCTCCTGGGTTGATGACCTGCCTCAGCACTTTTTTTGTCTCTCCAAGTCTTTGTTTCTTGATGGTATCTGTCGAGGTTTTCCGCCACCTGTAGCCTTAGCTAGTCAGCCATTTTGAGCTGAGTGTATCGTTGTTCTGGGGTAGTGGCCATGATCTCAGTTCGAAAAGATCCCAGCCGAACCTCTTCTGGGGTAATGGCTTCTTCCCCGAAGAGAAGTCTGAAAGGCGTGAAACCGGTTGCGCACGACTTGGATATATTGTGCCCCCAAACCGTAGCTGTTAACTCCTGAGCCCATCTACCCTTCTTCTCGGTGTTTTTGAGGGTCTTTGATATGGTAGTGAATATGTCACCATTGACCCGCTCCACCGCGCCATTCGATTCTCGGGTGATTTACCGGCGAACGTGAGTTTGATCCCTAGGTTTTCACGAAAGTTCTCAACTTGGTGCCGTCAAACTGCTTCCCGTTGTCCACTGTTATGTAGGATGGAACCCCGAATCTGCGATGATTCTTCGCCACACAAAGTTAACTAAGGTGCCGGATGATATTGGCGCCAATGCCTTAGCTTCAACCCATTTGGTGAAGTATTCCAAAGGTGCCACTGCAGTGAATTTCAGATTTCCAGGCGCCGGCGGGAGCGGTCTGACTATGTCGATGCCCCATCTCTGTAGCGGCCAAGTTGGACATATCGGGAAGGTTAGGTTTGCTGGGGCCCTCTGGTATTTTGCGAACTTCTGGCAGCCCTGGCATGATTTCACCAGTCGCTTGGCGTCCTCGATAGCGGTTGGCCAATAAAAGCCTTGTCTCATTGCTCTGTGAGCGATTTCATACGGACCTCTGTGGGCCCCGCAAGTTCCCGAATGTATATCGTGCAAAAGCTGGACCCCCTCGTTCCGGCTGATGCACTTTAGTAGTGGCGCTACGACTCCCTCCTTGTACAGATTCTCTCTGACTATGGAGTATTGCTTGGTTCTGGACTCCATCCTTTGTTGCTGTTTCCTGTCTCCGGGCTCATAAGTTCCAGAAATGAATGCCCATATCGGTGCTCTCCAATCGTCACTCGTGATAGCGTGAATTACTGCCGGTCGCTCCTCCTCCATTGTGGGGGTATAAACCCCATATACCATCACGGGCCTATATGGGCCGCGTCATCAAAGGTGGCCCAATTTACAAGATGAAGACGTGCGGCACCGCACGACATTGTAATAGTACCAAATAGGATACTTTACTTGTACAACCTGTCCCTTCAGAGTATATAAGGAGGGGCAGGGTCCCCTAGAGGACATCCGATCTCATCTCAGATCAATGCAAATAACAGAACACAGGACGTAGGGTTTTACGCCAAAGGCGGCCTGAACCTGTATAAATTTTGTGTCTTGTGTCTCTGTAACCATCCGGTTCCTGATCACGCACCTCTACCGATCAAACTACTACCGTCGGTATACCCTAGGTAGACTGCCGCCGATATTTCGTCGACAGTGGCGCGCCAGGTAGGGGATGTGCGCTCGATCTATGGCGAGCCGGATGGAATTTTCTTCATCAACATCTTCCACGGCGATTCAGCATCTCGCGGCGACGCCCTCCAGCGGCTCAGATTGGAGTATCATTCTTCATGATGATCTGCGGCGAGCGTCCTTCAACAATATCCACGGCGATTTGGCTTCGTGTGGCGACATCCTCCGGCAACGCGTCACGGCACGATGACCGCCGTCGGCCTCGACGCCTGCGCTTTTTCGTTGCCATGCTGTTCCAAGTCGTCATGGTCAGCTCGTCGACTACGCCAGGTCGACACCAATTCGCCTATGTCGCTTCAGATGCGTCCCATCAGGATCAGATCTACTCCCGTTCGGCACGGGACGCAGTTGCGTATGGGATCGATCTCATCGTCCAACTCCTAAACGGGCAAGATAAATCTCTAGCCGACAGCCAAGAAGAAAGGCGTACAATACGATCTACTACCGTCCGATCCGCAGGGTCACGAAGAGGCGTATACATATTTGCCATCGGGAACCAATCCTGAGTGGCCGACTCCATCGACATCGATCTGCTCGGACACGCCGGCCACTCCGCCGATTGATAATCAATCGCACGTGTAACTTTACACTCGTACCCGCCGTCTACGCTGCCGCCGACCTCCAAATTTTTGCCATGACTGGGTGTCACGTGCCACATAGCCTCGTCTCCGATCTCGTGCTGTCGAGAACTCGTCATCGTCGCTACGGCTTGGTGTCACGCACCGAACAGCCTCGTCGCCTCGCTCGGTGTCCCGTCGCATGCATCCTCTCACAGGTCGTCACGACGAAGTTTTGGTGGCGGCGCACCAAGAAGCAAACACAGCCCTCTCCGATTGAATCTGGTCCCATGATCTGATTCCACCGTGATGCTAAGCTAACTCCTCTACGACATGGTCTAATCTATTAGTTCATGATCGATCGCAACCACTCAAAAGGCTAGATGCATGTTCAACTGCACAGCCTATGTAATCATGCTCTGGATGCGATGCTGAATCCATCTACACCGTGGCATCCCAGCCTGGGCTGACACGCCAGACCTAATCACCTTCGCCTTGTGATGAGATCGCAAATCTCGGATCGGCACGGCGCCAAGAGGTCTATGAAGACCCATGTCGTCGATCAGGCAAAATCAAGATACCCGCCGTCAACTCTCGGCACATCTCCGAATCGAATTGCCGTGTGATCTCCTCTACGAGACCTACTGATGCATCAAGCACCACACGTGCAGATAATGAGCTAAGCCATACGTTTCTATTTTTAGAAAATCAATCAAAAACATTCTATTACGTGTATGCTTCTACCTACATCAGCTTTTTATCCTGCGGAGGACGACCCTCAAGATCACCATCGACCGTGAACCAAGTTGACCACGGCGTCGTCCTCGCTCGCCTAAGGCATGTCGTGTATGCGCGTCTCGCGTGGCGGCCACGACTCGACCGGAGGCGACCACGACCTCAGCCGACCACGACTCCGACCAGGACTCTGCTCTCAGCGGCGGCGTACGTCGACAAGTCCCATGTTGAGATCAATTCAGCGTCCCAAGTGGTGGCATTTGACAGGAAGGGCGGTTCGCCGGCAGGATTGACGCGTGCTACAAGCTAGCAAGGATTGTACATGCAAGTAATGCATGGCAACGTTTCCTCCTCCAATTGGCTAGGAGCCACCCTGCAGGATAACATGCACAATGCCTTGGTCTCCGTATACTCCAGAGTCAAAGACTCGATGACTTATGATCTATGCCACCGTGCTAGGCTACACGATGATGGCCACGATGGTGGCCGCAAGATGAGCAAGCAAGGGTCATATCCGTGTGCCATAATGGCGGCGGCGGCTCGCCTGGAACTGACCACAACTCCGTCCGACCACCTATCCGAGTGCATCGCTCTCGAGCTCTCCGGCGATCACGCCCAGGCACTGGCTGGACTCTGATCCAACACCATCGATGAACAAATTGACGACTACTTCGACGAGTCCGGACAACTAATCCAATGGGATCTTAAATTTTCCCTATTTTATTTTACATATTTCTTTACTTAATCCGGTTGATGATATTTTTATATTGTCATATAATTATTTCTATTATATCGGTTTGTTGTTGCATGTGGCTGTTTGCGGAATGGGCTGCAATGGAGGACGTACATGCGTTAGAACGCCCCCA
The DNA here is from genome assembly GCA_018135685.1 of Themeda triandra. Taxonomy (NCBI): domain Eukaryota; kingdom Viridiplantae; phylum Streptophyta; class Magnoliopsida; order Poales; family Poaceae; genus Themeda; species Themeda triandra. The sequence continues at coordinate 89,545 of JAENPR010000673.1, read as the reverse complement.
AGCAACAAGTGGCCTACCGCAGCATGCACGAGATCTTTTAATTAGCGCTTTCCCCGACATGTACCTTGCCGCACACGGCGCACGGTGCCCGGCTATCTCCAATCTCCAAGATCATGTGCCTATACGATCCGGTCTACAGGACACTCTGACTACGTACGCCTCTGTCCGACCACGACACGACGCCTCGCTCTTAGGCTCTCGAGTAGCCACGCCCTTGCACTAGCCGGACTCCCGATCACCGATGACTACTTTGACCACTCCGGCCAACAAGTCAAAGAGATTTGCGATCCAATCTAGAAGACTATGCATCTTCGTTATGGACAGCCATAATCTTTTGCCTGGAAAGCACCACATTGTACGTACAAAGAAGGCCAGAAGCAGATTCACTCTACAGAGCTGGGCTCCGTAATCTACTCCGACCAACCTGCGGCAAGCCATCCGAGGTGTCACCGAGCCGTCTGACGGCCTCGTGGAGCCGCCCAACCTGACGTACGAGCCAGCTGAAGCCATCAGCTGTCCGGCCTGTTCGAGCTTCGAGCCGCACGAGCCATCGGCAAACCGTTCGAGCCAAGCTCATTTTCTCGGCTGCGACAACAATACACGCTCCGACCACGCCGGATGGACTACGACTGCAATTCTGCACCACTCGAGCCGTACTTATGGCGCACTAGGACCCTTTGTCGTCCGAGTCATCTCGCAAGATGTCGAGCTACAGGCAACGCCACGCCAAGCCGTCCGAGCTGCACACATCTCCTCGGACATCACGACAACGACACGTCTCCAAAATAAAGGCCAAGATCAATCTATGCCTACGGACATGTAACGTACATGCCAACAAGCAAACAAGAGGACCTGACAAGGCTCAACCTTGACTCCACGTCAAGGTCATGACGTTCTTCACCGAAAAAAAAAGAGGATGTACGCATCAACTAGCTAACAAGATCGATGATCTAAATAAAGCTAAATCACCGCCATCGCATCGTGCTATGGTGCCAAGCCGTCAACGCTCGCGTCGGCCATCATCGTCGACGACAGCTCATCATGGTCCCATGCGCCGGCAGCCTGTTGTCGCTCTACCCGACTTACTGTCATGGCCCAAGAATTCAACGCCAACACGGTATCCCACACACATGCCATTGCAACGGGAGGGAAAGGCGTGGATCGATCTGCATCTATGTACAATATCGATTGGCAGGGACGTCACCATGACTGGAAGATGATGCAAGACCTATACGAACCAAGTACTTGTATGTGAGTGTCAAAATGTATGGCTCCAGGCAACGCACGGCCTACAACACCATAAACGGGACCTCTCCATGAGCGTACCCTCCACATCTCCATGAAGGCCAACCCCGTCCGCTCAGACGGAGTCGCTCTGATCTGACGGTACGACATCCACCGAGCCGTGTCGGGCCGCAATGAGTCACACCGAACCGTGCCGGGCCGCGTCGAGCCGCACCGAGCCATCAGCGTGCCACCCGAGCACAGCTGCTATTTTCTCCTTAATTATTTAATCAAGAGTCAAGCTTTTTGATTAAAAGCAAGAAAATATTCTCAAGCCACGCTTCGAGTTAATCTAGAGGCATTGTCCCACACCTGTCATGGCAAAGCCATGCATGCGTCATGGCAAAGCCATGCATGTCTCCTGTGCTTGTTCCTAATCTGACATCCACACTGGGGACTGAAAGGTACCAGGCCTGATCGGTAAAATGAATTCTGGACCAAGGCGAACAGCAGAGCTAGTCTATCATTCAGCCTAGCTGCTATCTAGCACATCTTCAGCCACGCTGGGGACTGCCCATGTACAAGGACTCCAACACACGGTCATTGCCAAAGCTCGGAGTACATGGCGTACAAGCACAGCGACGTCAGGACCAGGTCACATGGCATGCTCATGGTGTATTCTGATCACGTCGATTTATCGCCGGGCCTCCCATAAGTCACGCTGATTCTCTGCCGCTCATCCACGTCTCCATTATGAGGTCAACCTCGTCCGACCAGATCGAGACGTCCGAAGCTAGCTGTCAAGCGAGCCCAAGGCGAGAGCCGTCATCAGGCCAAGCCACCGCCTCGAACTATGTTCATCTACTCAAGCGGACTACGATTTTGTCTGACCATGACTTCACTCACGTATCCAAGTATAACTCCGTGTGCACTTGGGCGATCACAACCTCTAGGCTCGCCGGACTCCAATACCATCAAGGAGAAGTTCGACGACTACTCCGAGTCTCCGACCACTCCAGCCAAGGACGGTCTCCGTGAGCAGGCTATTCGACTAGCCTATGTACCAAACGCCGATCAGCAAGAATGCTAGATGGAGGCATATCAGGCTACAGCTCCATGCAAGTGATGATGTTCACCGAATATGCATATATTCATGCACAAGCGTACAGCAAAACGACCTGGAGGGACTCGGCGACACTTCGTCCTGAGAGACCTGCCAGCGGAGGACTCTATTTATGATAGCAACAAAAATTCTGGAAGGACACAGCGTCGGGTACGCAGGTACTACGCTGCAGCTTGCTGGCCTAGTAAACATGTCACACCCGACCGCCGACGCGTGTGCTAAGTCTAGAAAATCTCGGACTCGCACAACGTTGAGCTCTCGGCACAATCTGCATGTCGTCAACTTGACACATCTCCAAATCAATTCCGTGTTGTTGATTTACGAGGCACACTGATGCATCGTCATGCACCATGCACGACAACATGCCAGCAAGCAGATGCATCCTCGACGGTGACATAACGAACAACACCATGGCGTCAGACAAGATACTTTGACGGTCGTTGTTCTGAGTTTAGCCAAGCTACAGCGCGGCATTTTCATCATCTTGATGGCATATATCAACATAAACAATTCATTAGTCATAATTCGGCTACAGTCAATTAGCAAAGCTAAGGACTAGCCCGTGACGAAGTCACGTTTCACATTGCAGCGAAGCTCCTTCGAACAGATGCCTACAAAATAGGCAAAGCAAGCAATGCCATGCATGCCTGCAGGCGTATGCCATACAATCTTTAAGAAGGCAAGAGTTCAACGTGTGTTTTCTGGATAGATACAGGCATGATGATGCCACACAAGAAGACCGAGCACTTCCATGTACGTCCATATTACAAGCTACATGACGACCGTGAGACGCGAGCAAAGGTCATATATGTATGCCGTGCATAGCAGCCGCAAATCACCAGGAACCAACTATAATTTCATCCGATCACAACTCCGGTCACCTGTTTGAGCTAGGGACTACTGGTCGGTGTTTCTCTTCCTTGGTCTCACAGCAAAGCTGGGGACTGGGCACACAGCCAAGCTGTGACTTTACACCACGTGCAATGTTGTAGCAAAGCTACAGTTTAATTTTTCAAAACATCGACTTTGTTTTTCAATTGGGTTTTTGCCATTCGTTTACCACCTTTGTTTTGCACCTTGTTTTTGCCATTCGACTTACTTACTTCCTATATGACACGGACGCGTGGCATATAGGAGTACGTCTGTCTGGTTGTTTGCTTCCTATTTGACACGGACGCGTGGCATATAGGCTTGCATTTTTCTGGTTGGCTGCCGACCACCAATCCGAGCGCGATAAAATCCTGCTCTATTCATGGCATATTTCTCCGTTCCCATTGACATAGTCCCACGGATGAACCGGGGACTGGGTACAAGAGGCACAGCTTCTTCATCCCTCTTAATAAAGTTAAGATTGTTGATGGCTCATTTTGGACAAATGGTAAAAGGGGACCCGACCGACCAGCTAAGCTCCGGTCAGGGTTATGGCTTAGCCATTTTTCCCTACTTCACTTTTTTCGGCAACTACCATTTTTCTGGAATGATGCGAAGCATCGATCAGAACACGGCACAGCTGTGGTCCCTTGAGAGACTTTGTGCCAAGCACCAGTCCACATAATTACGCGTCTTACGCAAGGGTGCATCAAAGGTGCATCAGTATTTGCCGCCTAGTTAGCCCTGTGCACAGCTGGGGACTGGAACTGTGGTGAAACGCCACAACTCCCCATGGTAAAACCATGGATTTAGAGATGGCCTTTTTTCACTCGACACATGGCCCAGCCGTTTTTCCCATCTTCACCTTTGCGGATTTGCCATGTTCACTAGTCAGCAACTAAGTTGTTTGCCTAGACACAACTAAGTTGTGGTCGATATTTCCACTCAGCATAGCTGGGAACTGGTCGGCAGTAACGCTACACAGTAGTATAACCGTCAATTCAGCCTATTAGCATGAGTCCTTGCTCCTAGCTCATAAGGATTTAATATTTTTTACTCAGCTAAGCTGGGGACTGGTAGATAGTTAGCTACTAACCACCTGGATATCGTAGCTTGGATCAAAGATCATTGGCCAACTGCTCGTCGCCCGGACTTCAACGTCAACTACGTGGGGTACGTTGCCAGCAAAGCTGGTGATTGCCCGACGCTCCTCTCCTTCGTGCAGGCGTCACCAACGGAGCTGGTGGTCGGCGCTCGTCACCTTCATGCGGGGCGAAGCTAGGGACTGCTCGGTTTCCATCATCATGCAAGAGTCACCAGCACAGCTGGGGATTCGGCGTCCAAGTGCGACTCCATCTTCTTGGGCGGCCAGAACAGGAAGCAAGCCTATCATTATTTTGCATCAAGCGTATATGCATATATCGAAGCATCAGCAAAGCTACTGTACCGTCGTGCAACGCCAGGAGCAAGCAAATAAAAGCCTTGATCAACTTTTTTCTTGACATTAATCAGCAAGCAAGCATCGCCATGCTATCAATGGCTGCTCGTACATGTGCTGTGCGTCGGCTATGCGTGTCAATCAAGTTTTTTACTCATCGATTCCAGCACCAAGCTGCAAGACTGGTCTACGAGCTGTTAAGTAACGCCAAATATGCCATCTCATCGGCAATGTGCAGCGCCAAGCAACAACGAATCAAGCAACCAAGGAAGCATTTGCACGGGGGGCGACATGCATCCACTCACGGGTATATATGCAGATCCACGGCAAAGTCGAGGACTTTTCTTTCCAGTGAAGCCGGGGACTTCAACCATAGCTACGGAGCTATGAACTACTTTTAAGCGTAGCACTAGCATCATATTCTCCGTGTTCAGATGATCAGCAGAGCTGGGAACTGAGACCAAGCCATGACTAAACACTATTACGGAGCTATAATTTATGTTATGATGAAAACTCCGGTCGGCAAATGGAGCTCGTCACCAGAACCATAGCGAAGCTATGGTGCACATTACTCGTAGCAAAGCTACAGGTTCTCCAACACGACGCCAATAACTGGTCGACCAGCAAAGCTGGGGACTGGGCTCACAGCGGAACTGTGACGCGTGCTAACTATGCTATTCAGCTAAGTGTTCTTTACTACAATCCCTCAACCATGCTGGGGGCGGCTCGGCAGCATAATTGCCTGGACGAAACTCGTTGAATGGCGGTCGGCTACTTTTTATGCCAGACTTGGGCTTTACATTTGATCCTGAAACAACGTGCTTCACACCTTATATCAGGCTCGGGGACTACGTGGGCCCGCGTCACTTGGCAGTGACTTGGGCTGGTTCAATCAATCTTTATGCCAAAGGCATGACCCCTACCATCTTTTAGCTTTCTCTTGTTAGCTAATTAAACACAATGATATAAAGTATCATGTGCTAACTGTGGGCCCACGTCACCGATGTGCGGTCATTTTTTCTTTTTTCTCAAAGAGCAACATGCATCTTTCGACAACGACCTGTACTTGACAGACACAGTGGTCGGCTCTTCATCAACCTGGTTGGCGAACCGGTACTCTCTGTGGTGCTCTCCATGACAGTCGGCGGACCAACAACAAGCTCCAGCCGTTCGAGTGACTGGATCAACCATGCAAGATTTCAAGCCTCACTGGTCGACAAGCGTCAAGACGGAGTTTACTCAAGATACATGATGCTCGGGGACTAGCTGTGGGGGTATAAACCCCATATACCATCACGGACCTATATGGGCCGCGTCATCAAAGGTGGCCCAATTTACAAGATGAAGACGTGCGGCACCGCACGACATTGTAATAGTACCAAATAGGATACTTTACTTGTACAACCTGTCCCTTCAGAGTATATAAGGAGGGGCGGGGTCCCCTAGAGGACATCCGATCTCATCTCGATCAATGCAAATAACGTAACACGGGACGTAGGGTTTTACGCCAAAGGCGGCTGAACTGTATAAATTTTGTGTCTTGTGTCTACGTAACCATCCGGTTCCCGATCACGCACCTCTACCGATCAAACTACTACCGTCGGTATACCCTAGGTAGACTGCCGCCGATATTTCGTCGACATCCATCTGCACCGCTGCGGCTGTCAAAACTTGGTAGAAAACATCAGCGGGCAAGGGAGTGTTCTGGGCTGCAGCTTTTGCCAGTGCATCTGCCTCTGTGTTGTCCGCCCTTGGAATGTATTGCGAGTGAAACCAAGGAAATATTTCTCCATTCGCCGAACGGCTTCCGGATACCCGGCCGTAGCTGGTTCCTTTGCTTGTGTATTCCTTCCGGATGTGCCCCACAATTACTTGCGAATCGAGACTTGATGACGCATCTGCGGGATTCCCGCGCTCGGAGTTTCCGAGACCCGGCGAACCGCCTCGTATTCGGCCGTGTTGTTGGTGGTGCGATACGTAATCTCGCGGCGTATCGCGGCTTTGGGCCGGTTTGAGGTGTCAATACCGCGGATATGCTGCTCCAGTGAGCACCACGCTCCATCCGTGTGCACTGTCCATTCTGGTTCCTCGAAGCTGAGAGTAGTGTTATCCCCACAAGGGGTCCAATCTGCGATGAAGTCCGCTATGACCTGCGATTTGATGGCCGATCTGTGCTCGAAGTCAATGACATATTCATTCAGCTCAGCCGCCCACTTGCCTATCCGCCCTACCGCCTCTGCGTTTCTGAACAGGGCGTCTAAGGGCTGAGCGGACAAGACCCGAATGTGGTGAGCCTGAAAATAGTGCTTGAGCTTCCGCGACGCCATGACCACCGCATACGCGATTTTCTCCAGCTCGGAATAGTTTGCCTTCGCTGATGTCAACGCTTCTGATACAAAGTAGACTGGGAACTGCTGTAACTTCCCCTCATTCTCTTTTTCTTCCACCAGGACCGCGCTCACAGCGGCATGGGATGCTGCTACATATAGTAGCAAGATCGCATCTGGCGATGGGTTTGATAATGTTGTGGCCTTTGACGGGTAAGCTTTTAGGTCATCGAATGCTCGGCTAACGATCCGGGCCCCATCCGAAACCTTCGAATTTTTTAGGATGCGGAAAAACGGAAGTCCCCGTTCCGCGCTTCGGATATGAACCTCCCTAGAGCGGCGATCCCGCCCGGTGAGCTTCTGCACCTGCTTCTTAGTCTCGGGCAGTCTCATGTTTACAATAGCGGCAATCTTGTCTGGGTTAGCTTCTATGCCTCTGGTCGATACCAGACATCCCAACATCTTGCCCTTGCTAACCCCGAATATGCATTTTTTCGGGTTTAGCTTTAGTCCGCTTGCTCGAAGGTTCACAAAAGTTTCCTTTAGATCCTCGATGTGTGTGCTTTTTTTATCGCTCTTTACCACTATATCGTCCACGTATGCGACTAGGTTTTTCCTCTTTTTCTGCTCCCTAAAGACCTCGTCTGTCATTCGGGAGAAAGTAGGGCCAGCATTGCGCAGTCCCTCGGGCATGCGCTTGTAGCAAAAGGTCCCCCCGGGAGTGATAAAACTTGTTTTCTCTTGATCCTCTTCATTCAGCCATATCTGATGGTACCCCGAGAAACAATCCAGTAAACTTAACAGCTCGCAACCCGACGCGATATCGACCAGCTTGTCGATCTGCGGTAGTGGGTATGGGTCTTTAGGGCAGTGTTTGTTTAGATCTGTGAAATCCACGCACATGCGCCATTTACCGCTTTTCTTCTTGACCATTACCACATTGGCTAGCCATTCCGGATCTTGCGCACCGGCTCGATCACATCTCGCGTCCAAAAGCCTTTGCACTTCAAGGGCGCGCGTTTGCTCTTTCGGATGACATCTTCCTCAACTTTTGCTTCCTTGGCTTTGCTGTTTTGCTAACGTTGAGACTCGTCTTTGTGCCAATTCCCCGTTAACCCCCTTGAGGTCTTTAGTGGTCCACGCGAATACGTCCTTGTTCTCGGCCCGAAATGCTAGCGGCTCCGAGCGTCCCCGTTCCGGCGTTTGCCCCGATATGCACACACTAATCCGGGCGGTTCGCCGATAAAGGCACTCTTCTCGTGCCCTCGTCTGGCTCTGCTCTCCGCTCTTTCCGCTCTGGGGCTTCATTAGCATCTTCTTTCCTTGCAGGCTTTTTTACCTCGTGCACCATGTTTGTATCCCGGTATAGGTTTGCCATCTATCTTTCTGGCTGCGATTTGATCGCCATGCACCGTGATTACCCCGAAAGGGGAGGGCAGCTTCATGCACAGGTAGCTCTGCTTGATTATGATGTCAAACTTGTTTATGATTCCTCTTCCGAAGATTGCCGTATATGGGTATTCCATTTGTACCACATCTAACAATATCTCTTCCGCCCGCACTTTCTCTCCTTCGCTAAACGCTACAGTGAGTGTCTTCTTCCCGAGTGCATCTATTTTCTTTCCACCAAAACCGAATAGGGGATTGCCTGCCTGATCGAGCGATCACCTATCGAGTTTCATGCTGTCGTACGCTTTGGTCAACAAGATGTTCGCCGAACTCCCGTTGTCAATCAGAATGTTGTGTAAAGTGTACCCGCCTATGAAAGCAGTTGCAACGAAAGCGTCATAGTGCGGGTAATCCCGGACCTGATTATCTTCCTCAGTGAAGGTGATGGGCTGAAGCTTCCATGCGGCCCGATTCGTCGGAGCGGCTGATGATACTGCCAACACGCGCCTCTGATATTCTCTTCGCGTTCTCTTGCTGTGGTGCTCTATATTGGAACCTCCAATGATGGCGTATATGTGCCCGTTGGATGGCATCACATTCGCGGGTGCTACAGTGTGTACGATCTGCAACTCCTTGGAAGTTTCTTGCTTTGCTGCCTGTTGCTGCTGCTGTCTATTCTCGATAGGCGCTGAGGAAGAAGACACGGCCGATACTGGCATCGGATGCGCAATCATCGGCTGCTGGTATTGTTGGTACTGCATGCTTGGCGACCCTCCCCAATGTGCATGAACATGTGGGGCGAGGTACGGATTCCCCGGCTGCCCAGACTGGAAAGCAGCCATTTGATGGGGGAAAGCATAGTGTTGTGATGGTGCCGTGTGGAATACGTGCTTTGCGGTTTCGGATTTCCCTATAGCATCATCTCTTTCCTTCTGCTCTTTGGCCTGCTGCGTGTATTTGCAGTCTCTAGTGAAATGTCCCTTGTTTTCGCCAAACACGCAACAATATGGCATTTTCGGGGGGCCGCTATTGCGCCCTCGACCTCGTCCGCCTCTGTTAGCACGGCCCCCCCGGTTCTGCTGTCCTCCTCCCCGGGTTTCATGGAACTGGCTATCATTTTGCTTCGGGGGTGCAGGGTTGGATGACTCCTCCCCGAAGGTTGTTGACATAGCCTTGATTCTGTCCCCACTTCGCCGATTCGCTTCGGGGTGTTTTGCTTGAGGTCAAGTTTCTTGATACCTTGCGCTTCGCGGTCTTCCTCGAAATGGCGAATTTTCTCATCTCATAGAACAAGCTTGCTGCGGTTTGGGTACCTCCCTGGTCAACACTTCGGCGCACGGCCCAACTTTGAGGCCTCGATGGCCGAAGCGATGACCGTTTCGTCGACACATTCGGGACTTGTGCCCGCATCCGGATGATGCGTTCAGTACTTGGCCATTGGCTCGTCATCCGGTTGATATAAAGTGAGCGAGATCCATAATGGTTTTCTTGTCGGTTTGGAGCCCCCGAAATGTTGCCCGCCTCTCTCTTTCGCCTCCTCCATGACCGAATGGATAAAGGACGCGAGGGACATGTACCAATCATGTGCCACATCTTGCATTGCTAGAATCAAAGTCTTGGCCAGTAAGGATTCGTTGCCTCCTGCTGAATATATTGCAGCCTCATAACTTGATATGAACCTTCTGGGATTGGATTTACCATTAAAGTGCGGGATTTTGGGCTTGTACCCCGGCGACCATGGGTATTTTTGCAGCTCAGGGGATAGAGGGAACGTCATGTCAACCATATCCGGGGCCCCCTTGCACGAAGCTGAGCCTAGATATCTGACCTCACTCTCAGTTTCGGTTCTTGCTCCAAGTGCCTGAATCTCCCGCTGTAACCTTTCTGCTTCTCTTGCTTCGTGATCGACCGCTACCTGGATCGCTGTTATCCTGTTTCTTGCTTCGATGTCTCCTTGCAACTGGTCACGGTATGCCTTTAGCTCTTCGATTCTAGTTGTGTGCTCATCCAGCAGCTTTAACAGCTTGGAATTCTGCAGCATCAATGCGTCCACCGCATTCGGGGCTGCTGGGTCCGGGTCAGCTTCTGCGTCTTCCTCCGCTCCCTCGTCGACTACGGCTTCCACATTGGGTGGGATCGGCGTTCCGTCAGCTGCTCCGACGGCATTTTCTTCGGCGGCCGGATCTGGCTGTGGAGGCGTCGGATTCGGTGGCGGAGGCGCCGCCCCTGATGCGGTGGCTTCGGGAGTACCGGATCCGAGCCGGTTCTTGGCTTGAAGGAATGATTTCGTCGATGGTCGGCATTTGCTTTCTTGAACTTCTAGCTTTTCCCTTGGGTGGCATGACAAGTCCGGGCGACAACCACGGTGGGCGCCAATGTTGTTTCAGCCCTTTGGGGTTGCACCCCCTAAGGGACCGAAACCGGAAAGAACAGGAAAACACGGAATTACAATACGGAACAAACAACGCAAACCTTATATACGAAGTCCTCCGGCTAAAACGCACGGAGTCCAGAAGTGCTTTACAACATCCCCTGAGGGGTCTATTTATAGGAAGTCGTGCTGCACTTTGTACAAGAATGCCCCTAGCAACCCTAATTTCAACGTACAGGAGCAGCCGACACGGGGCAGACAAGTAAATGGCCCAAGGGCCCACATTTGCCGGTTAACCACCGACCAGGACACATCCGGGCTCTCCTTTCTGCCTGGCCGCCAAATGCGTCCAGACTCACGCCGAATGCGCGCCTTCCCGCGCTATCGGGGCTTTCCGTCCCGGGGCCTGATGTCACACCGAATGCGCGCCTGCTCGCGCTATCGGGGTTTTCGCCTGGCGCCCGTCGACGCCGAATGCACGCCTTCCCGCGCTATCGGGGTTTCCTCCTGGCGCCCGTCGACGCCGAATGCGCGCCTTCCCACGCTATCGGGGTTTCCTCCCGGCGCCCGTCGTCGCCGAATGCTCGCCTTCCCGCACTATCGGGGTTTCCTCCTGGCGCCCGTTGACGCCGAATGCGCGCCTTCCGGCGCTATCGGGGTTTCCGCCCGTACCTGCGCATATCAAACACATGAGGCGCACACAATCAGGGGGGGACGGGGTGGCCAATTCCACTCCTGCCCCCAACACCCCCGGATATGGACATTCCGTGACCTACGCTTCTTTCGAGTAGTGAGATGACTCTTTCTCTTCTTTCCCTGGTTCTTACCCTTCCGGCCGTGGTGCCGTTGAGGCTCGACGAGCAGGGAGTCGTCTTGCCGATAGCTCGGTGGAGTGTGTGTGTGGTTTGGGGGATGGAGGATGGTGGATGTGAGTGTGTGGGATGGGAATGAGATAACTTGTTGAATTATGTTACCTGCATAGGAAAACTACAGCCATAAATAGATTCTTTTGATATACACCCTATGCATCCACTTACCACATAGCAAAGCAAAAGCATAGGGTGGGAGCCAGTGGCCAGTACAAATTGTACTGATACTTTGGAACCAGGTTGGAACGCCGACTACGACGACATTCCTGGAGGACGTGAAGATTAGATGGTCTCGTGCCTGCGCTCAAGTTGGAGAATATAGAAGCTTCCGCAACTCTTTCGCCTCGATGCAAACTGCTCGATGTTGAGTGATTCGCTTGATTACGCCATGTGGCGATGTAATAAATTATGTAAACCCTCCTAATTGTACTCTTTTATTCAAAGTATGGATTTGTATCAACTGTTATTGGGATAATGTGATGGTTTGCTCGTTGGACTATCACAATGTTCCTCATTCTGTGGATTTTCCCTTCGTGGAAAATTGAGGATGTTTCAGTTGGTATCAGCTCCATGCTTGACCCTAGGACGAGACCCTTAGGATTGGACAATAGAATAGGAGTGGAGCTTCTTTCCCTCGGCTATATTGCCGACCATGCATCATTTTGCGCATGGCTTACCTCTTACCTAACCTTCTAACTCCGTTCCTTGGACATTATGCAGATGGCAACCTACGCTGAAGTGCCGATCAGCCTTGAGCACCATGATGGGTACGCCATGGTCCTACGTGAGGTGCTTTTGAAGCTTGGCATCTCTGAACGGAAGTGCTCCGTGTCCTGCATCCAGAAAGTGGGACCCAATGGACAAGAGGCGAACTACTTGGTGACCATCGAGGTTTTCGCTTGTGAGTTCGTGCCTGAGGTGGAGCCCTTCGTCGCTCGCGGAGCTGGGTACACCGTCACCTCTGCTATGGCGAATGCTGCACGCTCTGCCCTTCGGGTCGTGCTACAGAGTGCTCATGAGTGCCTCAAGGATGGACCATACCGCCTGCTGCCACATGCCTGCGACAACTCCAAGAGCCCCAGTGAGCAGTGGATTGAAGCTGAGAACAAGTGGCAGAAGGAGGAAGCTGTTCTTCACAGGGTCTCTGGAAGGCACTTGCTTATCCTGGATAGGCAAATCATGGAGCTGGAGTTCGAGAACCACCTCAGGAAGTGCAGGATCTCTGAGCTCGAAGAGAAGGTGAAAGCCCAAGAGGAGGAGATGGCCAAGATGAAGGAGAACAATGTGTACAACATGGTGCACCTTGCGACTACATGAGGGCCACCGCATACCCGGAGGACGGATGGACGGGATTTGGGAGGCCTGGAAGAAGTCGATGCTCGTCGCGTTCGGGGAGTGCGGGGAGGCACGATGGGGCTACCTACCGGTCTCCGACTGGAGCCCCGCAAAGAGGAGTTCCCGGTAGGGCCTACCAAGCTCAACACATTGCTCCCATGAACCAACACCGAGTACACTCGAGTATGACCAAGCTCATGAGTTTGTGGAGAGGATGTACCGATCGACTCTCGGCTCCACGAGAGTGTTGGTAGTCCCTCTACCCCGCCATACACTGGTTTAGCTCCCCCGAGCCGAGATCCACCCCGATGGAGAAGCAACCCAGCTGATGATGATGATGATGAGGCCTGCATGGCCACGTGACATGACTCACTTCTGAAGTAGAGTAGATTGTCCCCCTTTTGAGCCTACCTGCGAGTAGTGCAGAAATTCTCATGAGTCTTCTAGTGTAGCTACTAGACACATCACCATGTAATAAAAATCATGTAATGAATGCTTGGGTCTTAATGCTTCTTATGGATCTTTACGCTTCTTTGTATGTGTGTTGGATAGATAAAAATGTTTTAAATTACTAAATTGCTTAATTATTAGTTAATTTTAATAAGTTATGTCACATGCACATCCCTGATCACTTGTGATCGACGCAGCAAGATGTCGACTCGTCGCTCCGAGCGTCTGAGGAACCATCGCACCCCTTCCCCTGCACCGGCCATCCGAGGACGTGGCCGTGGGCGTGGTCGTGGTCGCCATGGTGGACGTGTGGAACCCCGTACCCCCACTCCACAACCCGGTGGAGCACCCTTTGGTAGGGGTTCACCAATTGGCGCCCCCATTGGAGGAGATCTTCCCCCACCCCCACCCCATGCTGAAGGACCACCACCTGCTGGAGGACCGCCACCTGCCGGTGCTCCCATCGGAGGAGACGCTCCACCTATTGTTGCCCCCGTTGGAGGCAATCCGCCACCTGCTGGAGCCCCTGCCGGTGGAGAACAACCGCCACCCCCGCCAGTCCTGGTTGAGGTGATGGCTCGGCAGACTCGTCTCATGGAGACCCTGGCTGAGGGTATGCTGCTTCGCCATGGAGGTCCTCATAATGACTTCCAACGGAAGCTGGAGGGCTTTCTCAAGTTGAAGCCACCCTTTTTCGATGGCACCGACAGCGACCCTATCGCCGCCGATGACTGGCTGCGTGAGATCGAGAAGAAGCTCGACCTAACCACTTGCTCCGACGAGGAGTGTGTTGGGATAGCCGCCCACCAGCTCACAGGTTCGGCACATGCTTGGTGGGACAGCTACTGCAGTGCTCACCCCAATCCTGCCGATATCTCATGGGAGGAATTCGTGGATGAGTTCCGTAAGCACCACATCCCTGAAGGCGCCATGGAAGCCAAGGAGAATGAGTTTCGCAACATCGAAATGGGGACCGACCTGGTCCATGCTTACACTGTCCGCTTCACCAGCCTGATGCGCTACGCATCACCTGCATGTGTTAGCTCTGAGAAGGAGAAGATGTATTACTACCGCAAGGGACTGAGCACTGCATCAAGCTCGCCCTTTCAGGCGTCAAGAGCCACACCCTGTGAGATTTAATCGACAGATGCATGGAGATCGAGAGGGACACAAGGTGACCAACTGTCCTGAGAAGGTCGTCACACCCACACCTACAGGTGGCGTACCCTTCATTTGCTACGGTTGTGGAAAACCTGGGCATAGGGTAGCCGACTTCCCTAACAACATCGCCCAACCAGCTGCTACCCCGGACAAGCTGGTTCAGGGTACTATGAATCATAGTGCTCGTAGAGCCGCTCGTTGGCGCCTCAACAAGCTGATCGCAATGAGGGCCCCAAACGTGGAGAACGGTATGTGATTATTTTGGACCAATGCTTCAGTTTTGTTTTAATCTGGTATTGCACAACTTTATGCATACCTTACCAAGTTTGCACAAAAGCATAGCCTCTGAATGACCACTCAAGGATTCTTAAGCACTACTCCACATCAAAGTACAACATGAAGCTCTAGATGTGTAGGTTGTGAGTATCACTACCCTTGGATACCCTTCTAGCCGATCTCACCCTGCTACCCTCTAAATGGCCTACATGATCCATATGGGATTGGAAGAGATCTACTCAAATGGACCTGTGGTCCGAAGCAAGCGTGGCTTGTCCACGGAGGAGATTGAGAAGGAACCCTAGAATGGCTAGCATCCAGCTACCATCACCAAAGAGTCACTTTGATGCCACTCCAACAAAGACGAGGACGAGTCAATGTCAACTACCAAGATGGAGGTTGAAGCTTAAGTAGTTCACCTTACCTTAAATCTCGAGGACGAGATTCCAATAAGGGGGTGGACTGTAACATCCCTGAAAATCACAAACACCAAAATTCACAACCAACAAAATTTTTCTAAAACAATCCCATGTTTGGTGTTTGACATGCTAGGAAACCCACCTAGTTGCACAAGTGGTACCCAGTAGCATGTGTGAGCATTGCATTTAATTCCAAGTTGTGATTTGGCTCTTATTTGATTTTATGTGATGCTAATAAAATCAAATAACCTTTCTAACTAATTAACTCTTGTGTGTTTCCAACCCTTGGACATGGATCCCTAATACCCTAGTGACCCCTAGAGGACCCCACTAGGAGGTACACATGCTTGGCAACATGTGTGTGCCACCATAGGTGCCCAAGGTTTGGCTAGATTGGAAAATAGGAAATAGAAAAGGGGATGGAGATGGAGATGGCTGGAAAAAGGAAAAGGCCATTTTGGCCCGAGAGCCCCAACCGGCCCAGTCAAGCACACCAGCCCAGCCGGCCTTTCCACCCACCACGGCCCGATCGCGCTTCTGGCCCACGTGGCCAGCAACAACAGCTCGGCCCGCCTCACCATTTTCCCCTCGCGGCCTAGCCCAAGGCGCCGATAAGGCCAACCAGTGGCCTGCCCCACACTGGCCTCATCCGGCCTGCCCAGCGAAGCCGAGTGGCCTATTCGGCCCAGCAAAGGCTCGCTCCGCCGCAGCAAGCCGCCAAGGCTGCGGACGCCATCTTTTCTGCTGCCACTGACACCCCGGCCCCGCCTGTCGTACCTTTCTCTGCCTCTCTGCCTCCCTCTGTCGCTGCAGAGCCCGACGCCAGGAAGCGAGGAAGCACAACACTAGCCCCTGCCGACCATCCATCACGCGCAGCCCGTGCGGATGCGTGCCACGACCGCGATCCGTGGCACCCCCGTGCCCGCAATGGCTCCCTGCCCCCTCGCCGCGCTGGCGTGAGCACAGTGGCCCGTCCATGGTGACGCCACGGCCAGCCTCGCCGCCGCTTTTTCGCCTTTACCGCCGCACCGCTCCAAGAATGGGGAGCACCCCGGACTCCACCCATGTGCCGCGCCCAGAGGCCCCAGCCCGGATGCGTCCTGATCCTCCGCTCGCGCCGCCCGTTCAATTCCCGAACCGAGCCAAATGCGCCGGCGTCACTCTGCCGCACTGACGCCGCGCACACCTTTACCTCCGGTGAAGCGCGAGCACTGTGGACGTTCCAGGAATGCCCCTGAGACCTAGCTCACGCCGTTGGATGACCGCCACGCGTGCCCTCGACGCCTCCTTGCCGTCCACGAGCTCCTTGCCTCGCCATGGCCGCGCCGCCGCTATAAGTAGGGGAGCACCGAGCCCTTAGGGTTTTCCCCTGGCCGCGCCGCCACTGGAGGTGACCAACCCACCTTCCACCTGCCTAAACCAAGAGAGGAGAAGGAGGGACAAGGAAGGACACCGGAGCACCGGAGCCGGAACCGCGAGCCGCCGCCGTTCGTGCCCACCGGAAGGACCACCGGCGACCCCGATCGGCTACAGCAGCGTTGCGGCTCTTACTGCACGGCCCCGACCCACCACTGCACCGCCATCCTAGCCACCCCGAGCCCGAGGTGAGCTCGCCGTCGCCGCTCCGCCGTGTGGACGCCGCCACCATGATCTCCCTGGTAGAAGCTCAAGGCTTGCCTTGACCACCACGGGCATGGCACGCACGCACGCTGCACACCCGCACCGCTCGCCTAGCCGTCACCACCATCGCCTCCACCTTAGCACGGAGCGCACCGTGCGCAAGTCTAGCTGAGCCCGGCGTGCCGCCAGTGGGCGAGCACCTTTGCCCCGCCTTGGCCGCCGCGGTCTCGAGGCCGCCAGAGCATCGCCGCGGCTCCCTGGCGCAGAGCGAGCTCCGCCGAGCCTTAGGCCCTCGTCTTGAGCCTTCTTGCCCATGTAGCACACGCACACCGCATGCGAGCCCAAGCCAGCGTGGTCTTGCCGGACCACCCATGGGCGGGAACGCCGGCGGTCGAGCGCCACTCTGCTTGCGCCACCATGGCCATGGCCATGGCCAGAGCCGCCGCAAGCTTTGCCCCGCCCGGCCTTGTCTCGCCACCGTAGCCTTCATGAGCACCACCAATGTCCCCGCCCTAGCGAGGAACGCGCCACGCGCACGTTTAAGGAGCTGGCGGCCAACTACTCGGGCAGAGCCACCTTGCACTGCCCTGGCATGCCATGCTGTCAGGCCGACTGTGTGCCGTCGTGGTGCCCAGCACTGTCCGAGCACCGTCGTGCCCTAGGGCCGTGACCACGAAGCCGAACGAACCCGTGTTGATGCCAATCAAAGGTGGAGGTAGATGGTGGAGCGCAATTTTGCGCCGTGGCCTCCCCGCGGATGCCGCCGCCTCTGCACAACCGTCGAGGCACCGCTGCCAATGGTAGCTGTGCAAGGAGCCTCGCGGCCATGCCATTTTGCCCTGGCCGCTCTCGCCTCGCCCCTGCGTGGCCAGTGCGCACCTCGGCCTTGTCTCCGGCGCGCCGCAGCGCTTCGTTGCCGCGGCCGTGCCACCGAGCGCCGCCGTCGAGCGTGCGCTGGCAAACTGGGACGCTTAGGGCTCGCAGCACCACCGCCATCGCATCAGTCACGTCCTCGCGATGCTAAAGCCCTGCCTTGGTCTCTACTGGCGCCCGTAGCATCTCGCCACCGACCACCGGCGGAGCAGTGCCGCCGCCAACGCGCCCGGTCGAGCCCAAGTCCTACTCGAGTCCGTCTCCGCCCTCGGCACCATGAGCCGGCCACTCGCCTGAACCGTGGCCCCTCCCCATGCTTGGGCACGCTCGCCTGGTCCTCGCGGAAGCGATGCGTGCTTTGGAGCTCTCTCCAGCGCACTGCAGAGTCTTGCCGCCGCCGAGCCGCCGTGCGCCGCCTCCGAGCATGCGCCGGCAAGCAGGAGCGTTGAGAGCACGCCGCACCATCACCATCGAGTCCGCCATGGGCGCGCGATGCCAAGTCACCGTTTTACCCAAGCCCGAGCTCGCCGGAGCCCTGCCGCCCATCTCGCCGCCGGCGGAGGCCTTGTGCCCGGCCGTATGGTTGAAGATGGGAAGGGAGGATGAAGAAGAGTGCCATAAGCCCTGTCCACATGAATCGTGAGAAAGAGGAGGAGGGTGGACTCGGTCCATCATGAACCGTTCTGTGGACCACGCACCCACACGCGCAGTCCACCATGAGCCAGCCCCCGTGGACCCGCGCCTAAAGAAATACCAGTTCGTGAACTCGTTCCTCCGTAGACCAAGTCAGAGAACCATGGGACCACGGCCTCGGTTCACCGTGAGCCGCCCTGCGTGCACCCACAGCCCACTGGGGGCCCAACTGCCTACGTGGCCGCACGGAGATGCGACACGTGTCATGGGTCGGCCCGGCCCAGCTCGGCCCGAGTCCGGCCCTGTACAGGCCCACAGAGGCCCACTTAGGCCCGGTCAGTGTTGACCGTTGACTGGTCAATAGTTGACCATTGACTGGGACCCACTTGTCAGTGATCGAACCCCGCTGGACCCACATGTCAGCCGCTGTGACCCTCCGGACCAATCAGCACATGCCACGTGTCACAGCCTGATTTTTCTCTCTCTCTTTTCTTTTTCAAAATATGATTTAAACTTCAGAAAATCATAACTTATTCATACGATCTCCGAAAAATATGACCTAGGTGTCCAAATTTTCCTAAAATCGAGCACTACGTCGTCGGCTTATGTTTGTGTGCATTTGGATTCTTCGTTTTTTATTTGGTTCTTTGTGATAATCTATAGGGGTCGCTCACGCGACCATTATGTCCTGATTTCAGACCTTGAGGAGGAGCTGCCCGTGGAGGAGAACCCGGAGTATGCTGAGGAGTTGCGTGACGACGACGCAGGTGCCACGTCCCACCCAACCTCGTAGATCCTATTAAGCATGCTACATCTTAGAATGCTAGTGCTCTACTTTTATGCGATAAGCTGTGATAGGTTGCATGGTAGATTTACTTGTTGGCCTATACCTTGTCGTAACCTTTACCCTGCTCACCCGCTGTTAGGCTAGATGCACGCTTTATATACTCTTGCTTGCTATTTATACTCCACTCTGCATTATACTTGTGATGTGATGCGGGTGGTGAACCCTTGGGAATGGTTTGGTTTGGGATGCCAGACTTGGTGGATTGTGGGGAGTGTGCTGCGTGTGTCTTGGGTGAGTGGTGAGGGTCGAGTCGACTGGACAGGATCTACGACGAGTCTTCAGGTGAGTCTTGCCAGGGGATGCACCTGGGCATCCCTACATGGGGTACCTGTGGCGGGTACATGTGGTTTGGAGGAGTATTCCGGGGAGGATTTCCTTTGTGGTATGAAGCCCCGGAACGGAGGTGTGGATTTTGTGGAGATATCCTGTCTGGTCCTACCTAAGGACTGATATATCGTGAGAACCGGAACCACGGACCTTTCTTGTGCACACCACTCGCTCTTACTTTTGTGAGGGACGAATGTTCGACTAGTCTGGACGATGCCATTACTGCTAGGTTGTGAGGTGATAGGGTGGGCGGTAGGTTTGAGAGATTCCCATACCGCCCTAGATGTGTAGTACCACTTGGATGGGCCCAGTGCTACACCTTCCCAGTCTCCGCTTGCCCGAGATGGTTTCCGGAGGTTCCCAGGGCTGAGTGGTAGGATGGCATTGCTCCAAGTTAGTAGACCATTCGGCATTTGCCTAGACGCGCGCACGTCTATGATGGCGATCTGGTGGGTACAGGTGTACACACTCTGCAGAGTTGATGATCTATACGTATAGCCGTGCCCTCGGATATGGACATTTCATGACCTACGCTTCTTCCGAGTAGTGAGATGAGTCTTTCTCTTCTTTCCCTGGTTCTTACCCTTCCGGCCGTGGTGCCGTTGAGGCTCGACGAGCAGGGAGTCGTCTTGCCAATAGCTCGGTGGAGTGTGTGTGTGGTTTGGGGGATGGAGGATGGTAGATGTGAGTGTGTGGGATGGGAATGAGATAACTTGTTGAATTACCTTTATATAATATTTATGTTACCTGCATAGGAAAACTACAGCCATAAATAGGTTTTTTTGATGTACACCCTATGCATCCACTTACCACATAGCAAAGCAAAAGCATAGGGTGGGAGCCGGTGGCCGGTACAAATCGTCGATACTTTGGAACCAGGTTGGAACACCGACTACGACGACATTCCTGGAGGACGTGAAGATTAGATGGTCTCGTGCCTGCGCTCAAGTTGGAGAATATAGAAGCTTCCACAACTCTTTCCGCTTTGATGCAGCTGCTCTGATGTTGAGTGATTCGCTTGATTACGCCATGTGGCGATGTAATAAATTATGTAAACCCTCCTAATTGTACTCTTTTATTCAAAGTATGGATTTGTATCAACTGTTATTGGGATAATGTGATGGTTTGCTCGTTGGACTATCACAATGTTCCTCATTCTGTGGATTTTCCCTTCGTGGAAAATTGAGGATGTTTCAGATCTCCAAGAACCGCTGGAGATGGGCGTTGGCGTCCTCACTAGGCAGTCCACAGAATGAACTTGCCTGCACCATGGTAATGAGCCCAGTCCGAAGCTCGAAGTTCTTGTCTCCCAAGTTGACAGCAGGCCCAGTGGGCATGTTGGCAACATTGGGGACAGAGAACTCGTGCAGGGACTTGGCCATGGAGTGCGGTGTGGTAGGTGCAACGGTGACTGGTTCAGCTGTCGGCGGAGTAGTAGAAGAGGAAGAGGCACGAGCCCTGTTCCTCCTTAGGAGTGCCTCCAGATTTGAAACGAAGTTTTCCGGCAGGGAGAAACCAGACATGCACTATCCTGTTTTCATCCACAACAGGAGAAAACATAAAAGTTAGCCTGCATAGACATTTGTTGTTTCTCATTTTCTATTATATGCATATCCATGCTGCTAGATGCTTAACTTCCATGCCTTCCCTGGCAACGGCGCCAGAAATGCTTGTTGGCATTTCTTAGCGCGATTAAAGCCCATCCCCGACAACGGCACCAGAAATGCTTGTTGGCATTTCTTAGCGCGATTACCAAAAATAGACATAAAGCTCATCCCCGGCAATGGCGCTAGAAATGCTCGTTGGCATTTCTCGACACAATTACTAGAAACAGGTTCTAGCAACTATGCGAGAGTTGCCAAGAGATAGATCACATCCTATTAGAATAATATCCGCAAGCGCACGGATCTATTGTTGCAGCATTTCACCCGGAAGTATTCAGGGTATCTGTTGATGTCTATTAAGTGCAACTGAAATAAGAAGGGTTCCGCAAGCGCACAGAATATATCATCGTAGCATTTTAACCGGGAGTAATCCAGGTATCGTTATTTATAATTTTACCACTGGGAAGGGAATGCCTTGGATAATGAGTGATGAGCAATGCACATGCGATAATGGAGAGCTTAACCTTGTCTCGTATCGATCATCTCATACGGGGTAAGTGTCACATAAAATATAGGAATGAATGATAAATGACATAAGATAAAGGAGAGCATTTAGCCACATAAAATAATAGTAATAAGCCATCTCAACTTAGCACTCTAAGCTTATAACACTAGCATGGACTAGGACGATCTAGGGTATAATCATATGTTATTCTAACTACAAAGTCAAAGCATACAATGATTAGTGCAAGAACATCTAGCAATCATGGCGGGAAAAGGTTACATCTATGCATAGTGATATTACCAGAGAAGACTAGAGACATAGCAATGACTTCAATGTAATAGGTTGTTCTACTAAGACCTACCAACGGGGGATGGAATACAAAGGACTCAACGGAACTGTCACTTCCGCGATCTACCACATGACCCGGCCAATAGAGTGTAATCGCAGATAAATACGGTCTAGGCACCACGCCTACACAATATTTACCACTCACCCATCGATCTAATGAGCAAGCGCTATACGATCCTATGCATAAACATAATTCTAGTCCAACTATGCTAAACATATAATCAAAGTACACTAAGAACAATATAATTGAGAACATAATCAAATAGAGCAAAGTCAAGTCTGATATAATAGAATAGAATAAAGTACTACTCATAGTATCACGAACAATGCTGAATATTACAAGAATGTAGAGGGGAATTACCAAGAACTCCGACAGATCCGGACTCTAAGCTAGGCTTGATTCCCTCTAGATCTATTCCTATGTAGCTATGCTACTAAACTATGGAGCTCTAATTGAGATGGTGGCTCTCGCTTCTCGAATTCGATGAGAGAATGAACTCTTGAATGAATTAGGGTTTCACCCGAGGGCCGGGGCTCGAATATATAGCCCCCTAGGATGAACCACAGCCCTCGGATCAAATCGACCTAAATGGACGATAATTATTCATCCTCAAAGGCGGTGGAGGCGGGATCCACGAGACTCCTCCCCGATTGGTGGAGATGGGGAGTCGGCCGACTCCCCACTGGTCGGCCGACCGGCCACCACCCGCCAGTGGAACCCGGCCTTCGGGGGTCGCCTTACGGAGTCTTCTAGATTATACAATTTTACCCGTTCGGTCTTTATCTCTATGTAATCATGACATGTGGGCCTCCTTTGGTTCTCTTTCGATAACCCCCCCGAAAATAGACAATCACCAAAACTCATGGAATTCTCGTCGTAACCCCTATATCTAACGGGTGAACTCATATTAGTCCTTTCTCTTGCTGCGTTGACGATATAAAATTGATACTTAACGACCGTCAACAAACTCCCCCAAGCTTACCTTTTGCTCGTCCCTGAGCAAAGATAGACTCAGTGATGGATCAGGAGTTGCTACAATGCTTTCACTCCTCACAAGTACACATGCGTTCAAACAAGAACTCCCCTTCGGATTAGAGTGAACTATCCTGACTCAAAACTCACTCATATTACCTTTCACCATGGGGCTTGTAACCGTCACTTGGGTCTTGAGTAGTTGAAAGATAGAATGGTCAAGTCAAGCGCCATGTTTCTTGCTCTTTGATCAACTATTATCCCGAGTTTTTGCAAAGTTTTGAAATAAAACTCGAGTTCCTTGTATGAACCTTTCAAGTCTCTCATTTGTGGTATTTCGGATCCTCTCCAAGGCATGAGTAGTGTATGCCTTTTCTCTTCTCTCAAAATATGTGGTATTTATGGAATTAAGGCATAGTGGAAAGTGCCTTCTCTCTCTCACCCTACTTTCTAATAGGCTTATGTGGAACTCATAGGTGGGGAGACACTCAAACTCACTTGCATATATTGCACAGTTAAGACATGGATCCAATAGGAACTAAAATAATAATAAAGTCATATGTGCATGTGAATGAGGAAGTGGAATGAATGAGATGATAAGATAAAAGGATGATGATAGTATGATGGTGGTAAGAAAATGATTATGAGGGGTACTCAACTGGTGAACATCTACTTCTACACTCGCTCCTTTGGGGATAACATGACTCCCTTTATTCGAAAACCTTGAAAACTTCTTGAATGGAAAGACTTGGCTACTCTTTCTTTTTCTTTCTTTCTTCTTTTTTCTCCTTTTTTTTTATAGAATAACCAATCCTCTGAAAATGAAACTTTAGCACAGGGAGTGTATAACTTGAAATAGTAATGACTGGAGCTTTGTATGTAGGCAATGAAATGGCAATGATTATTTTCTAGATGTTCATTCCCAAAATAGGAGTAGAACCTTTTCTGGATGAAGTGAAATGAATGGCGTATGTATATGTGGATGAATGGATGGATGGATGCTTACTCCCTGGGTAGGAGCAGCATAGGTGCGTATCTCCATGGTAGAGACAGCACAGTAAGTGGAGAATGCATACTCCTAAGATAGGAGCAGCATAAGTGCGTATCTCCAGGGTAGAGATAGCACGATATGTAGTGGATGTGGATCTATATATAGGTGGTACTTCTAGGGACAGAAGTAGCACAGAATGAATGTAGTATTTATAAAATGGGTGCATGCTTCTGAGGACAGAAGTAGCATAGATCAATGGATGGAGAGCACATAGTATTGACTTTAACTGCATGACTAATTCCTTATGGGTCCACAGCATAACCACACTCAATGCCTATAAAGACTACACTCAAGCCTACAATATGATCTATACAAATAGATGGGTTTTCCTAATCTAGTAAGCATGAATATATGGCTGTGGTAGGAATTTAAACTCTCATCATAAAGGAACTCATCATGCAGGAATTTAATATTTTCAAAGATAAATTCTCCAGACTCTAGTATCTCTAGGAACAAGATGGACATGACTGACTCAAAACCTTTCCATATCATACCCGTCAACCACCTAGACTTAGATCAAGTGTTTGCTACCCACAAGTTTTCGGTTTAGAGCAAATCTCAAATCTAAACAGTTGTGTCCAAAACTCGGGAGAGTGCAAGGTTGAAAACTAGGTACTTGAAAGGAATTACGGAAAGCAACTATTCATCATCTCCAAGTAGAGTTTATTCTAGGGATCACTTTTAAAGATAGATTGCAAGAGCTCTCCAAAAGTAGTAAAGATAAATAAGGAAATCTTTACGGGTTTCTATGGTTATGCATCTTTTTTAGTTTGTTTTAACAAAGCATACTTTAATAAAGCATAAATAGATAAGTTGGAGACACTTAGCTTGGTACACGGGGGATGCTCTCCCCAAGCCGGATGTTGATATAGTCTGCGATGTTGCTTGACGAGTGCACTTTGAAGACGTTCTAGTCCTCTACGAGTGTTGTAGATAGTTCTTTGTTGGAGACGGCGTTCAATTGTCGTGGGCGGTACTCCGACGGGGGACTGGATGTTCTTACGCTTGTTAGCTCTTCTTGATCCTTGATGTTCTGTGAAGCTCAAATAGACAATAAAACTTGTGGAACTGATTAAGTGTTAGTGATAAAACCTCTAGGCCTTGGTTGTCTAGAACTTTCGAACTTAAAACTCATTCTAACGGGATCACAAGAAATATTTTTATCTTTTTTTTATTTAAGGAATGCGAGACGGGGAAAATAAATATGCTTTGAGAAATTATTTTTGCGCCACCACGGTGAATGATTATCCACATGGGGCTTAAAGTTTTTCTCGGATGCAAATGCACAACATCTTTATTTTCTTTTCTAATGCAAAGATAAAAGAGTAAAGATGCGGCTAAGATGCAAGTAGGAAAATAAATATGCTAAGGTAAAAATATAATGCTGAAAAGTAATTGCTGATAAATACCAAGTTACCTCTTGGCGCGGCGTCCGGTGGTTTTAAGTCTTTCGAACAGGACTTGTCATGTTCGCTCATTTTTCAAGGGGCGCATTGGCTGGCGCCTCGGATGATGTCGCCTCGTGTGTAGGAATTGATTCTGATTTTACTTTTACTTTCCACACCTTCTTTGTTGGAGAAGATGACCTTGAGGAGGAAGCTTCTTGGGGTACTCGGTTTTCTTTTGGTAGCACCTCTTCGGGTTCTTCTACAATGTTCTTCTCTTCTGGGTATCGATCTTCATATCTAGACACTTCTCCCTCATAGTTAGCCCATCCATCTGTGGTGATGTTCTTCTTGTTCTGGCGACGGGTACGCTGCCTTCTCCTTGCTCTGTTCTTCTTGGGCTCCTCAGTGATTATATAATTATTGTTGAAGTAGCGGCGTACCTTCTCAGTAGGAAAGTGGAAATGAATCTCTCCTGTCCCAATATAGATGATAGCTCTGGTGGTGTTTAGGAATGGTCTTCCTAGGATGATTGGAGGATCGTAGTCATCTCCCATATCGATGACTAGGAAGTCTGTAGGGACATAATGGTCATCTATCTGGATGAGGACATCCTTCACTTCTCCTTCGATGAAGCGGAATGTCGATCTGCCATCTGCAAATTTGTGCATAGGTAGGCTCCAAAGGCATAGTGCCATATAGATACTCATAGGTTACCTTGGCCATGATGTTGACGCCCGATCCGGTGTCACGACAACTTTATTGAAAGAGCTTCGTTGATGGAGCATTGAATGGTTGGAACACTGGATCATCCTTCTTGATCGACGTGGGGACTGAGTAAGTGGTCATGCTCCTTATGGACTGCAGTGACCATCCTCACTTGTCTCCGTCTTCTTGGTCTTCTTATTCTTATTCTTGCTCTTCTTAGCTGGATTCTTCTTCTTCTCACTTTATTCTGCGATGAGGGTGTCTTTGAACTATGCAAAGACTCTGTTCTTGAAGAAGAAGGCTTCTCTCTTGCCCTTGATGTTGAAGATAATCTTGGCAGTGTTGGCATACATGATGGCTCCAGCAGTGTTCAAGAATGGTCATCCCAGAATGATAGGGGACCTTTCATCACTGCCTGTATCCACTACCACGAAGTCTGCAGGAACATACAAGTTGCCTACTCGTACACATATGTCTTCAAGTACTCCCAAAGGGACACGGAGTGACTGATCTGCAAGCTGTAAGTACATGGTTGTGTATGCTAAGGGGCATCTGAATAGCTTCTCATATATCACTCTTGGCATAATGTTGATGCTTGAACCGAAGTCACAGATTGCCTCATTGAAATTGGTACTTCCAATGGAGATCGGAATGACTGGTCTCCCTGGATCGCCCTTCTTGATTGGCAGAGTTGAGTCTATCCATGACCCCTTTGATGGATCACTCCGGCTATCTTCTACATTGAATATATCAACAAGATTTGCGGTCTCGAGCTCTTCGGGTTGTCCCGCCGTTTACCTTGACCGGTGGAGGGAGCAAGGTTAACAAGCCGTTGTACCCGCGACTCAAGTATCTTGTTGAAGCCGAGCCGACTCTTGATGGCATTGGAAAAACCATCCATTCTGTTCTTTGAGTGTCTCTAGGATCTTGTCATTTGATGTCAGCTTCTTGGACCGATTGTCCATCATCTTGCCTTGGTTCAGCACTAACTCTCTCAAAGGCGGCTGGTTGTAATTATTGTAGGAGGAGTTGTTACCTTGATAGTTGCCTGAATAATTGCCCGAGTAGTTAGGCCTCTGCTGTTGATTCCAGCCTTGATTCTGCTGAGGACGATAGTAATTATTATTGTTGTTGTTATTGAGGTAGTTCACGTCCTCCTTCAGCTCTGGGCAGTTAGCACCTGTGTGCCCAGTCTCTCCACACTCTTCACATGTCATGCGAGCATCATGTATATGCATGACTTCTTTCTTCTCTGGGGCTCTCTCATCGAGCCTCTTCATTAGCAAATCCATTTTGGCGAGACAACATGTCTACCTCTTTCAGGCTGGTGCATTCCTCCACCTCTCTTGCGGGTCGAGTTCTTTCTTCACTCCAACCTTGGTTGGATGCCATCTTCTCCACAAGAGCTGTGGCTTGAGGAATAGTGAGTGATAAGAATGCACCTCCGGCGGCATCCATCGTCTCACGTGTGTTGTTGCTTGAGCCCATGGTAGAATGTCCGCATAGCGGCCAATTCTCCATGCCATGATGAGGGCACTCGAGGATGTAATCTTGAAAGCACTCCCAAGCTTCGGGACAGATCTCATCATGGTGTTGCTTTGAAAGCTTGATATCTTCCCACGAAGAGCATTTGTCTTGCCCATGGGGAAGAACTTCGCCAAGAAATTGGTGGAACATAGTGCCCACGTAGTATTCTTCTCCTTATTGGCGTAGAACCACGCTTCGCTCTCCCCAAGAGTGAGAATGGGAAGAGGCGAAGTAGTATAGCATCTCTCGGGGACATCCTTGATAGTGAATGTGCTACAAATCTCCGGGAAGTGTTGGAGATGAGCACTAGCATCTTCATGGGCCTTCCCACGGAACCGGCTTGCTTGCACCATGTTGATCGGTGCGGGCTTGAGCTCAAAAGCTCCTTCGATGTCCGCAGCTGGTCCAAGTATTTGAATGTTGTCCGTAGTTGGAGCCGAGAACTCGCGGAGTGACTTGTTCGCCATGGCTTCAAACGCTGGTGTCAAGTCTCGCACGAAAGATCAACTTTCTGCTTCTGACAAACTTCCAAGTTGAGTTGATGATGATGATTGATTGGTCTTCTTCAACTTGTTTCTGGTCTTCCTGAATAAAGCTTCTGGATTGTCAATATAATTATCAGGAAGAGTTGTCTTGATTACCCTGCATAAGATACACAAGTAGACAAAACAAGGGTAATCCTGTAGAGATGGGTTAGTATTGAAAAAACTACTCGATCACATTATCTAGTGCGTGTCTTGCTCATTATCCTTTGGCTTTCAACCTTCCCCGAACGGCCAAAAATGCTTGTTGATGTCTATTAAGTGCAACTGAAATAAGAAGGGTTCCGCAAGCGCGCAGAATATATCATCGTAGCATTTTAACCGGGAGTAATCTAGGTATCGTTATTTATAATTTTACCACTTGGGAAGGGAATGCACTTTGGATAATGAGTGATGAGCAATGCACATGCGATAATGGAGAGCTTAACCTTGTCTGTATCGATCATCTCATACGGGGTAAGTGTCACATAAAATATAGGAATGAATGATAAATGACATAAGATAAAGGAGAGCATTTAGCCACATAAAATAATAGTAATAAGCCATCTCAACTTAGCACTCTAAGCTTATAACACTAGCATGGACTAGGACGATCTAGGGTATAATCCTATGTTATTCTAACTACAAAGTCAAAGCATACAATGATTAGTGCAAGAACATCTAGCAATCATGGCGGGAAAAGGTTACATCTATGCATAGTGATATTACCAGAGAAGACTAGAGACATAGCAATGACTTCAATGTAATAGGTTGTTCTACTAAGACCTACCAATGGGGGATGGAATACAAAGGACTCAATGGAACTGTCACTTCCGCGATCTACCACACGACCCGGCCAATAGGATGTAATCGCAGATAAGTACGGTCTAGGCACCACGCCTACACAATATTTACCACTCACCCATCGATCTAATGAGCAAGCGCTATCCGATCCTATGCATAAACATAATTCTAGTCCAACTATGCTAAACATATATCAAAGTAAACTAAGAACAATATAATTGAGAACATAATCAAATAGAGCAAAGTCAAGTCTGATATAATAGAATAGAATAAAGTACTACTCATAATATCATGAACAATGATGAATATTACAAGAATGTAGAGGGGAATTACCAAGAACTCCGACAAATCCGGACTCCAAGCTAGGCTTGATTCCCTCTAGATCTATTCCTATGTAGCTATGCTACTAAACTATGGAGCTCTAATTGAGATGGTGGCTCGCTTCTCGAATTCGATGAGAGAATGAACTCTTGAATGAATTAGGGTTTCACCCGAGGGGGCCGGGGCTCTGAATATATAGCCCCCTAGGATGAACCACAGCCCTCGGATCAAACCGACCTAAATGGACAACAATTATTCATCCTCAAAGGCGGTGGAGGCAGGATCCACGAGACTCCTCCTGATTGGTGGAGATGGGGAGTCGGCCGACTCCCCCCCTGGGTCGGCCGACTGGCCACCCTGCCAGGTGGGACCCAGCCTTCAGGGGTCGCCTTCTGGAGTCTTCTAGATTATACAATTTTACCCGTTCGGTCTTTATCTCTATGTAATCATGACATGTGGGCCTCCTTTGGTTCTCTTTCGATAACCCCCTGTAGAAATAGACAATCACCAAAACTCGTGGAATTTTGTCGGTGTAACCCCTATATCTAACGGGTGAACTCATATTAGTCCTTTCTCTTGCTGCGTTGACAATATAAAATTGATACTTAACGACCGTCAACAGTATCGTTATTTATAATTTCCCAAAGGAAGGCATGGGTAGTTAAGTAATCTAGCATGGGTATGAATATAATATCTAGCATGAGGAGAAACTGACAAATGTGCTATACAGGGGTAAGCATACGGTAGTTTGGATAGTGGACACACACTCAGAGCAATCTCAAAGGAATAAAGGTAAAATAAAGAATAAAGAATAATCTATGCGGAGCAGGTAGGTCCTATATAGTCATTGCTATAACAGCTAATTCCACATGTTATACAAGTCAAGAGTCGACTATAGACTAGGAATATGGGGAGACCGTGGCAACTGGTCTGCCAGTCGATGGCGGCATTTACGAACTCCTACTCAACATGCGAACGTGGGGGATTACAAGGGACGGACAGGGCTGTCACCACCTGCCGCCTACCACTGCAACCGTGGCATGCCGACATATCCGAAGGTTCCCTCGCATCCGGACACCACACCCGCATGCTAAGGAGCTACCTACATCCCCCCAGGACTCCCACCCTACAGATGGACGAGCTAGGACATAGGCAAGCCCGAAGGCACATCGAACCGCTATTCCTTCTCTACAATCTAATCTAAACAAGTAAAACACATGAACAATGAAGGACAATGTAGAACACGATGAACAACTCTCACAAGAACTATGGCCTAGTTCTTGATCATCGAATATATCATGTACTAGACTATACTCTAGTTAATATGCAAGACTATATAAATGTAATAAGAACTTGACTAAGGAAGAATGCTCCATAGATTTATACCAAGGATGTAGCTTTTCTTCCTAGAGACAAGCTCTCCAAGTAGCTTTGCCTAGCTCCAATGGCCTAACACTAATGCTAAAAGAACAAGTGAGAGGTGTAGAGAGAGCTCCAAATGGTGTGTGTGTGTGTTGATGGGGGCCTCTCCTCTTCATTTATAGGGCGCTGGAGGCAGTTCGGGGGTAGTATGGTCAGAAGCACCAGCGGAACCGTCATGCCCTCAATGGAAGGTGGCAAACCGCCTTTGGCCGGGCCACGCGTCGGCCCGGGGCGCGCGCGCCGAGCGCGCGCTCGGCGGTGGAGCCGCCCCAGACCGACTTTGGTCAATGGGCCCGTGCCACCTCTGGGGCTGCGGCCCGGTGCCTGGTCTTCGGTGCCCATTTGGCCTCCGGATGGCCCACTTGCTCTCTAGCTCGTTTTATGCCTTCTCGAAAAGCGCCTTTTTATTCCGAAAATTCCTGCACTTGGTGTATTTTCTGCAAAACAATATTTTCTCCAAGTACAAGTGGAACTAGGTCAATAGTAAAGATATATGCGCAATATAATATTTATTTCTCCCAAAATGATCTATAATTGGCGGGTAAAAATCGGAGTTAAGGACCGCCAACACTTCTCATGAAATTGATTTTGCCCAACAATGACTGTAACTCCGTGAGGTTAGTTGGAGGAACAACTTTATCTATTGCTTCCATGCTCTTTTTTCCAACTTCTATTCCTCCTTTGTGGATTAAAAATCCTAAAAACTCACCAGCCGATACTCCAAAGGCACATTTGTTTGGGTTCATCTTTAAACCATGCCTTCTTGTGCATTCTAAAGTTCTTCTCAAATTGGCTAAATGACCTTCATGATCTCTGGATTTAACTACCACGTCATCAATATAGATCTCCACAATTTTGCCGATTAACTCATGAAAAATGTAATTCATGGCCCTTTGATAAGTTGCACCGACATTCTTTAATCCAAATGTCATGACTATCCATTCAAATAAACCAATATGACCAGGACACCTGAAGGCTATCTTTGCAATGTCCTCTATTGCCATAAAAATTTGATTATAGCCGCATTGCCATCCATGAAACTGATCACTTCATAACTCCTTCTTTGCATCTACCAGTAAATCGGCAACTGGCATTGGATAGCCATCCATATGAGTAGCTATGCAGACCCTCATTTTACCATTTTTCTTGTATACAGGTACTATGTTTGAGTTTTAATCTGTATATTTACATGGCCGAATGAAGTTTGCTTCTATTAATCTCTCAACTTCTTTCTTCACATCGGCCAATACCTCCTCTTTATAAATTCTTCGTGGAGGTTGTTTGAAAAGTTGAAATCCAGGCTTGATAGGCAACTTGTGCTCAACAATAGAATGATCCAATCCGGGCATCTCTGTATAATCCCAAGCAAAACAATCCTTAAACTCTTTTAGCGAGACTTATCAATTTTAACTTATATTTTGGGTCTAAATTTGCACTAATATACATCGGCCTTGGCTTTGAACTATCACCAACATCCATCTCTTCTAATTTATCGGCCGACATGAAACCATGACCCAACTTCCCTTTGTTGCCATTGATTGGATTGCCCATTAAAAATTACTGTGAGAGCTGACTGCTTGGATCGGCTGTTGATCTCTGTTGAACACATTCACAGGACCTTCTTTCTATAATTTACCTGAAAGGCAATGTAGTCCATTGTACTCCCAATAAGCAGGCTCTGAAGTAGCAACGCTTACCGAATCATCAGCATGAACAATTTCTACATCATCTCCAACCCATTGAATAAGAATCTGGTGCATGGTTGAAGGTATGCAGCAATTTGCGTGGATCCAATCCCTTCCTAGAAGCATACTGTATGCCCCCTTGCCATCAATAATGAAGAAGGTAGTAATCAGAGTCTTGGACCCAATCATTAACTCAACATGTACAGCTCCACGAGTATCAGAAGGATTGCCAGCAAAATCCCTGAGTATCATATCAGTTTGCAGCAGGTCTTCACTTGTCATCCCAAGCTTTCTAAAAGTAGTGTAAGGCATAATGTTGATGGCAGCTCCTCCATCAACAAGCATCTTGTCAGAGGTTTGCCATTGACATATCCCTTCAAGTACAGTGGCTTCAAGTGACGATGTTTGATTGGCTTGTCAAAGATTGCTTGCCGAGTCAATACGAGTTGAGCCATCAAATCTCGACATTCAGTCTCATCAAAATCAGAGTACACCTCCTCTTGAACATCCTGACCTTCAGGAGCCATGAACTCTAATGGGACAAAGAAAACCATGCAAGCATCAGCCGAAGGACCCTGTCCATTATTCTTTTTCTTAGGACGCCACGTTTGTTTCTTTTTGGTAATCTCTTGCTTCAATTCCTGATTCCTCAAGCGCTGGACTCTTCTCTTCTGGCTCTTTCTTAGACCTGGGGGACACCATTGACCCCTTTGACATCTATAAGAGCTTTCTTCTCCACTGTGAGCTCTGCTCTAAATCCAAGCCTGATCTACAAACCTCTTTCTTTGCTGTAATTCAAAATTATCTATTTTTAAGCGCCGATCGTCCTCAGGAAGTCATAGTCCAAGTCTATCATGGACGGGACGGCGGTTGACTCGAGATTGGCTATACTCTAAGTATTGATCACTGCACTCAGGACAATTGTTTCTAGCAGGTAATTTCAAGCCTTCATTCCAACAGTGTCTGAAGAACGAACAGTTCCAATGGGACTGCTCTTGCTCTCTCTTGTACTCCTCTTGTTCCCTTCGGCGAACTCCTTCTTCATACCTTTGGCGTTCTGCCATAAACTTACGCTCCCCTTCAATGAATTGCCATTCTTCATCATATTCTAATTCCTTTTCTCTCTGCCACTTATTCAACAAGTGACGCGCTGTGACTCTAGGCTTCGAGGTTTGACCTTTCTCTGTTCGGCTATTCTAGAACCGAACTCGTTGCTGCACTTCCTCTTTGGTAACTTGCCGATCAGGATCAACAACACCACTCTCTTTAGCTCTGTCAGAAGTCAAAACTTTCATCTTGCCTTTCTCTTTGGGATTACTAGCTGAAATGACAGAGAAAGAAACCATATTCTGAGGGAAAGGTTGTTGCTCCACTTGCATCTTGCCATCGAACCTCAAATGACCATCTTGAATAGACTTCTGAATCTTCACTCTGAACACTCGGCAATCATTGATATGATGAGAACCAGTATTATGCCATCCACAATACTTCTTATCTTTCACTCCTTCAGGGCGCAGCATGGGATGCCCTTCCGGTAGTTTCATACGTCCTTCTTTCACCAACAACAGAAAAAGCTTGTCCGCCTTGGTGACATCAAAATCATATGTTCCTCTCTGCTACTTCACCCAACGTTGACTGACTAGAGTAGGCTCCTTTGCCCAAGTTAACTCTGCAGCAGCTACTTCATCTTCATCATCATACTCAGATGCTTCTTCCAGAAAACCCTAATATACATCAATAGTGGCACTGTTCTTCTGAAAGCGAGTGTCTCTCCTGAATCCTTGGGCTTGGTTACTCATAGCTGTCAATTCTGTGCAAGCTGTCCAAGGTCGTCAAACTCCATACCAAACAATTTCTCTTTGATATGTGGCAACATGCCTGCAATAACCAACTCTGGAAGCTGATCATCAGGTATGTTCAGAGAATAACACATATTCTTAGCTTCTCTGAATCTGCGAAGGTATTCCAGAGGCATTTCATTAGTTCTCATCCTCATGCCCCAGAGGTCAACTAACTTCTTCTCATTGGTGCCTGTGTAAAAATACGCATGGAACTTCTGCTCCAATTCTGCCCATGTACCAATGGAGTTAGCCGGCTAAGATGCAAACCATGTGAAAGCCGGCCCTGTAAGAGACATAGGAAAATATCTGATCCTCCAAGCTTCATCACCAGCAGCTTCTCCAAGTTGCATCAAGTATCGGCTAATGTGCTCAATAGTACTGGTGTCATCTTGACCAGAAAACTTGGTTAAATCTGTTGGAGGCTTCACCCTTGGTGGAAATGCTACCCTGTTATACCATTCTGGATAAGGAGATTTGTATGAATAGGTTGTGTTCTTTGGTTTTAAACTGAATTGGTTCTGCATCATATCAGCCATCTTGTGCAGAAGGACATCAACATTTGTATCTTGGCTTCCCTGCAACTGTCCTCCAGAAGGCAAACCTGACGCACTCTTGTACCCTGGATTCGGCAAAGCATTGATAGCACTGTAATCGGTAAACTCATTGTACCCATCTCCATAAATATTTTTCTGCAACCTATTTGCCACCGGAGAGATTTTATAAGCAGATGCTGGCACTTCTCCTATTGCACCAAATGCCACCTGACCATGGGTCTGCCGCTTTTCAGTATGAACTGCTCCATCTTTACTTGTACCGATCATGTCATCTCCTCCAGTCCACCAAGTGCACCATTGCTCTCTTCAAAACGCTTGTTAACTGCTGGACCGAAGGTATCAACCATGATTGTCCGAAAAGTATTCAGAAAAGCTGTACTGTGGTTCAACATGGTATCTCCCACAGCCTTGTGAATGATTCCTATCACCTTCTGCATTTCTTCTTCATCAGTAACATCAGTTTGGTGTGGAAGAAGAACCCTTGGCAGTGGCTGTTTCAGGATTATCTTGTTGCTCTTATTCTTGGAGAAAGACATTAAGCACTTCTGTTGGAATTGTTCAGTTGCCTGTTCCACCAACGCTATATGATCCGCTGGCAGTTCATCCAAGGTCACATCCAGAACACGATGATTGCTGATTTCAGATCTTGACATCTTGAATTTGAAAGTGGTCCCACCGGGTGTGCCAAAAAGTGTGTTGACACAAAATGCAGCGCACTGTGTCTCACACACAGCAAGCCGGAAAGCGTGGCTTCAATCAGGTGCCTGGGCATTTCTGAATCCGGAAGCGTGCCAGTCGGTTTGACCTGAAAGCCGACAAGGGATAAAACTGTGGGATAAAAAACTGGAACATGCCGGGTGAGACCAGACAGTTCCATATTTATGGCCCAGAAGCCACTTACGACGACATACAGCTATAGAAGGCGGCGCAAATAGTTTTATAGATCATTCAGGAAGTATGAAAGAAAAGCATAGTAAAGTGTTGATTGCCGAATACGTATGTAAAATAAGACATGTTTGAACAAGTGAAAATCGATCATCATATATCATATAAAGCATAGATTCTAGACCGATATCATCGTTCAAAGTATAATAAATAATTAGGCAACTTATAAATACAAATCTATCTAAATAACGCATGCATAGGTTTAATCCAACTAGTCTGCTGCACGTCTAGCCTTCATAAACCCGTCGAGCACAAACCCAAGCAAGTTAATCCACCGCATGATACCGCTTGCTATGAATTTACACCACTCCTTACGACTAGATTAATCCACCGCATGATACGATCTAATGATAAGAAGCTAAAAGCATGCATATACCTAAATAGATCTATAAATACTTGTTACTCGTGTGATCATAACCGTATCGGCAAGATTGCCGAATCGGGATCCATGAAGAAGGAACAAGCAAGTTATTACGATTTAGGACCAAGCAAAGCCTACATCTGCCGCACGATATCCAGCTTCATCTAAGATCTAAACACTCTAATCATGCATGAACCCGCAACATGTAACAACCTTGATCGATCTTAATTCGGCTGTCCGAGTATATGATCTAATTATCAGTAAGAACGAGGGAGCTTTCAAGAGCCGAACAATATCAATCTAGGTTGGGCAAAGAGTGTTACAAATATATAAAATATTAAACAATCATGCAACACGTGATAACTTAAAGAATCAATTAGATCTTGCCAAATCTAATAGAGCCTGATAACTATTTTTACTCATGTCTTAATCCACCGCACGATACAAGGCATAAGCAAAAACCTCCCATGATCGAGCTTAGATCTACTGCATGTTCTAAGCAAGAACGATGAGACTACTTGCATCACGATCTAAATCCACCGGATGATACTAGACATGAAAGCAAGGTTGCCGGGACTTACGGAGGTCGACGGATTGATTGTTCCTCTCGAAGAACTCGACGGCACGACGAAAAGGACTCGAAAGGTGGCACGGGGCCGGTTGTATTGATTTGGTTGTGAACCTCTATTACAATGGTCGAGGGTCTATATTTATACCCTGGACAAAATATGAGTCCTAAAAGACTACGATCTATTAAATAAATATAGGAAAATAAACATTCCTATTTCTAAATTTTATCGGAGTCCTTGATCATCACGACTCCCCTTCTTTCCGGTCAGCTTTACTCATCACCTTACACTTCCCGAATGAAAACATTTCTTAGCTGAGGATAGCCGACTGCCCGAGCGCTTGCCAAAACGTGGAGATTTAGCCGACCGCACGCGCATTTTGCCGAATCCTCTCCTTGCCGAACACAGTCCACCTGTCATCTCCTTTACCAAATTTCGGTGTTAACGGTTATCGGTGACCTAGGGCCGAGCTTAGAAAAACCCTCTCACCCTACAAAAACAACCTTCTACCTACTTCTCCCGGACGTTCTTGTTCCACTCTAGTACACTTCGTTCCTGTGGAAAATATGATACCCCGAATACTTTCGGGTGAAAGCTACAACGGTACTCCGTGCGCTTGCGGATTTATTCGCTTACGCTAAGAAATACCAATAAGCTTTAAAGGCACCGTTGTCGGGGATGGTAGATGTTCTAGATTCGAACCAAGTCATCTCAGTGTATCCTTTTAATTTTTATTTTTAAACAAAAATATATGCAACTTACCACAACCACCATCCCTACCACATGGATTCCACTACTATTATTAAATTCTCGGTTCCAAAGGGTGATTCATTGGAACCTCCACCATCAAACCATCCCATTCTTACAAACGGCTATGAAATTCGCCCCGCTTTCATAGCCATGGTTCGGGCGCAACCCTTCTCCGGGCATGAAGGAGAAAATCCCTATACTCACCTTCAGGAATTTGAGCACTTGTATTCTTGCCTAATTTTTTCTGGCATGACACAAGGGACCCTCAAATGGAAATTGTTTCCTTTCTCCCTTTTGGGAAGAGCAAAACAATAGTACGCTCATACCGTCGGAGGAGTAAAGGGAGATTGGGATGAACTTCGAGACAGATTTTGTCTCGCTTTCTTCCCTCCTTCCCGAGTTTATGCCCTTAGAATAGAAATTGTTACATTTCAACAAAAGGAGAAGGAGACTCTAGGAGCAGCTTGGGCTAGGTTCACAAACCTCATAAATACTGGCCCAAACCTTTCTTTGCCTGACCATGTCCTTTTACATCACTTGCATCTTGGTCTTAGCAAGAAAGATGCTCTCGAACTCGATCTATCTTCTGGAGGCTCATTTGTGCATATGTCCATTATGAAGGGAAAGCCATTTTAGAGAAGATCCTTGAAAACACTCCCTACACTGGTATATATGACGAGCTTCTAGAAGGAACCATGGAGTCAAGCCCCGACCAACACGAGGAGGAACCTGCAATTAGATTTAAAATTCCCTCAAAACCTTCACATAATCCGATTGTTGAGGAACCTCCCATTCAGGGAATGCATCACACTCACAGGGATGATGAATCCCATCCTTTTGCATGTCCCTTTGAATTCGAGGATGACCTATTTCTTGATGCTGAAGTTGGGAAACCTTAGAGCTTCCCAAGTCAACATCATCATACACCTCAAATTCATTTATGAGACATGAGAAACAATGCCAAGACATAGAGGGAGAATCAATTTGTATAGAAGACGTTTCTATCCCATCCCCCTCTATGTCTACACTCAATGTCTCATCCAAAATTGTTCTTAGGGAAGAGCTCAAGGCCATCTCCGTAACAACCATGACCTATCCCAATGTTACGGAGGATTCAAATTGCCATGAGAAAGAAAATGCTCCCCCTAAAATAAAAGATTTTATAGATGAGCATGGGAGTTATTTCATAACCATCCCATCGATTCCATGTTCATACAAAAAATATCCTAAAAAGATCTATAACTCGGCCTTTACTCACACCATACACAACCCCTTCCTGCTCTCTGTTCCCAAAAATTTCAAAAGGGTTGTGGTAGATGAATTTGTTTATCACAAATTTTGCAAATCCCGAAGTGTTTTGGCATGAGTTTCATAGATTGGGACACAAAGGTTGGTGTTGGAGGGGAAACCACATCACCAACATTGGACTAATTTCAAATGGTTTTCCATGGACGAGCTTTGTCCTAAAACAAGCACTGCCGGAGATACCCCGACTATCTTGAAAAAAATGTGTTTATTTATTATTAATAATTTATTTTATTATTGCTATTATCATTATCAAAAAAATCTTTTCTTTCAAATAAAAGCAAGGGCATGTTGTCAAGTTAGTATGCACCTTCGGGTATTCTTGTCGCTAACCATTTTAGGTTAAGATCAAGAAGAGTACGGGTCATATGGCACTTGAGAACATGAAGCGACATCAACTACAAACCATGATGCTCTTGATGAGTGGAACACACTCACAAGGAGACCCTGACCCAATACACTTGACTTTTATACAAAAGTTCAAGTGTGGGGGAGGATGGTGAGAATTCCAAGTCCCACTCACACCAAGAGCCATCCAAAAAAAAGTGATGATGGATGATGTTAGCTTTGCCTTGGTAAAACAAAAAGAGAAGAATAGAAGAAAAAAATAAAGAGAGTTGAAAAAAGATGAAAAGAAAAGAAAGAGAGTTAAAAAAAGAGATGAAAAGAAAAAGAAAAAATATGCATATGATATATAAAAAAGACAAAAAAAGAAGGAAGAAAAAGGGAGAGCCTCTTCCTATCTTTGCTACCACTAAGGCCCAATGTCCATATACACTAGTTGTGTGTATGATTTGGCCTTATGGTTCACCTGAGTTGGAGCCTGTACAAACACGTCATCGGTGCATCATTTTCAAGGCTGAATTTAAATATGCTGCCGGTAAGGACACTCCGGTATGCAACAGGTATTAAATGTTTACCAACCCCTTTTGCTCATTCTTGTCTCCATATGATCATTCAAATTCTTGCTTCTCTGTTCATGTCATATGCTCTTGTTTGGATGTATTCTCGCGAGTAGCATCCATAGGTTGTTTCCAAATTAAGCATGGTGCTTGGGTTGAAATAGCCTTCTTTAATCATAATTTGACATGGTGTTGAATTGTCGTGAATGATCTTTGAGTTATTGTCATAAGCATAAAAGTAATTCATGTTTGGAGATGAGTCAAGGCTAGTTTCTTATTGCTATTTTATCTTAGCCTTGCTTGAGCTCTAATAAAAGTTGGGTGAACAATTTTTCAATAATAATAATTTTTTTGACTCTATGGTGTTTTTCACCGGAAGAGTCCTTGTTATTTTCAACCATTTTTCTATCTTTGAATAAAAAGCCGATATAGCTCCGAAGAAGTGTGGGGGTGTCAACACCCTCATCAAAAAAAAAAGAAGAAGAAGGGAGCACCAAAGCACATCATGAACTGGGTGGAGGAGCCTATACAAAACTCGGTTTGATCACTTTATCCCCACCTGTTCATTTTCTTGCTCCCGATTCTATTATAAGTTTCCCACTTGGATTTAATTTTTGAAAGTAAATATGATTATAGCTTTTTGAGAATAGACTACATAATTGTTAGACCTTACATATACTTCATGCTTGTGGGAAAAATATCTAGGAAAAACATTTTGACTAAGTTGTTGTGAAGTGAGATATGGTTCTGGCATGGAAATCCTACCTATTCTATCGAAGTACTTGGAGAGTTTTCTTTTTGATAAAATGCCAAAAATCATAATTTCACACACTCCTCAATGGTTGAAATCCCTACCAAGGCCATATGACATGCTATACTTTGAAAACCCCAGTCATATGCTACTTGTTTGATCATTAAGCCTTGTCAAATTGTTTGTGACCGATGTGAGACTATAGTCATGCACCCACGATTGAGATTCACTTGCACCCACCAAATAAATTGCCAACTCTTATCCTGAGAGTTGCGCACAAACATGCACCCCTTCTGTCCACCAAAAATGCCAACTCTTACCCTGAGAGTTGCGCACCAATCCACCAAATAAAAATGCCGACTCTTACCCTAAGAGTTGCGCATTCCTTAGACACCAAAAATTTACTCCACGTATTCTATCATGACATCTCTCTCCATTCCAAGTTTTTCATATTCTACCCTGAGAGCTATGGGCTGTGTTAAAAAAAAAAGGGAGAGGAAGAAAAAAAAGAAGAAAAAAGTGAAAAAAGGGATAGAGAAGAAAAAAAAGAAGGGGAAAGAAAAAAAAGAGAGGAAGAAAGAAGAAAAAACATAAATATAGCAATGCCTTTGACAGCCCATACTCTCCCAAAAATCTCATCCACCAATAAAGAGAGAGTCATGATGCATGGAGTGTCCAAAAATACTCGAAATTAGGAACCACCCTTTATTCCACACACTTGCACATCTCAATCAAGGTGTATGACTTGTGTCTGCATAGGGTCCGGTTTTTGACAAAGCAATATATGTGATACAAGTAAGCCCACTTTCATACCTGCCCAAAACTCCACTCACAGCTTTTAGTGGTAGGTCATGAAAGAAGGCAAACTCAAAATGCCTTTGGTGAGGTAATCATACACTTTGAGCGACTCGAGAGTACCATTTGAGGAGTACATGTGAACTATGCCTTGTTTGAAAAATCCCATAAAAAAAACTCCGAGTCACTGAGATATGAAAATGGAATGAGATGACTATGTTTCACAGCTGTTCCATTTCTCAACCGCTCAAGGAGATTTGTTAGCCACTCCACATATCCCACAGGTATGAGGTATGTTTTGGAATGACCTTATGCTAGTTCCATGTCTTGAATAGCTATGTTCATGTCTACTTTATCCTAGCCTTTGCTCGGGATGAGCAAAGATCCAAGTGTGGGGGAACTTGTTGGCGCTCCTTATTGCATATATTTTGACCACCAATATATTCCAAAATGATTCAAATCCATGGAACAATGTAGCAATTATATTATTTATCTCACAAGTTCCACAAGTTTTGGTTTCCAGACTTGTTTCGCAGGAAATACAATATTTCATGAAATAAAAGTATCTCAAACAATGGAACGGAGTACACCATTGCGATGGGCTCGTCGAGCTGATCAAAATGGACATATTATTTGTTGTATTTGGAGCTCCCAATAAAAATATATAATTTTTAAAAAGGGCTGCTGACGTCATTGCTGATGCCAGCATCCCAGCAGTCAACCGACAGCAGCAGCAGACCGGCCCCACGTGCAGCGACAGCAGGGGATAGCCGCCGGCCATGCGGGCCCCGCAGGATAGGCGCTACCTCCCACGCGGGGCAGGCGACCGCGTGGGCCAGCCAGACGCCACCACGTGGCGCCGCGGTCCTACCGTCACGCGCGCGCGGACGCATTTGAACGCCGCGGGCGGGACGCGGGATCCCAGCCCGGCCAACCAGGCGGCGCCGCATGGCGACCGTCGGGGCCGAGGCGCACGTCGCACGCGCGGGACGCGGAGCGGACGTGGAGGACCGGGCCGCTGGGCCACGTGTCGTGCCGTCGCTGGCTCCTCCTAGGCGGTGGCGCGGTTCGCGGGATTTGGCACGGCTGGACCGGCTGGTTCGGCCGGTTTGGCCTCGGTTTAGCCACCCGCGCCTGTATATTTCTTTCTAGAATTACTGCAGAGCGCGTATTCCATTGGTATGGCTCCGGTTCGCGGCCTTCCAGGCCGGTTCTTGCCCGGTTTTCGCCGCTGCTTGAAAGGAAACTAAGTTACCGTCATTAGGAGGTCGGTTTTGGCGCATGCAACCGTCATTTGGCAGGGGGTGTAGTGCAAAAGTGCCCCTCTATCCTCTCCTATAAATAGAGGGCTATTCCCCCCATTGTACACACAATCTACACTACATATTTGGGCTATACAATATATATTCTACTTGTTGAGCTTCCACTTTCATATCCTTATAGTAGTAGTAGTGTCCCTCTAGGTGCTCTCACCTAGTTGTATAAGCCAGAAAAGAGGAAGAGAGAGGAGGCACAGAGCGGAGGCGAAGCCGGCTTGTCGGGTTCCCCTCCAACTTGTACCTCTACGGAGCCGACTCCTTCATGAGTAATATCCGCATCCTTTCTTTGCAATTCCCTAGTGATCTTTTAATTAAGGTTTAGTGCTTACTTGCTTGCTTGCAGGATCTCCGCTCGACCGAGTGCTTTAGTCCAGCTAAGAATTCGGACTAGAGTAGTAGCCGTTAGCATAGACGTGGTGTCTGGGCTAACGAGTTACCCGAGTTTGCGCCCAACCCCACGGATAGTTGTGGTAGCCCCGGGGTGACAGCTCCGATCGGGCTGTGTAATCCACCACGTTCGGGTTGGTGTTCTCGTAGAGCTTTTGGCGGCCTTCCCCGGTTACGTCTTCCCGCCTCTTTCGAGAACCGGAAAGGTACCGCTTGCTCCGAAGTGAGTGAGTATAGTAAGCCAAGACTTTCGTTATCTAGTGACCTAGGGCTGAGCTTAGAAAAACCCTCTCGCCCTACAAAAACATCCTTCTACCTACTTCTCCTGGACATTCTTGTTCAACTCTAGTACACTTCTGTTCCCTGTGGAAAATACGATACCCTGAATACTTCCGGGTGAAAGCTACAATGGTACTCCGTGTGCTTGCGGATTTATCTGCTTACGCTAAGAAATACCAACACCTTCCTGCTAGCCAAAATCCCTATCTTCTCAAGAAAACCCTAGTAGCTTGTTACCAACTCCATCCATGGCAGACCACAACCATGGCAACCATCCTGCAGAAGAGGAGGAGGTGAACTCCTATCGCATCACTCGCCACCAAACGGGGTAAGCAGAATCTTAGTCTCGTCTTCCTTTCTTGTTCATCGGCTTTCTAGATCTGATCTTTTGTTTCATCCAAGAAGAGATGGCGCAGGGACCTTGAATGCCATTGCTGCTCATCCAGTGGTGCCAGCAGCGGTTCCTACCCTTGTACCGGCACCGGCTCCTACAGCAGTACCACCACCACTGAAAACAGTAGCATCGGTGGCGGTTGAAGAATCGGCATCGACTGTCGAATTCCGAATCAATCCCCGAACGCGCAACCGGCCGATAAATATTGTCGGGAGTGGATGGCAGCTCAGGACTGCTATTTTGAAGCGACTAAGCAGATTAGCTAGAGGGAGGATCTGATCACTGACTTCTAGAAGGCACTTCTCTGGGCTGAGCGGGAAGTTGAGGAGAAGAAGGAAGAGGTCAAGGAGGCCATCGAGCAGCGGGCAGTTGCTGATGGTCGCATCACCGGTAAGAACCATTATGATCTTCTCTGCCTACTTCTTTTGATTTTTGGAGTGTTCTGCATATTGATCATCCCTTTCATTTTTGCAGACCTGACTATGCGGCTGGAAGCCCTTCAGATTGCTGGGAACGCCGTTGCCATCTCTGTGAACACCCAGGGTGACTCCGTCGTGGAGAGAGTGGAGCACATCTTCCCTCGGGTGAACGAGGTGGCCCTCCATGGTGTCCGTCATGGTGCCGCCATGGCCTTTGCTGCTGCTCAGCTCTACACCGGCCAGGATTTGAGTGGCATCAATGTGAATCTGCCGGAGATGATCGACGCCATGGAGGAGGACTCTGACAACTTCGAGGCGGTGGCAGGAGCGATAGCCAATGTCACTCCATCGGAGCACATAGTTAATAGGGTGTTCCAGCAGTAGATTGTTCTTAGGACACAATCTGCTTGTAAAAACTCTATTATCATAATGAAGTTGATCTTTGATTTCATCTTATTTAATCCTTCTGAGATTGGCCCATCGAGGTCCCTGTTCTTTGCTTCTAAAACATATCTTTTGTTTTATATTTTTGCTCTAAAG
The DNA here is from genome assembly GCA_018135685.1 of Themeda triandra. Taxonomy (NCBI): domain Eukaryota; kingdom Viridiplantae; phylum Streptophyta; class Magnoliopsida; order Poales; family Poaceae; genus Themeda; species Themeda triandra. The sequence goes on along the minus strand of JAENPR010000673.1, from coordinate 45,028 downwards.
GCGATGCATGTCCCATCGGCTATTACCAACCCTGATGTTGGTTATTTTTCTGCTGAAGGTGATATTAGATATCGGCTATTATTTATCTAAACAATTTATAATGCTAAAATCCCGACAAACTCCGCTAATCAACTTTAGTACACATCGGCTTTGACTCATGAATAGATCTAATGTAAATTCTTTCCGAACTATCAGCCGACGTAGTACCACCAACTAGCTCATCCATTAAAAATTTCTCTCAGAGCCGACTGCTATTGATCTTCATCGTTGATAGAGATGAAGTCTCCGTGAAACTCTTAACCAGAAAAAGCAGTCAAATCCTTCAAGGTCCCAGTAGACATGATCAACAGTGGATATGGTGACTGTATCATCAGCAGGAACAATCTCGATGTCATTATCTATCCATTGCATCACACATTGATGCATAGTTGAAGGCACACAACAATTGGCATGAATCCAGTCCCTTCCAAGGAGCAAACTATAGAACCCTTTTTCGTTGAAGACAAAGAAGGTGGTGATTAGGGTCTTACTGCCAATTGTTAATTCAACACTAATTTCCTCCCGGGTACCAGACAAGTTGCCTCCAAAATCCCTCAGCTGCATATCTGTCTTGATCAGATCACCAGAGGTCTTACCTGGCTTTCTGAAGGTCGAATAAGGCATAATATTAATAGAAGCTCCTCCATCCACAAGCATCTTACCCATTGGTTTACCATCAACAAGTCCCTTGACATATAAAGCCTTCGAGATGTCGATGATGCTTGGGTTTGTCAAATATAGCTTGAGAGGCAAATGACAAACTAGCGCCAATTCTTCATATTCTGATTCATCAAAATTAGAATAAATCTTTGGACTGTTGGGTGCTCTAAACTCAGACGGCAGGATACATTGCATATGAATATTAGCCGATCTGCCTAAATCAGCTGTTTGCTTGGCTCTCCAGACCTGTGCCCTTTTAGCCATCTTGGCTCTATCTTGCTTGATCTCTGTGTCTCTCAGGCGCTGAACTCTTCTCTTCTGACTCTTTGAGAGACCACCAGGGCACCACTGGCCTTCTTGCCAAACATACTCATCCTCTTTATTACATTCTTCAATTAGTCCGAGACGATCATGAACACTGCATTTAATAATGTGCCGATCCATCTCGTGTTGTCCAAGTCTCTCATGGACACACCGACGGCTGGTCTAAGATTGTTAATAACCCCTGTACTGATCGCTGCATTCAGGGCAATTGTTTCTAGTGGCAATCTCAAACCTTCGTTCCAGCAATGCCTGAAGAAAGGACATTTCCAATGTAGCTCAGCCTGCTTTCTTTCATACCTTTCTTCTTCAAGTCTTCGTTGGTGTTCTTGTTCTTCAAGTCTTCTTCTGTAATCCTTCTCCTGCTGCCTTTGCCATTTGTTAAGAAGAATACGAGATGTTATTCGTGGACATGCCTCAGCCACTCTAGATGACTCAGGTTGATCAGATAATCGGCTCTTTTGCTGCTCCCATCTTCTCTTGATCTCTCGGTACTCTTCGACAGTCAACTGCAGTCTTGCATCTACTGATCCTGATTCTTTGGCTCTTGTAGAAGTCAGCACCTTGGCTTTACCTTTGGGTAGCACAGCATTAGCCATAGCAGCAGGGAATGGGTTGTCATCCACCTTCATCTTGTTGGTTGTATCAAAGGCCAATTTTCCAGATTCAATAGCCTTCTGGAGCTGTTGCCTGAATACCCTACACTCATTGGTGGAGTGAGTGGTTGAATTGTGTACCTTGCAGTACTTCTTTCCCTTCCTATCTTCAGGACTTATCAGCTCCTTGTGCAACAACTTGATCTGACCCTTTCTCAATAAATAATCAAATATCTTCTCAGCCTTGGAGGTATCAAAATCAAATGTCTCCTGTGTCCCTTCCCCAAGGATGGTTGATGACAATCTGCTTCTTACCCCAATTCCACTCAATTGCATCAATTTCCTCCTCATCTTCTGAATTGTATTACAGCATTAAGTCATAATAATTGGCTATATTTGCAAATTTCTGGAACTGATTATCCATGCGTGGTTGCTGTTGCACATACTCAGACAATGCAGACACTCTTTGTGCTAATGCTCCAAGATTTTCAAACTATTGGCCAATGAGCTTCTCCTTCAGGTATGGTTGCATCCCTTGTTTAGCCAATTTAGCTAACTGGCTGTCTAGCAGATTCAGTGAGAAACACATGTTTTTGGTTTGCCTAAACCTCTATAAATACTCCAAACCAGATTCATTGCTCTTCATCCTCATGCTGGTCAGATCAGTAACATCCTTTTCTGAGGTCTCATTGTAGAAGTATGCATGGAACTTTCTCTCCAGGTCATCCCAGTATCTGATGGAGTCCTTAGGCAGTGATGAATACCATGTAAACGCTGGGCCTGATAGTGATAATGCAAAGAATCTGACTCTATGGATTTCCTCAGTTGATGCATCGCCTAACTGAGCGAGATACTTGCTTATGTGCTCCATGGTGCTTGTACTGTCCAATCCAGTAAACTTGGAGAAATCAGGGACTCTCCAGAGAGGTGGAAGCTCAACATGATTGTACCCTTCTGGATATGGCAAACTGTAGGACTTAGTCTGGCTCCTCTTGATGCCAAACTGTTTCTCCATCACATCAGCTAGATTGTATACCAATTTATCGGTAGGATCCATAGTACCTCTGATGTTTGGGCAGGGAGCCATACTCCAGTGATTATAACTCGAAACTGAAGCAAAGCTGGGTGGATCACCCCACCTTCTGGGGACTGAGTAGCTCCTGGATTCATCACTTGATTGACATGATAATCCACACTCCTTGCGAGCCTCTGAACTGATGGAGCTATTTTTTGAGCCGACTGCGGTACATTCCCAGTTGTACCAAAGTTAGGTGCATGTCCACTATCGACGGTGGATATAGCCTAAAATTTCACATCAAAACACCATCAACAGTCCTGGGAAATGAGGAAGAATAACATGACATGAACATATTTTTATCAATAATTGGTTCCAGTTGTACCTTGAGTATGTGATTGCAGGACTTAGCAAAATGGCACAATACAGACCATGAAGTGGGCCCATAGGGGGGCTCGACCGATCCCCCTAGAGGCTCCACTCAATGTGAGCTTCGGGGCATGATCCAAGGCAACTCTCCACCAGCAATTATCAGCCATCAATCAACATGTGTTTTCACTCAATGGTGGAGAACAAGAGCACACGGATTCATGGACCCACACGCCAGAAGAACCAACGTGACAAGGTGCAACTAGTGGGTGAACCAGAGTCTATGACATGTGGAGACACCAGCCAATCAACTCTGGCTAGCCCCACCTGTCATAGGAGGGTCGGCCGACCCCCTGGTTGTGGCCAACCAGGTCGGTTGCTGCTCCAACGACTCAAGGAAATTCCCCACATGTTGTCTTCATCTCAGCCATCCATCTTAACATGGTTTGGAGGTCGGTTTGATCCAAGGGCTTTGAGATGACATCATGCGGATCACTAACATGGTGGTGGAGTAGCCCTTACTCCACCTCCCCCTATAAATACCTGTTGACTCCACACTCTCAAGGCATGATGTATTATTCTTTAAGACTACCATTGTAGTTTAGTCAGTAGTTGTAGTCTAGTGTGGGAATTAGAGTCGAGTCGAGCGAAGCTCGGAGTCTCCGGAGTCATCTTCTAGAGAGTGTGGTATTCCTCTTATACCTTTTCCTTCAGTATTAATTTATTTATATTCTTCCTTTACTTTATTAAGTATTTACTTTCAGTATTTACTTAGTGCAATACTATACTTGTTATAGTCGTGTTGTGTGCCAAGTCTTAGTAGCATAGTTGTCTTAGTTGGATTGGTCCCTATACCAACTCCTTATGTGTAGATCAACGTCTTTAACTAGGTGCTCTGGCTAGGTCGTATACTCAGTCAGAGTAGTGAGAGTTAGCATAGGCGTGGTGCCTAGGTTGAAACTCACCGTTGGAGGCCTCTAGTCCAGATGGATAGATTATGGGCAGCACTGGCCTGAAGTGACAAATCGGGCTCGAGATTAGGGATTTCCACCATGTAGGGACTAGTTCTTAATAGGCAGGGCGTACATAAGTTTGGTCTCGCTTGAGTAGGGGTTCTCTCTCCTACTCTCTCGCTTCCTCCCCTCACACAAGTAGTTAGGAATCAGTCTAGCTAAGTCAGTTAACTATTAGGATTGAGTTCACAGGAGCAAAGGTAGATACATAGGAGACTTATACTCACTCGTTGTCCTCCCACCTAGCTACTCTATGTTGGCGGTCCTTATCGACGATTTTATACCACCAATTAGACATGAAAAAGGGTGAATTATATATTCCTATACGCATATACCTTTGCAACTAACCCAAATCCACATGCACTAGGAAATATACTATTGTTGCAGGAATCAATAAAAAGTGCAGGGATTATACAATAAAAAGGCGCTTTCTGGAAAGCGCCAAACCAACTCAAGTGAAGCCAGGCCACCTTGGGACCAGAATGGGCCGAAACACCGAACCACCATGGCCAAGGCCCAGAGGAGAACCGACCTGACGAAGTCGGTCAGGGGGCGGCGGCACCCTGGCTCGGCCGCGCCAGGGGCGCGTGCGCGCCGCCCCGACTGCCCCGTGGGTCCGGCCGACTGGAGGCGGTTCCTTAATGACAGAGGAGGGCGGTGCGCTGGTGTACCTGCCAAATCAGGCTCAAACTGACCTCCTCAAATATATAAAAAGGGGAGAAGAATTGGTTTTACAACACACACATTCATTTGGAGCCTCTCTCTCCCTCACCTCTACACTTGTTCATTAGCTTAGCCTTAGTAGTGTTGGAGCTAGGAAAGCTACCAAGGAGAGCTTGTCTCCTAGGAAGGAGAGATTCAACTTGGTAATCCTCTATGGAGTGTTCTTCCTTGTTCAAGTTCTCATTCCTTATATATAGCTTAGCATATGAACTAGAGCATAGTCTTGATCATGGTCATCCTGATATGTATGAACTAGAGCAAAGTTCATATGACCAGTCATGACATGTTCATCCCTGTTCTTCATCGTTCATATGTTCTATAGGATTAGAGTCCACGATGAGAATGAAGTAACGGTTCGTTGTTCTTTCGGGTTTGCCTATGTTCTAGCTCGTCCATTCGTAGGGTGGGAGTCCTGGGGGAGCATAGGTAGTTCTCTAGTATGCGGACGTGGTGTACGGATACGAGAGGGCCTTCGAATATGATGGCATGCCACGATTGAGGGGTGACAGCCCTGTCCATCCCTCATAATCCCCACGTCCGCATGTCGTTTAGGAGTTCGTAAATGCCTCTATCGGCTGGCAGACCAGCTGCGGGGGTCTCCCTATTACTCTAGGCTCTGACTTGTCTCTAGTCTTGTATAACATGTGACTTAGCTATTCTATGCATAGCTGTATACGACCAACCTGCTCCGTGTAGATTTATTCTTTATTCTTTCTGTTACTTTTATTCCTTATTTCTGTTTATCCTTGAGTTTGGCCCAAGTGTGTGTCCACTATCCTCAAATTACCATTTATCTTACCCCTACATAGCACTAAGGCTAATTTCAATGATATGAGGTTCCATATCCATGTGCTAGAAGTATTTTACACCATGCCTTCCTTTGGGAAAATATAAATAACGATACCCTGACATACTTCCGGGTGAAATGCTACATCGATAGATCCGTGCGCTTGCGGATAAATATCTATAGAACATGACTATCATCTAGCATTTCTTGGTATGACCACTGGAATGTAACAATTCTAGTGATTGCGCTAAGAAATGCCAACAAGCATTTCTGGCGCCGTTGCCGGGAATGGACTTAAAACCTCCATACTTGGTAACGACGTTAAGAATATCAACAAGCATTTCTGGCGCCGTTGCCGGGGAAGGCATTGGTTAAAATAATCTAGCACAACATGGATATATAACTTCATTAGAAATAGTCCTAGTCTATGCAGGCTAACTTTTATGTTTTCTCCTATTACGGATGAAAACAGGATAGTGTATGTCTGGTTTCTCCCTGCCAGACAATTTCCATCCAAATCCGGAGGCACTCCTAAGGAAGAAAAAGCCTAGAGCTTCTTCTTCTTCTGCTACTCCGTCGGCAGTCAAACCGGTCATCATCGCATCATCAGCAACCATCCAAATGGCTCAAAAGACCCTCCACGAGTTCTCCGTCCCCGCTATTGCCAACGTGCCCACCGGGCCCGTTGTTAATGTGGCGGACAAGAACTTTGAGCTCAGGACTGGTTTGATCACCATGGTGCAGGGGATTCTGTTTTGCGGACTCCCCAACGAGGATGCCAACGCTCACTTACAGCGCTTCCTAGAGCTGTGTGACACCATTATCATCAAGGACATTGAAGCAGATGTCATCAGGCTCCGGCTGTTTCCTTTCTCCCTTGTGGGGAAAGTGAAACAGTGGTTTTACAAGGACAAGGAAGTTGTGAGCACGTGGAGCAAATGCTCCACGGCATTCCTCACAAATGCCCTGAGAGGAAGAATTGCCAATTTCCAGCAAATGCAGATGGAACCCATTCCTGAAGCCTGGGAGAGACTTCAAGGCTTCATCTAAGATTGTCCTCATCATGGGATGGAGGAATGGTTGGTGCTCCAAAACTTTTACAATGGGCTCATTGTTGGCGGTCCTTAACTCTGATTTTTACCCGCCAATTATAGATCATTTTGGGGGAAATAAATATTTTATTGCACATATATCTTTACTATTGACCTAGTTCCACCTGTGCTTGGAGAAAATATTGTTTTGCAGAATATACAACAAGTGCAGGAATTTCTAGAATAAAAAGGCGCTTTTTGGAAGGCGTAAAAAGGCAAAGAAAACAAGGCAGCCCACCTCGGGGTCGAAGTGGGCCAAAACACCAGCAAAGGCGCGGCCCAGAGGACGGCCCAGGTCCACACGCCAAAGGCGGTCAGGGGCGGCGCCACCCAGGCGCACGCGCGCCAGCCCTGCCGCCAGGTGGGCCCGGCCAAGGCGGTTTGCCTCCTTCCATCTGGGGCATGACAGTTTCGCTGGTGCTTTTACCTCACTACCCCCGAACCGCCTCCAGCACCCTATAAAAGAAGAGGAGAGGCCCCCCACCAACACACACACACCATTTGGAGCCATCTCTACACCTCTCACTTGTTCTTTTAGCATTAGTGTTAGTCCTTTGGAGCTAGGCAAAGCTACTTGGAGAGCTTGTCTCCAGGAAGAAAAGCTACACTCTTGGTATAAATCTATGGAGCGTTCTTCCTTAGTCAAGTTCTCATCTTATTTATATAGTCGTGCATATGAACTAGAGTATAGTCTAGTACACGATATATTCAATGATCAAGAACTAGGCCATAGTTCTTGTGAGAGTTTTTCATCGTGTTCTACTTTGTTCTTCATCGTTCATATATTTTACTTGTTTAGATTAGATTGTAGGAGAGGAATAGTGGTTTGATGTACCTTCGGGTTTGCCTATTTCTTAGCTCGTCCATCCGTAGGGTGGGAGTCCTGGGGGGACGTAGGTAGCTCCTTAGTATGCGGGCATGTTGCCCGGGTGCGAGGGAACCTTCGGATATGTCGGCATGCCATGGTTGAGGTGGTAGGCGACAGGTGGTGACAGCCCTGTCCGTCCCCTGTAATCCCCCACGTTCACATGTCGAGTAGGAGTTCGTAAATGCTGCCATCGACTGGCAGACCAGTTGCCGCGGTCTCCCCATATTCCTAGTCTATAGTCGAGTCTGGACTTGTATAACATGTGGAATTAGCTATTCTAGCATTGACTATGTAGGACCTGCCTACTCCGCGTAGATTATTCTTTATTCTTTATTTTACCTTTATTCCTTTGAGGTTGCTCTAAGTGTGTGTCCACTATCCAAATTACTGTATGCTTACCCCTGTATAGCACATTGGTCGGTTTCTCCTCATGCTAGATATTATATTCATACCCATGCTAGATTACTTAACTACCCCATGCCTTCCTTTGGGAAATTATAAATAATGATACCCCGAATACTTCCGGGTGAAATCTTTTACGATAGATTCGTGCGCTTGCGGATATTATTCTAATAGGATGTGATCTATCTGTTGGCAACATTCACATAGTTGCTGGAACCAGTTTCTAGTAAATATGATGAGTAAAGCCAACAAGCATTTCTGGCGCCGTTGCCGGGGATGGAATTAAAACCTCCATACTTGGTAGCGATGCTAAGAAATGTCAATAAGCATTTCTGGCGCCGTTGCCGGGGATGGAATTAAAACCTCCATACTTGGTAGCGACGCTAAGAAATGTCAACAAGCATTTCTGGCGCCATTGCCGGGGAAGGCATGGAAGTTAAGGATCTAGCAGCATGGATATGCATATGATATATAAAATGAGAAACAACAATGTCTATACAGGCTAACTTTTATGTTTTCTCCTGTTGTGGATGAAAACGGGATAGTGCATGACCGGTTTCTCTCTGCGGAAAATTTCAACTCAAATCCGGAGGCACTCCTAAGGAGGAAGAGGACTCATGCCCTTTCCTCTTACGCTACTCCGCCGATAGATAAACCAGTCACCGTCGCTCCTACCACGCCGCACTCCATGGCCAAGTCCTTGCGCGAGTTCTCTATCCCCAATGTTGCCAACGTGCCCACTGGGCCCGCTGTCAACTTGGGAGACAAGAACTTCGAGCTCAGGATCGGGCTCATTACCATGGTGCGAGGCAAGTTCATTCGTGTGGACTGCCTAGTGAGGACGCCAACGCCCATCTTCGCGTTTCTTGGAGATATGCGACACCATCGTCATCAAGGATGTCGCACCGATGCAATCGCTCGGGCTCTTCCCTTTCTCCCGGTGGGAAAGGCGAAGACTGGTTCTACAAGGACAAGGCCGGCTGTTGACACATGGAGCAAGTGCTCCACAGCGTTCCTCGCTAAATTCTTTCCCATGGGCAAAACCAATACCCTACGGGGAAGAATCGCCAACTTCCAGCAGAACTCGCTGGAACCCATCCCTGAGACATGGGAGAGGCTCCAGGAGTACATCCAGGAATGCCCTCACCATGGGATGAAAAGTTGGCTGGTGCTCCAGAACTTCTACAACGGGTTAACACCCATGTCGAAGGGGCACCTGGACACCTGTTGACGATCGTTAAGTATCAATTTTATATCATCAACGCAGCAAGAGAAAGGACTAATATGAGTTCACCTGTTAGATATAGGGGTTACACCGACGTAATTCCACGAGTTTTGGTGATTGTCTATTTACGCGGTGGTTATCGAAAGAGAACCAAAAGGAGGCCCACATGTCATGATTACATAGAGATAAAGACCGAACGGGTAAAATTGTATAATCTAGAAGACTCCGGAAGGCGACCCCGAAGGCCGGGCCCCACTGGGGGTGGCCGGTCGGCCGACCCGGGGGAGTCGGCCGACTCCCCATCTCCACCAATTAGGTGGAGTCTCGTGGATCCCGCCTCCACCGCCTTTGAGGATGAATAATTATCGTCCATTTAGGTCGGTTTGATCCGAGGGCCGTGGTTCATCCTAGGGGGCTATATATTCGAGCCCCCGGCCCCGGGTGAAACCCTAATTCATTCTCTCTTCATTCATCGAGAGGATTCGAGAAGCCAGAGCCACCATCTCAATTAGAGCTCCATAGTTTAGTAGCATAGCTACATAGGAATAGATCTAGAGGGAATCAAGCCTAGCTTGGAGTCCGGATCTGTCGGAGTTCTTGGTAATTCCCCTCTACATTCTTGTAATATTCATCATTGTTCGTGATACTATGAGTAGTACTTTATTCTATTCTATTATATCGAGACTTGACTTTGCTCTATTTGATTATGTTCTCAATTATATTGTTCTTAGTTTACTTTGATTATATGTTTAGCATAGTTGGACTAGAATTATGTTTATGCATAGGATCGTATAGCGCTTGCTCATTAGATCGATGGGTAAGTGGTAAATATTGTGTAGGCGTGGTGCCTAGACCGTATTTATCTACGATTACACCCTATTGGCCGGTCGTGTGGTAGATCGCGGAAGTGACGGTTCCGTTGAGTCCTTTGTATTCCATCCCCGTTGGTAGGTCTTAGTAGAACAACCTATTACATTGAAGTCATTGCTATGTCTCTAGTCTTCTCGGTAATATCACTATGCATAGATGTAACCTTTTCCCGCCATGATTGCTAGATGTTCTTGCACTAATCATTGTATGCTTTGACTTTGTAGTTAGAATAACATAGAATTATACCCTAGATCGTCCTAGTCCATGCTAGTGTTATAAGCTTAGAGTGCTAAGTTGAGATGGCTTATTACTATTATTTTATGTGGCTAAATGCTCTCATTTATCTTATGTCATTTATCATTCATTCCTATATTTTATGTGACACTTACCCCGTATGAGATGATCGATACTGACAAGGTTAAGCTCTCCATTATCGCATGTGCATTGGTCATCACTCATTATCCAGTTCATTCCCTTCCCGTGGTAAAATTATAAATAACGATACCTGGATTACTCCTGGTTAAAATGCTACGATGATATATTACAGTAAAATGAACCCTTCTTATTTCAGTTGCACTTAATAGACATCAACAAGCATCTTTGGCGCCGTTGCGGGGAAGGTTGAAAGCCAATGGATAATGAGCAGCATTGCACTACATAATGAGATTGAGCACTTGTCACCATTCTCTACTCATACACCTTACCCTTGTCTTTCGTCTATTTTATATCTTATGCGGGGTAATGTATGAAAAAGACAATTCTTCCGATAATTATATTGACGATCCGAAGCTTTATTCGGGAAAGCGAAAGCGGGTTGAAGAAGACCAATCAATCATCATCATCAACTCAACTTGGAAGTTTGTCGAAGCAAAAAGTCAACCTTTCGTGCGAGACTTGACACCAACGTTTGAAGCCATGGCGAACAAGTCACTCCGCGAGTTCTCGGCTCCAACTACGGACAACATTCATACTTGGACCAGTGCGGACATCGAAGGAGCTTTTGAGCTCAAGCCTGCGCTAATCAACATGGTGCAAGCAAGCCAGGTTCGTGGGAAGGCCCATAAAGATGCTAGTGCTCATCTCCAACACTTTCGGAGATTTGTAGCACATTCACTATCAAGGATGTCCCCAGAGATGCTATACTACTTCGCCTCTTCCCATTCTCACTCTTGGGGAGAGCGAAGCAGTGGCTACGCCAATAAGGAGAAGAATACTACGTGGGCACTATGTTCCACCAATTTCTTGGCGAAGTTCTTCCCCATGGGCAAGACAAATGCTCTTCGTGGGAAGATATCAAGCTTTCAACAACACCATGATGAGACTGTCCCGTAAGCTTGGGAGCGCTTTCAAGATTACATCCTCGAGTGCCCTCATCATGGCATGGAGAATTGGCGCTTATGCGACATTCTACCATGGGCTCGGCAACGACACACGTGAGACGATGGATGCTTTGCTGTTGGAGGTGCATTCTTATCACTCACTATTCCTCAAGCCACAAACTCTTGTGGAGAAGATGGCATCCAACCAAGGTTGGAGTGAAGAAAGAACTCGAGACCCGCAAGAGAGGTGGAGGAATGCACCCAGTGAAAGAGGTAGACATGTTGTCTCGCAAAATGGATTTGCTAATGAAGAGGCTCGATGAGAGAGCCCCGAGAGAAGAAAGAAGTCATGCATATACATGATGCTCGCATGACATGTGAAGAGTGTGGAGAGACTGGGCACACAGGTGCTAACCGCCTTAGCCGAAGGAGGACGTGAACTACCTCAATAACAACAACAATAATAATTACTATCGTCCTCGCCAGAATCAAGGCTGGAATCAAAGCGCAAGGCCTAACTACTCGGGCAATTATTCGGGCAACTATCAAGGTAACAACTCCTCCTACAATAATTACAACCAACCGCCTTTGAGAGAGTTAGTGCTGAACCAAGGCAAGATGATGGACAATCTGTCCAAGAAGCCGACATCAAATGACAAGATCCTAGAGACACTCAAAGAACAGAATGGATGGTTTTTCCAATGCCATCAAGAGTCGGCTCAGGCTTCAACAAGATACTTGAGTCGCGGTACAACAGCTTGTTAACCTTGCTCCCTCCACTGGTCAAGGTAAACCGGGAACAACCCGAAGAGCTCGAGACGCAAATCTTGTTGATATATTCAATGTAGAAGATAGCCGGAGTGATCCATCGAAGGGGTCATGGATAGACTCAACTCGCCAATCAAGAAGGGCGATCCGGGAGACCGATCATTCCGATCTCCATTGGAAGTACCAATTTCAATGAGGCAATCTGTGACTTCGGTTCAAGCATCAACATTATGCCAAGAGTGATATATGAGAAGCTATTCGAGATGCCCCTTAGCATACACAACCATGTACTTACGGCTTGCGGATCGGTCACTCCGTGTCCCTTTGGGAGTACTTGAAGACATATGTGTACGAGTAGGCAACTTGTATGTTCCCGGAGACTTCGTGGTAGTAGATACGGGATGAAAGGTCCCCTATCATTCTCGGGATGACCATTCTTGAACACCGCTGGAGCCATCATGTATGCCAACACTTTGCCAAGATTATCTTCAACATCAAGGGCAAGAGAGAAGCCTTCTTCTTCAAGAACAGAGTGCTTTGCCTTCAAGACACCCTCATCAAGAGAACAGTGAGAAGAAGAAGAATCCAGCTAAGAAGAGCAAGAACAAGAATAAGAAGACCAAGAAGACGAGATGCAGTGAGGATGGTCACCTGCAGGTCCATAAGGAGCATGACCACTTACTCGATCCCCACGTCTAATCAAGAAGGATGACCCAGTGTCCCAACCATTCAATGCTCCATCAACAAGCTCTTTCAATAAAGGCATGCCGTGACACCGGATCGGGCGTCAACATCATGGCCAAGGTAACCTATGAGTATCTATATGGCACTATGCCTTTGGAGCCTACCTATGCACAAATGCAGATGGCGGACCGGACATTCCGCTTCGTCGAAGGAGAAGTGAAGGATGTCCTCATCCGATAGATGACCATTATGTCCCTACAGAGACTTCCTAGTCATTGACATGGGAGATGACTATGATCCTCCAATCATCCTAGGAAGACCATTCCTGAACACCACCAAAGCTATCATCTATATTGGGACAGGAGAGATTCACTTCCACTTTCCTACTGAGAAGGTACGCCGCTACTTCAATAATAATTATATAATCACTGAGGAGCCCAAAAAGAACAGAGCAAGGAGAAGGCAGCGTACCCGTCGCCAGAACAAGAAGAACATCACCACAGATGGATGGGCTGACTATGAGGGAGAAGTGTCTAGATATGAAGATCGATACCCAGAAGAGAAGAACATTGTAGAAGAACCCGAAGAAGTGCTACCAAAAGAAAACCAAGTACCCCAAGAAGCTTCCTCCTCAAGGTCATCTTCTCCAACAAAGAAGGTGTGGAAAGTAAAAGTAAAATCAGAATCAATTCCTACACAAGAGGCGACATCATCCGAGGCGCCAGCCGATGCGCCCCTTGAAAAATGAGCGAACATGACAAGTCCTGTTCGGAAGACTTAAAACCACCGAACGCCGCGCCAAGAGGTAACTTGGTATTTATCAGCAATTACTTTTCAGCATTATATTTTTACCTTAGCATATTTATTTTCCTACTTGCATCTTAGTTGCATCTTTACTCTTTTATCTTTGCATTAGAAAAGAAAATAAAGATGTTGTGCATTTGCATCCAGAAAAACTTTAAGCCCCATGTGGATAATCATTCACCGTGGTGGCACAAAAATAATTTCAAAGATGTTTATCTTTCCCTCGTCTGCATTTCTTAAATAATAAAAAAGATAAAAATATTTCTTGTGATCCCGTTAGAATGAGTATTAAGTTAGAAAGTTCTAGACAACCAAGGCCTAGAGGTTTTATCACTAACACTTAATCAGTTCCACAAGCTTTGTTGTCTATTTGAGCTTCATAGAACATCAAGGATCAAGAAGAGCTAACAAGCGAAAGGACATCCAGTCCCCGTCGAGACCTTGCCCGTGACAATTGAACGCCGTCTCCAACAAAGAACTATCCACGACACTCCTAGAGGACTAGAACGTCTTCAAAGGTGCTGTCGTCGAACATCGCGAGACTATATCAACATCCAGCTTGGGGGAGAGCATCCCCCGTGTACCAAGCTAAGTGTCTCCAACTTATTTATTTATGCTTTATTAAAGTATGCTTTGTTAAACAACAACAACAACAACAACAATAGCCTTTTATCCCAAGCAAGTTGGGGTAGGCTAGAGGTGAAACCCAGAAGAGACAAGTTACAGAGCAACACAAAAAGTCATGGTTCAGGCACGTTGATAGCTAGTCTCCAAGCGCTCCTATCCATAGCTAAATCCTTGGAGATATTCCACTCCTTAAGGTCTCTCTTAACCGACTCGCCCCAAGTCGGTTTAGGTCGACCTCTCCCGCTCTTTACATTATCGACCCGCTTTAAAACTCCACTACGCACTGGCGCCTCAGGAGGCCTCCGTTGGACATGTCCAAACCATCTCAACCGATGTTGAATCAGTTTCTCCTCAATTGGTGCAACCCCAACCCTATCCCGAATATCGTCGTTTTGGACTCTATCCCTCCTAGTGTGCCCACAAACCCAACGCAACATACGCATTTCCGCTACACTTAGTTGCTGGATATGTCACCTTTTTGTGGGCCAACATTCCGCACCGTATAACATCGCCGGACGAATTGCCGTCCTATAGAACTTACCTTTTAGCTTCTGGGGCACCCTTTTGTCAAAGAGGACGCCAGAAGCTTGACGCCATTTCAACCAACCGGCTGAGATTCTATGTCTAACATCTTCATCAATGTCTCCATCCTTTTGAAGCATTGATCCTAGATACCGAAAACTATCCTTCTTGGCCACCACTTGCCCATCGAGGATAACGTCTCCTCCTCGTGCCTAGTCGTCTTTGAAATCGCACCTAAAGTATGCTTTGTTAAAACAAACTAAAAAAGATGAATAACCATAGAAACCCGAAAGATTTCCTTATTTATCTTTACTACTTCGGAGAGCTCTTGCAATCTGTCTTTAAAAAGTTATCCCCTAGAATAAACTCTACATGGAGATGATGAATAGTTGCTCTGCCGTAATTCCTTTCAAGTACCTAGTTTTCAACCTTGCACTCTCCCGAGTTTTGGACACAACTTGTTTAGATTTGAGATTTGCTCGAACCCGAAACTTGTGGGTAGCGAACACTTGATCTAAGTCTAGATGGTTGACGGGTATGATATGGGAAGGTTTTGAGCTCAGTCGTCCATCTTGTTCCTAGAGATACTAGAGTTCGGAGAATTTATCTTTGAAAATATTAAATTCCTGCATGATGAGTTCCTTTATGATGAGAGTTCAAATTCCTACCACAGGCCATGTATTCATGCTTACTAGATTAGGAAAACCCATCTCGTTTATATAGATCACACTGTAGCTTGAGTGTAGTCTTTATAGGCATTGAGTGTGGTTATGCTGTGGACCCATAAGGAATTAGTCATGTTAAAGTCAATACTATGTGCTCTCCATCCATTGATCTATGCTACTTCTGTCCTCAGAAGCACGCACCCATTTTATAAATACATTCGTTCTGTGCTAATTCTGTTCCTAGAAGTACCACCCACATATAGATCCATATCCACCACATATTGTGCTATCTCTACCCTGGAGATACGCACCTATGCTGCTCCTACACTGGGAGTACGCATCCATCTATCCATCCATCCACATATACATACGCCATTCATTTCACTTTATCCAGAAAAGGTTCTACTCCTATCCTGGGAGTGAACATCTAGAAATAATCATCGCCGATCTATTTGCCTACATAAAAGCTCCAGTCATTATCATTTCAAGTTATATACACTCCCCGTTGCTAAAGTTTCATTTCCAGAGGATTGGTTGCTCTAAAAAAAGAGAGAGAAAGAGTAGCCAAGTCCTCCCATTCAAGAAGTTTCAAGGTTTTCCAAATAAAGGGAGTCATGTTATCCCCAAAGGAGCGAGTGTAGAAGTAGATGTTCACCAGTTGAGTACCCCTCATAATCATTTCCTTACCACCATCATACTATCATCATCCTATTATCATCTTATCACCCATTCCACTTCCTCATTCACATGCACATATGACTTTATTATTATTTTAGTTCCTATTGGATCCATGTCTTAACTGCAATATATGCAAGTGAGTTTGAGTGTCTCCCCACCTATGAGCTCCACATAAGCCTATTAGAAAGTAGGGTGAGAGAGAGAAGGCACTTTCCACTATGCCTTAGTTCCACAAATATCACATATTCTCGAGAGAAGAGAGAAGGCATACACTACTCATGCCTTAGAGAGGATCCAAATACCACAAATGAGAGACTCGAAAGGTTCATACAAGGAACTCTGAATTTTATTTCAAACCTTGCAAAAACTCCGGATAATAGTTGATCAAAGAGCGAGAAACATGGCGCTTGACTTGACCGTTCTATCTTTCAACTACTCAAGACCCAAGTGACGGTTACAAGCCCCATGGTGAAAGGTAATATGAGTGAGTTTTGAGTCAGGATAGTTCACTCTAATCCGAAGGAGAGTTCTTGTTTGAACGCATGTGTACTTGTGAGAAATGAAAGCATTGTAGCAACTCCTGATCCATCACTGAGTCTGTCTTTGCTCAGGGACGAGCAAAAGGTAAGCTTGGGGGGTTTGTTGACGATCGTTAAGTATCAATTTTATATCGTCAACACAGCAAGAGAAAGGACTAATATGAGTTCACCTGTTAGATATTGGGGTTACACTGACAGAATTCCACGAGTTTTGGTGATTGTCTATTTCTGCAGGGGGTTATCAGAAAGAGAACCAAAGGAGGCCCACATGTCATGATTACATAGAGATAAAGACCGAATGGGTAAAATTGTATAATCTAGAAGACTCCAGAAGGCGACCCCTGAAGGCTGGGCCCCACCTGGCAGGGTGGCCAGTTGGCCGACCCAGGGGGGGAGTCGGCCGACTCCCCATCTCCACCAATTAGGTGGAGTCTCGTGGATCCTGCCTCCACCACCTTTGAGGATGAATAATTATCGTCCATTTAGGTCAGTTTGATCCGAGGGCTGTGGTTCATCCTAGGGGGCTATATATTCAGAGCCCCAGGCCCCTGGGTGAAACCCTAATTCATTCTCTTTCATTCATCTCGAGAGGATTCGAGAAGCCGAGCCACCATCTCAATTAGAGCTCCATAGTTTAGTAGCATAGCTACATAGGAATAGATCTAGAGGGAATCAAGCCTAGCTTGGAATCCGAGTCTGTCGGAGTTCTTGGTAATTCCCCTCTACATTCTTGTAATATTCATCATTGTTCGTGATACTATGAGTAGTACTTTATTCTATTCTATTATATCAGACTTGACTTTGCTCTATTTGATTATGTTCTCAATTATATTGTTCTTAGTTTACTTTGATTATATGTTTAGCATAGTTGGACTAGAATTATGTTTATGCATAGGATCGTATAGCGCTTGCTCATTAGATCGATGGGTAAGTGGTAAATATTGTGTAGGCGTGGTGCCTAGACCGTATTTATCTGCGATTACACCCTATTGGCCGGGTCGTGTGGTAGATCGCGGAAGTGACAGTTCCGTTGAGTCCTTTGTATTCCATCCCCCGTTGGTAGGTCTTAGTAGAACAACCTATTACATTGAAGTCATTGCTATGTCTCTAGTCTTCTCTGGTAATATCACTATGCATAGATGTAACCTTTTCCCACCATGATTGCTAGATGTTCTTGCACTAATCATTGTATGCTTTGACTTTGTTGTTAGAATAACATAGGATTATACCCTAGATCGTCCTAGTCCATGCTAGTGTTATAAGCTTAGAGTGCTAAGTTGAGATGGCTTATTACTATTATTTTATGTGGCTAAATGCTCTCATTTATCTTATGTCATTTATCATTCATTCCTATATTTTATGTGACACTTACCCCGTATGAGATGATCGATACGAGACAAGGTTAAGCTCTCCATTATCGCATGTGCATTGCTCATCACTCATTATCCAAAGGCATTCCCTTCCCAAAGTGGTAAAATTATAAATAACGATACCTGGATTACTCCTGGTTAAAATGCTACGATGATATATTCTGTGCGCTTGCGGAACCCTTCTTATTTCAGTTGCACTTAATAGACATCAACAACACCGCCGCTGGCGGCGCATTCCTATCATTGACTGTTGATAGTGCCACGGCACTGATCAACAAAATGGTAGAGAACCAAGCTTGGGGGGAGGACCGCGCCCCCACTAAGGGACAAAAAGGCATGCATACCGTGAAGGAGGTGGATATGCTTGCCGCAAAAATAGACCTACTCCTGAAGAAGATTGATGGTGGTGCCATCAATGATGCATCTGGCACTGTCAACGCCATGGACGCTCGCATGATATGCGAAGTCTGTGGTGAAGCTGGACACTCGGGGAATGACTGCCTCGAGACCCGTGAAGAGGCCGCCTACCTCAACAATGGGTTTCGCCAGCAACAAGGAGGGGGAAATGGCTGGAACAACCAGTCCCATCATCCATTCCAAGGTAATTTGAATTACGCCTCCGGGTTTAATTTGAATCAACCTTCATTGAAGGATCTGGTTTACGGCCAAGCCAAGATCAACGAAAATCTCACCAAAAAGATGATCCAAAATGACAAGATCTTGGAAAACATGAACAATAAGATAGAGGGCCTATCATCCGCTGTCAAGAATCAGCTGAGCTTCAACAAGATGATAGAAACCCAACTCGCCCAGATTGTCACAGCAATCCCGACGAACGCTGACACGAGCAAGATCCCGGGGCAACCCGAGGTCCCGCCCGAGTCGGTGAACATGATCGCAACAGGGTTTGGTCACCCCTGTTAAGCCAAGCAAGCTTGGGGGAGGAATAAGAGCACCGACAAAATAGGTCGGTAAGTATTCTCTTGATACTTGAAAAAAAAAAGGGGGGAGAGAGTAGAATATATATATATATATATATATATATATATATATATATATATATATATATATATATATATATATATATATATATATATATATATATATATATATATGCCCTAAGAAGAAAAGAAAAAAAAAAGAAAAAAAAGAATAAAACTTCTTCTCTGAAAAAAGAGAAAAGAAGTTTTATTTTTGAAGAAAAAAGGAGTTTTTAAAACCGCCGGGACAAAAGCCCCAACGGCTAGCGCCAAGGGCTAGCCGTTGGCGCCCAACGGCCAAAGGGGAGGAGCAGCGGGGCCCGCCTGGGCGCGCGCGCGCCCGAGGCGCACTCGCGCCAGTCCTGCGGCCTCGGGTGCCGCGCCGGCGGCCAACGGCTCTTAGCCGTTGCCCCTCCCCCACTCGGCTGGTGCTTCGCCTATAAAATGAAGGGGGTGGCCGGGGTGAGCAACCACCTCCCATTTCTCAATCTCCCACTCTCTTCCACCCCCACTTCCTATGCCACAAGTTTCCACTAGCACATTTTGAGCAAAAGCGCAAGTGTTAGAGCTAGTCTCGGGTGTAGAAAATCGACTTCCACTAGTTCTTTCGCACCCGAGAACTAGCCACCGGCGTAGTCCACCATGAGCGACTATAGTTCGTGGGGGTACGGTGAGGGCTCGAGCTCTTACTATGGTGCCTCCTACGAGCCCGAAGCTTCCAGGGAGGAGGCACCACCTGCGACCCCCGAGCCCGAGGGAATCTACGCGGTCGATGCCCTGTACCTCGACCTGGAGGGCCAGCAGGAGCTGCAGAGGTACCATAGCCTCAAGGATCGGCTGTTCAACCACACGACGGTCTACGATGCCAACCTCATCAAGAAAATAGGTATGGATGTTGACTTCGAAACCATTTGGAGGGCGGTTGGTTGGGAGAACATCGATCCCATCTATGAGCAAGGTTCACGTCTCTTGACCATCCAGTTTTTATGCACACTTGATTTTGATGATGAGCATGTCTACTTTTGTTTATTTGGCACGGATCATCATCTTACTTGGAGAGAGCTCGCTCATCATCTAGGTTTTCATTCTAAGTGTGCACTTAAGCTAGATGCATCCATCCCTGGTTTTGAGCGAAATTCTTTTTGGGAAAAGATTTCGGGTAGGGTAGAAGTTGGACCTTTCAAACCCCTGAACACTCAGATCCAACACCCTACCCTTAGACTCATGCATCGTTGGATCTCCATAACTTTGTTTCCTACTGGCAAGATTAGATGGGTGCATTCTGTAGAGCTTAAGCTTCTTTTCGCCATGGTTCATAAGCTCAAGGTCGCTCCTGTGAAGGAGATGTGCCTCCACTAGATAGATATGGTAAAGAAGTCTTATGCTATCGGTTGCACCTCTCTAGTTACTCGCATTGCCAATGCCGTAGGAGCACTAGATGAGAATGATGTTGAGTATATTCCTCTTGATCGGCCGATTTGCGACTTGCGTGTCCTAAATCAAGGGCACACTTTGAAGGCCGATGGAAAAGATCATATCTGTTTCTTCTTCTCCGGTTATGTAAATAAGATTCGGTTACCTAACCCGGATCTTTATCTACATAACTGTGATGTGCTCACCTTTGATTTGAAGACTGCAGAAGAAGCACGCAGGGAAGAACAGGTACCGAGAGCCACTAGAGGAGGAGCTGAGGAGTATGCACAGCCTGACTCTCCCGCTCGCCTGACGCTCCCTGTGCCTCCTCCCGAAGTACGGTTATGGTGGATGGGAGGCCTACCAGGGCTACCCAGGCTACTCGGGGTGGGAGCAGTACCCTCAGTCGGCATAAACCGCTGAGAGGGCATGGTCTGAGGCAGGGACCGACGAGTGGGAGCGACAGAGACAGTACGATGTCGACTCGCCACCACCAGAGCAGGAGCCGACGCTGGCCTCAGTCCATGCACGCATTGGACAGCTGCAGATCCAGACGAACGACATCAAGAACACCCTGGGTAACTTCATGCATTCAACGACCCAGGTGGCGCAGCGAAGACGGGCAAAGGGTTCGACGCTCTTGCGAGAGCCTCCGCATCCAGCGGAGAAAGCGGAGGGGCCTATCGGAGGTCCCGGGATACAACCCTGGGCCATGAGCTTCGGGATAAGCTTGGGGAGGACCCCACTTGAGGTACCCGTAACAACCCGGAAAATTCACCAACACAAAAATCCCAACTACAAAAATTTTTCTAAACAAACCCATGTTTGTTGCTTGTCATGTAGGAAACCCTACCCAGTTGGGCGACTAGAACCCATGTTTAGTTAATAAACGATGCATTAAAACATTATCACATGCGTCTTAGCATCTCCTTAAGTCACATGCGAATAGGATCTCAATTGGAACCCATGTACCTTGATTCATAGTTGATATGACATGTTGAATTATAAGATAGTCATGCATTGTTGTACATCTTAATTAATATGGGTGATTTGGATTTTATTGGATTTTTGTATTGATTAATTAAAACAACACATGCGAATTTACTTATATAATAAGTAAATATATACATACTATTATGGGAATAATACCCAACATGCCCTATGACTTAATTTGACCACCATGGAATATTGTACAAATAATACAAATAACAAAATACCTATATACATATAGTATACTACCAAATACACAAATAGAAAAGGGAAAGAAATACAAATAAATGACAATAGCCAAACTGGCCCAAAACTCGTGCCCGGCCTGCTACTCTCACTCCCTCTCCTTTTCATTTCCTCCAGCCCAAGCCAGCCAATCCGGCCCGAAAACCCCGGCCCGCGACCTCTCCTCCCCTTTTTGTAGCTGAAGACAGGAGAGAGGTGAAAAAAGGAACCCAGTTTGCAGGAATCTTGACAGAAATGTGTGCAGAATTACCTCTGCTAGTCAAATTATCCCAAAGCATGATGACTCAGAAATTTTCCTGGTAGCGTGTAATTTTCCTGCTTGTATCGGTGGAGATGACGAGTAAGACAAGCACAATAACTGATATGGTCGTAATCGTTTGTTCCACCGCAAGCAAACAATATATTCTTAAGGCTAGCTTTATCAAATCAGTCATCATCTATCCGGCCTCCAAGCTCCTAAGGTGGATCGAAAAGGTACTCCACGTGGAGCGCATGGTGCAACTAGCAATGAAGACACTTTAAAGGAAGAGTTTCACTTCTTTCCTCTTATTATCTTGTAATATAAATCTAGTGTTCTTGGTTCTCTCAATCATGCACAGATCGATGCTTCTCTCAAGCAAGGAACATACTACATTGGGAGCCACCACACCAGATTAGACCAGACCAGGGTTATTTGTACTCTAATCACCGGCCAAATTAAAGATCTTTGTCAGGGTCAGGCGTAAGCAAAGAATAAAGCCACATACATGGCTGGGGTAGCAGTGGAAACGAATTGGGCAGTGAGCCATATATAGTTTTATATATAGGAGGATCATGTGCTAGAATTGCTTTTGTTTGTTACTGATCATATAAGCAAAGAATAACTTTTCCTACCTTGTACTAATCTCAAAAACAACTTTTTAGCCAACAATATTGTGATCGTTACGTCTCAAGTGCACACATATTCACTGCAGCTAGTAGACACTATGCAGTACATATATGTAGGAGCACTGGTATATGGCGGATGTGTCTCTCTGAATCAACGCTAGTGTCTGTCTCGAAAAGCAACAATATCGGAGCCACCAGATCCTATCAGATCAGGATGTTAATTAATAATACTCTAAGCAAAGAATAAAGCAACATATATATACTATGGGGAAGTGGGAGCAAACAATAAAAGCCACACCAGAGATTCCCTTCTCTGATAATGCAATCGGGTAGCAAAGTTGCATCGAGAACTGTGCAAACAAGTTTCATTGTGAGTTTGTGCTGATGTGCAAACATGTTTCATGATTCTTATGGGACCTTTGCTGCGCTGAAGCTCAAAGTTGACTTGGTTACTCGGCACCTTGACTTGGTTGTGTTAGCCATAGCTTTGCATGTTCTATATTTAGAGTGTTGCCATTCTTGTATAGTCTAGTGACTTCATGTTCCCACCACATCCCAGTTCGCCGACTTCCTCACCAAGGATCTCCCAACGTCAGTATTTTAGGAGTTTCGATCTAGTCTTAACATTCGTCATGCTCCCGATAAGACTGCGGGGGAGTGTTAGGGATAGCTTTGCATGTTCTATATTTAGAGTGTTGCCATTCTTGTATAGTCGAGTGGCTGTATGTGTGCACCCTGTGTTGAGTGGTTGTAATCGCCTGTGGACTGGCTCATGTGCCATCCCGGCTATCTATATAAACTCTGTACAATGTATGGAATACAATTCATTCCAATTACTCTTTCAGGTTGCATGTAATTATTCGTCCTCCAGTTGTATTGTAGGTGTTTGAGATAACAGCAGAAGTTAAACCAAGCCTTGAAAGGCATGTTTACCCCAACCCTTTTGAACCGGATGGTCATATTGTGACGATTTGCTACAGAAATGACTCCGACCAGATAATGCATTTCCTTTCCGTTTTCCTATGTATGCATGCATTCCGTTATCAATACATTGCTGATGATACTTACATTGTCCTTTCAGAAGTGACAAATCGGTTAATGAAGCACCTGCCATGTCATTTTTGAGAAAAATTATGTTGTGTTCTATCTGTTGCTATTGGATTAAGATTTTGGTATTAGTACTGTGACTGGACAATGCAATACTGTTGTTTGCACCAAAATTTGACCAGCAGAAGAAAAGACTATAAGAGGAATTTTCAAGGGAGTCAAGAGGCGATGATTGTCAAAATGAACGAATCAGTTGATCAAGATCGGTTATTCATGGAAGGGGAAGACTAGAATTGGCTACACAAGGTCGAGCAAAATCGCAGAGGCTCCTGTTTACACCAAAATTTGGATTGGTAAACATTTAGAGGAGAAACCTTTCGGAATAATACCTGGATCAGATGTTGAAAGATCAGCTAAGGTCAAATTGGTCAATTTGTCAACTGAGAAAGATGATGGCATTCGTATCAAGGATGGTCACAAGGAGGATGCCAAAGCCCCGATTCTGAGTAGATAAAACCGAGGAATCAACTAAGAGGAGAATGGATCGGTAAACCGAAATCAATTGCTTCAAGAGATACGTGGGGATGATTAATTTCGATTCGGTTACTTAAGAAGTTTACGTCAACAGCATGGGACTCTACAGCACAAAATAGTAGAGCCCAAGTTACCTAGTTTAATCTATTTTAGGTTATTATCCTTATTTACAAGTCGTATAAGAATAGGACTTGGTCAAGCCCAGGGTATAAATATGTAAGCCCCGGCACATTGTAAGGACAATCTCACATTCAATACAACAAACCCTTTCGGCCTCTGTGCCACGGCCTCTGTGCCACCTTAGTTCTTAGGATTCTCGGCGTATTTGCATCTGGCATGGCTAGTTCGACCTCTCGCTTGCTCTATAAGTATCGTTATGAAGCTTTTACTTATGCTAGATCGGGCCGGTTCGACCTTCTTTTGATGCATTTGTAAAGGTGACTATTGTTCGTGCTAGATCGGGTCGGTTCGACCTCCTTTCGATGCATTAGCAATGGTTGAGGGGTTTCGTGTTTATGCTAGGTTTGGCCGGTTCGACCTCTTACTTAGTATCGCGCGTGCCAACAGTTTGTGTTGACGCTTAACAGGGCCAGTTCGACCTCCTGTCGTATGAGTTAGCACAGGCTAGTTGTCGGCTCTGCTGGATGTGGCAATCTAGTAGATTCATTAAGTTATCTCTGCTAGTTATCGGCTCTGCTAGACTTGCAATCTAGTAGATTCATCAAGTTACCATTGCTAATTATCGGCTCTACTTGATTTGGCATCCAGGTAGATTCATCAAGTTACCAATGTTGTTAGATCTATTTGTTTATTTTATTGTAAACAACATCTTTGTCCGATCAAAATTGGTAGATTTGGCTTACATCTTTTTAGATCCGATCATCATCAATGCTTTCACGGTTTAGATCTATAATGTTGATGATCGATCTCATGCTTACATTAGCTAGATCTTATCAATCTTTGTTCGTAACGTGTGCGCGTTCTAGGATATAGGTAGCCTTGTAATTCAGTTATAAAGTTAGTTATGCACCTAGTTTGTTCTCATGTTGAGATCGGTTAATTTAGCCGATTCTCCAGAGCTCCACCCATATCATCGTTTGCATCAGTCTGTCTAGATCTAGTTGATTTGTTAAACTTGCTTGGACGAGACTTAGCCCAACGATTACTTAGTCAACGGGTTTCAAATTCACGGGTTTAGTAGATCTATTAGATTTATTCATGCTTATGCACACATGTAGGATTTTTCATAATCTTATCTGTTGGCGGTCCTTAACTCCATTTTTTACCCACCAATTATAGATTATTTTGGGAGTAATAAATATTTTATTACACATATATCTTTACTATTGACCTAGTTCCACTTGTAATTGGAGAAAATATTGTTTTGCAGAATTTACACCAAGTGCAGGAATTTCTGGAATAAAAATGCGCTTTTCGGAAGGCGTAAATGGAGCTAGAGGACAAAGCAGCCCACCTGAGGTCGACATGGGCCAAAAGCACCAGCATGGACACGACCCAGGAGGTGGCCCAGGCCCACTGGCCAAAGGCGGTCAGGGGGAGGTGCCACCCAGGCGCGAGCGCGCCTGGGGGACACGCGCGCCCCCTGCTGCCAGGTGGGCCCGGCCAAGGCGGTTGGCCTCCTGCCATCTGAGGAAGGACGGTTCCGCTGGTGCTTTTACCTCTCTGCCCCCGAACCGCCTTCAGGAGACTATAAAAGAAGAGGAGAGGCCCCCATCAACACACACACCATTTGGAGCTCTCTCTACACCTCTCACTTGTTCTTTTAGCATTAGTGTTAGGCCATCGAAGCTAGGCAAAGCTACTTGGAGAGCTTGTCTCCAGGAGAAAAAGCTACATCTTTGGTACAAATCTATGGAGCGTTCTTCCTTAGTCAAGTCCTCATTACATTTATATAGTCTTGCATATGAACTAGAGTATAGCCTAGTACACATATATTCGATGATCAAGAACTAGGCCATAGTTCTTGTGAGAGTTGTTCATCGTGTTCTACATTGTTCTTCATCGTTCATGTTTTTACTTGTTTAGATTAGATTGTAGAAGAGGAATAGCGGTTCGATGTGCCTTCTGGTTTGCCTATGTCCTAGCTCGTGCATCCGTAGGGTGGGAGTCCTGGGGGGATGTAGGTAGCTCCTTAGTATGCGGGCGTGGTGTCCGGATGCGAAGGAACCTTCGGATATGTCGGCATGCCACGGTTGAGGTGGTAGGCGGCGTGGTGATGCCACTTGTTCGTCCCTTGTAATCCCCATGTCCGCATGTTGAGTAGGAGTTCGTAAATGCCGCCATCGATCAAGTGCCATTGCCGCGGTCTCCCCATATTCCTAGTCTATAGTCGAGTCTTGACTTGTATAACATGTGGAATTAGCTGTTCTAGCATTGACTATATAGGACCTGACTGCTCCGCGTAGATTATTCTTTGTTCTTTATTTTCCTTTATTCCTTTGAGATTGCTCTGAGTGTGTGTCCACTATCCAAACTACCATTTGCTTACCCCTGTATAGCACATTGGTCAGTTTCTCCTCATGCTAAATATTATATTCATACCCATGCTAGATACTTGACACCCCATGCCTTCCTTTGGGAAATTATAAATAATGATACCCTGAATACTTCCGGGTGAAATGCTGCAACGATAGATCCGTACGCTTGTGGATGTTATTCTAATAGGATGTGATCTATCTGTTGGCAACTCTCACATAGTTACTAGAACTTGTTTCTAGTGATTGTGATGAGAAATGCCAACGTGCATTTCTGGCGCCGTTACCGAGGATGGGCTTTATCTCTGTTTGTGGTAATCGCGCTAAGAAATGCCAACAAGCATTTATGGCGCTATTGCCGGGATGGGCTTTATGTCTGCTTTGTGGTAATCGCGCTAAGAAATGCCAACAAGCATTTCTCGCGCCGTTGGGGAAGGCATGGAAGTTAAGCATCTATCAGCATGGGTATGCATATAATATAAAATGAGAAATGACAAATGTCTATACAAAGCTAACTTTTATGTTTTCTCCTATTGTGGATGAAAACAAGATAGTGCATGTCTCGGTTTCTCCCCGCCGGAAAACTTCGTTTCAACCGGAGGAGGGCCCCTAAGGAGGAACAGGACTCGTGCCTCTTCTTCTTCTGCTACTCCGCCAACAATTGAACCAGTCATCGTCGCACCTACCGCACCGCACTCCATGGCCAAGTCCCTGCGCGAGTTC
This sequence comes from Themeda triandra, assembly GCA_018135685.1. Classification (NCBI taxonomy): domain Eukaryota; kingdom Viridiplantae; phylum Streptophyta; class Magnoliopsida; order Poales; family Poaceae; genus Themeda; species Themeda triandra. The sequence goes on along the minus strand of JAENPR010000673.1, from coordinate 17,778 downwards.
TCTGTCCCCAATGTTGCCAATGTGCCCACTGGGCCCGCTGTCAACTTGGGAGACAATAACATCGAGCTTCGGACTGGGCTCATTACCATGGTGCAGGCAAGTTTATTCTGTGGACTGCCTAGTGAGGACGCCAACGCCCATCTTCTGCGATTCTTGGAGATCTGCGACACCATCGTCATCAAGGATGTCGCACCTGATGCAATCAGGCTCAGGCTCTTCCCTTTCTCCCTTGTGGGAAAGGCGAAGACCTGGTTCTACAAAGACAAGGCCGTGTTGACACATGGAGCAAGTGCTCCACCGCGTTCCTCGCTAAATTCTTCCCCATGGGCAAAACCAATGCCCTACGGGGAGAATCGCCAACTTCCAGCCAGGACTTCCGCCGGAACCCATCCCCGAGGCATGGGAGAGGCTCCAGGAGTACATCCAGAATGCCCTCACCATGGGATGGAAAGTTGGCCGGTGCTCCATCTTCTACAATGGGTTAACACCCATGTCAAAGGGGCACCTGGACGCCGCCGCTGGCGGCGCCTTTCTATCATTGACTGTTGATAGTGCCACGGCACTAATCAAAAAATGGTGGAAAACCAAGCTTGGGGGAAGGAGCGTGCCCCCACTAAAGGACAAAAAGCTATGCATACCGTGAAGGAGGCGGATATGCTTACCGCAAAAATAGACCTACTCCTGAAGAAGATTGATGGTGGTGCCATCAATGATGCATCCAGCACCGTCAACGCCATGGACGCTCGCATGACGTGCGAGGTCTGTGGTGAAGCTGGACACTCGGGGAATGACTGCCCCGAGACCCGAGAAGAGGCCGCCTACCTCAACAATGGGTTTGGCCAGCAACAAGGAGGAGGAAATGGCTAGAACAACCAGTCCCGTCCTCCATTCCAAGGTAATTCGAATTACGCCTCCTGGTTTAATTCGAATCAACCTTCATTGAAGGACCTGGTTTACGGCCAAGCCAAGATCAACGAAAATCTCACCAAAAAGATGATACAAAATGATAAGATCTTGGAGAATATGAATAACAAGCTAGAGGGCATATCATCAGCTGTCAAGAGTCAGCAAAGCTTCAACAAAATGATAGAGACACAGCTTACCCAGTTAGCTGCCGCTCTTCGCAAAACTGGGGATACAGATGTCAAGGATGAACTGAAATCAGTAACCACAAGGGGAGGAAGGTCCACTCATGATCCACCACACCCTAACCAAGCTGCATCAGGAAGGCAAAAGGTGCAGCAACAAGAGGAACCTCCTGCTGGGAAAGAACCCAGGAGACAGCACCAATGGAAGCAACGGTAGATTACCCTGATACAACTCACCTACCGTTCCCCTCAAGAACCAAGAAGCTATCCGTGGATACACAATTTGCACACTTTGTTGAGATGATTGAAAAGGTACACGTGAGCATCCCGCTGCTGGACGTCTTGCATGTCCCTTCCTATGCAAGATACGTGAAGAATATCATCAACAACAAACGCCCTCTACCATCCACGGAGATGGTCAAACTGATAGAAGAATGCAGCGCAGCGATACTCAATCACCTGCCTGAAAAGAAGAAGGATCTGGATGTCCCACTATCACTTGTTCGATCGGGGGTCAGCAGTTTGACCATGCCCTATGTGACCTGGGAGCCAGCGTGAGCGTCATGCCAAAGACGGTCTTTGACAAGTTGGATTGCACGCAGCTTGCGCCCACAACTATGACCCTCCAGCTAGCCGACTCCTCCATCCACTATCCTACAGGGATTGCAGAAGATATTCCAGTGAAGGTTCGAGTGTACTTTGTGCCAGTCGACTTCGTGGTGCTTGACATGGAGCTTACCAAAGAAACACCTCTCATCCTAGGGAGGCCATTGTTAAGCACCGCTGGAGCTCAAATAGATGTTAGAGCTGGAGAAATCCGCTTCAACATAAATGGCCAGGAGGAGAAGTTTGAATTTCGACCCCGCAAGCAAGAGCAATGCAACATGATCCGTATCAAATACGGACCAAACACCCAAGGCATACGGAAAGTTGAGATCCAGCCCCAGGCCTCCATGAGCAAGCCAAGGAAAGAAAATAAGGAGAAGCCCAAGGCGACTCCTAAGAAGGAGCAAAAGGCTGCAACACAGCCTAAGAAAAAGAAAGTCGCTCCCAAACAAAAAGCTAAGAAAGAAGAAGTCTCTACTCCACCAAAGAAGGTAGTACGGAAAGTGCAGGAAGAGCCACCTGCCACCACACCTCCTAAAGTTATCAAGATGGAGTGGAGACCCAAGAAGGTACAACCAACAAACTCTTATACAACGGACATACCATCCACAAGTAAAGACGGAGGAAGTCCTGCCCAAACAAAAGATCAACCCCGGGCCATGAGCTTGGGACAACTTGGGGAGGACCCCCACACGAGGTACCCGCATTGCATATTTAATTTCCTGCAAATTTATTTTCTTTTTAGCATGTTTAAATTCAAGTTTCCTATCTTGCATTGAAAATCCAAAAAATAATAATAATAATAATTTTTATTCTACTCTATATAATGTGCCATGAAATGTTTAGTTCTACCCTTGTTGATATGATTAGTTGCTCTGTTTTATGTCTCTCTTGTACTTGTTTAAAATGGAGTTTTCTCTAAAATTTGGGTTTATCGGCTTTACATTATCATGCTCTAGAAACTTGATTTAGTGGGTTGCATACAATTGCTCTAGTCTAGGTTATTGCGCGATATGATATAGTGACATAGACCACAAAGAATGACTTCGTCTCTTTGAGAAAACCCGACGTCCGTAGTTTTGTTTCAAAAATTTCAAAAACAATAGTTCCTCAATGATCGCAAAATACCTACCAAGGCCAAATACGACATGCTCTTCTACAAGATTATAAAACCCTTGTTGTCGTATGCTTCTTACCAATCATTGGGCCTTGTCACGGTTTGAACCTAACCTAGATTAGGGTCTTACACATATGGTTGAGATTCACTTACACCCACCAAATAATTGCCGACTCTCACACTGAGAGTCGCGCACAACATGCACCCCTCACGCCTACATGCCAATTCTTACACCGAGAATTGCGCACCATTCCACCAAATAAAAGTGCTGACCCTTACCCTGATGATCGCGCACCCTTCTCCTTTAGTTTACCAAAACCCTAAACCCTAAACCCTAAACCCTAAACCCTAAACCCTAAACCCTAAACCCTAAACCCTTTACCAAAATTCTCCATGCATTCTATCATGACATCTCTCTCCACTCCATCCTTTTCCAAGCAATAAGTTATGGGCTATGTTCTTAGTCGAAAAAAAAGAAAAAAGGGGAGAAGAAAAAAACAGAAAGAGATAGTTGTAGGACTTACCACTCTTGTAGGCAAACGGGGAAAGTCTTAGATCCCCGTTCAAAAAAATGAGAGAAAAGTTTTTAGTTGCTCTTTGATAGCCCATATTTCGTTCATCTCTTCATCCACCAATAAAAGAGAGATTGTCATGATGCATGGAGACCCAAAAATACCACAAAAATTAGGAATCATTCTTCATCCATCCCACACACTTGCACATCTCAACCTAGTGTATGGCTTTAACCTTAACATGGTTCGGACTTTGACTCGCTACACACAAGCGGTAAGTAAGCCATTCCTTGTACGCCTACCAAGAACTCCACTCAAAAAAATACTAGAGGTAGGATACAAAGGCAAACATCAAAGACTTCGGTGAGGTAACCATACACTTTGAGCGATTGAGTGGGTCATTTGAGGATCTTGGTTTATTTTACAAAATCTTACAAAACCTCCGGACTGAAAGTTGATCTTGGGACGAATGAAAAGCACCGGTCTTTGAAACTGTTCTATTTTGCAATCGCTCAAGACTTGAGAAAATTAGAAGCCCCACTCTATTCAGAATCATAGAGTAGATATAATTGCCGATTTATTCAAATTGCAAAGTAGAACGCTCTATTTTATCTTGTACACCCGAGATATAATCGGCATTGCAGCAACTCCCCGATCAACAACCCAACAAGAAAGCCTTGCTCAGGACGAGCAAGGGGTAAGCTTGGGGATCTTGTTGGCGGTCCTTAACTCCATTTTTTACCCGCCAATTATAGACCATTTTGGGAGAAATAAATATTTTATTGCACATATATCTTTACTATTGACCTAGTTCCACTTGTACTTGGAGAAAATATTGTTTTGCAGAATTTACACCAAGTGCAGAATTTCGCAACAAAAAGGCGCTTTTCGGAAGGCGTAAAAGGAGCTAGAGGACAAAGCACCCACCTGAGGTTGACATGGGCCAAAAGCACCAAAGATGGACATGACCCAGGAGGTGGCCCAGGCCCACCGGCCAAAGGCGGTCAGGGGGAGGTGCCACCCAGGCGCGAGCGCGCCTGGGGCGCGCGCGCCCTCCTGCTGCCAGGTGGGCCCGACCAAGGCGGTTGGCCTCCTGCCATCTGAGGAAGGACGGTTCCGCTGGTGCTTTTACCTCCCTGCCCCTGAACCGCCTTCAGGAGACCATAAAAGAAGAGTGGAGGCCCCCCATCAACATACACACCATTTGGAGCTCTCTCTACACCTCTCACTTGTTCTTTTAGCATTAGTGTTAGGCCATTGGAGCTAGGCAAAGCTACTTGGAGAGCTTGTCTCCAGGAGGAAAAGCTATATCTTTGGTACAAATCTATGGAGCGTTCTTCCTTAGTCAAGTTCTCATTACATTTATATAGTCTTGCATATGAACTAGAGTATAGCCTAGTACATGATATATTCGATGATCAAGAACTAGGCCATAGTTCTTGTGAGAGTTGCTCATCGTGTTCTACATTGTTCTTCATCATTCATATGTTTTACTTATTTAGATTAGATTGTAGAAGAGGAATAGCGGTTCGATGTGCCTTCTGGTTTGCCTATGTCCTAGCTCGTCCATCCGTAGGGTGGGAGTCCTGGGGGGATGTAGGTAGCTCCTTAGTATGCGGGCGTGGTGTCCGGATATGAGGAAACCTTCGGATATGTCGGCATGCCACGGTTGAGGTGGTAGGCGGCAGGTGGTGACAGCCCCCCGTCCGTCCCTTGTAATCCCCCACGTTCGCATGTTGAGTAGGAGTTCGTAAATGCCGCCATCGACCGGTGCACCAGCTTGCCGTGGTCTCCCCATATTCCTAGTCTATAGTCGAGTCTTGACTTGTATAACATGTGGAATTAGCTGTTCTAGCATTGACTATATAGGACCTGCCTTCTCCGCGTAGATTATTCTTTATTCTTTATTTTCCTTTATTCCTTTGAGATTGCTCTGAGTGTGTGTCCACTATCCAAACTACCATTTGCTTACCTCTGTATAGCACATTGGTCGGTTTCTCCTCATGCTAAATATTATATTCATACCCATGCTAGATACTTGACACCCCATGCCTTCTTTTGGGAAATTATAAATAATGATACCCTGAATACTTCCGGGTGGAATGCTGCAACGATTGATCCGTGTGCTTGCGGATGTTATTCTAATAGGATGTGATCTATCTATTGGCAACTCTCGCATAATTACTAGAACTTGTTTCTAGTGATTGTGACGAGAAATGCCAATGTGCGTAAACGTCGTTTTGAGCTTGTCGGAGTTTTGCATAGCCAAACCATAGTAATTTTTCCATGTAGACAAACCATGGTAAATTTTCATGGACACAATTTCCCAACTAGTGGGAGTCGAAACCATTTTTACTTTTTTATGTGGTTGGCCCCATGATTTTCCTGTCATCTGATTCCTTCAGTCACGACGAACAGATATCACCTCGACCGAGCCATACTCTGCAGCCTAGCGCTCGTCGCCCTGACAGGTGTGGGCCATGACCAATGGACGTTTGCAATCGTAAGTGAACATCAGACGTGACCATACATAGCGGCGCCCCATCACCTCCCCGTGTGGTCCACACTTGCCATATTTTTTTGCATAAAACGTCGTTTTGAGCTTGTCGGAGCTTTGCACAGCCAAACCATAGTAATTTTTCCATGTAGACAAACCATGGTAAATTTCCATGGATGCAATTTCCCAACAAGTGGGAGTAGGAACCATTTTTATATTTTTATGTGGTGGGGCCCATGATTTTCCTGTCATCTGATTCCTTTGGTCACGACGAACAGATATCACCTCAACCGAGCCGTACTCTGCAGCCTAGCACTCGTCGCCCTGACAGGTGTGGGCCGCGACCAATGGACGTTTGGAATCGTAAGTGAACATCGGACGTGACATACATAGCAGCGCTCCCTCACCGCCCCGTGTGGTCCACACTTGCCATATTTTCCGCATAAAACGTCATTTTGAGCTTGTCGGAGCTTTGCATAGCCAAACCATAGTAATTTTTCCATGTAGACAAACCATGGTAAATTTCCATGGATGCAATTACCCAACTAGTGGGAGTAGGAACCATTTTTACATTTTTATGTGGTGGGGCCCTCGATTTTCCTGTCATCTGATTCCTTCGGTCACAATGAATAGATATCAGCTCGATTGAGCCATACTCTACGGCCTAGCGCTCGTCGCCCTGATAGGTGTGGGCCGCGACCAATGGACGTTTGGAATCATAAGTGAACATCGGACGTGACTGTTGGCGGTCCTTAACTCGATTCTAACCCCACCAACTTTAGACTAGGCAATATTAAGTTTCACCTAGAATAGGGCTCTACTCTAACCATTTCCACAGTGTGGCGTAGAATTCTTGTTTTGCAGGTCAACACTAAAATACACTTAAAATGAGCCAAGAACTGGAGAAAAACTATGCTATGAGAAGGTGGCCCACTTACCAGATAATTCGGTTCTCAAACATAGTCTAAAATGCCAAGCATGAACCCATGAGGTGAAGGGCCAAAGTCTAGACCAATTCTATCTTGGGCCGCATGACCATGTCTCAAGAATTGGGCGCCACGGATGCATCCGGACTCCGATTTGGGCAAAACACCGCCGATTCGAAGCCAGCCTGAAAGGCCCATGCACCGGTGGCAAAAGCAGAGGCCCAGTAGGCCCACACTGGGCACGTGCGCGCTCGAGGCATGAGCGCGCCTGTCCTGGCGCCAAACGGGCCCAACTTTGGTCGGTCGGTCCATGACGACACGCTGAGGTCGGTTTTGCTGGTGCTTTGTACATGGAAGGAATGAAACCACCTCTAGAGGTCAGTTTTGAACCTACCATATGAGGATGGCACTTTTCCAAAGAGCCCCCTCCTCTCCACTATAAAAGGAGGCTCCCTCCTCCTCATTCAACACATCATTCCAAGGATCAAGAGCTACTACACCTAGAGAATAAAGAGCCACACTCCATGGGCTTGGTTTAGGGTTTAGGGTTTAGGGTTTAGGGTTTAGGGTTTAGGGTTTAGGGTTTAGGGTTTAGGGTTTAGGGTTTAGGGTTTAGGGTTTAGGGTTTAGGGTTTAGGGGGTTTAGGGTTTAGGGTTTAGGGTTTAGGGTTTAGGGTTTAGGGTTTAGGGTTTAGGGTTTAGGGTTTAGGGTTTAGGGTTTAGGGTTTAGGGTTTAGGGTTTAGGGTTTAGGGTTTAGGGTTTAGGGTTTAGGGTTTAGGGTTTAGGGTTTTTTAGGGTTTAGGGTTTAGGGTTTAGGGTTTAGGGTTTAGGGTTTAGGGTTTAGGGTTTAGGGTTTAGGGTTTAGGGTTTAGGGTTTAGGGTTTAGGGTTTAGGGTTTAGGGTTTAGGGTTTAGGGTTTAGGGTTTAGGGTTTAGGGTTTAGGGTTTAGGGTTTAGGGTTTAGGGTTTAGGGTTTAGGGTTTAGGGTTTAGGGTTTAGGGTTTAGGGTTTAGGGTTTAGGGTTTAGGGTTTAGGGTTTAGGGTTTAGGGTTTAGGGTTTAGGGTTTAGGGTTTAGGGTTTAGGGTTTAGGGTTTAGGGTTTAGGGTTTAGGGTTTAGGGTTTAGGGTTTAGGGTTTAGGGTTTAGGGTTTAGGGTTTAGGGTTTAGGGTTTAGGGTTTAGGGTTTAGGGTTTAGGGTTTAGGGTTTAGGGTTTAGGGTTTAGGGTTTAGGGTTTAGGGTTTAGGGTTTAGGGTTTAGGGTTTAGGGTTTAGGGTTTAGGGTTTAGGGTTTAGGGTTTAGGGTTTAGGGTTTAGGGTTTAGGGTTTAGGGTTTAGGGTTTAGGGTTTAGGGTTTAGGGTTTAGGGTTTAGGGTTTAGGGTTTAGGGTTTAGGGTTTAGGGTTTAGGGTTTAGGGTTTAGGGTTTAGGGTTTAGGGTTTAGGGTTTAGGGTTTAGGGTTTAGGGTTTAGGGTTTAGGGTTTAGGGTTTAGGGTTTAGGGTTTAGGGTTTAGGGTTTAGGGTTTAGGGTTTAGGGTTTAGGGTTTAGGGTTTAGGGTTTAGGGTTTAGGGTTTAGGGTTTAGGGTTTAGGGTTTAGGGTTTAGGGTTTAGGGTTTAGGGTTTAGGGTTTAGGGTTTAGGGTTTAGGGTTTAGGGTTTAGGGTTTAGGGTTTAGGGTTTAGGGTTTAGGGTTTAGGGTTTAGGGTTTAGGGTTTAGGGTTTAGGGTTTAGGGTTTAGGGTTTAGGGTTTAGGGTTTAGGGTTTAGGGTTTAGGGTTTAGGGTTTAGGGTTTAGGGTTTAGGGTTTAGGGTTTAGGGTTTAGGGTTTAGGGTTTAGGGTTTAGGGTTTAGGGTTTAGGGTTTTAGGGTTTAGGGTTTAGGGTTTAGGGTTTAGGGTTTAGGGTTTAGGGTTTAGGGTTTAGGGTTTAGGGTTTAGGGTTTAGGGTTTAGGGTTTAGGGTTTAGGGTTTAGGGTTTAGGGTTTAGGGTTTAGGGTTTAGGGTTTAGGGTTTAGGGTTTAGGGTTTAGGGTTTAGGGTTTAGGGTTTAGGGTTTAGGGTTTAGGGTTTAGGGTTTAGGGTTTAGGGTTTAGGGTTTAGGGTTTAGGGTTTTTAGGGTTTAGGGTTTAGGGTTTAGGGTTTAGGGTTTAGGGTTTAGGGTTTAGGGTTTAGGGTTTAGGGTTTAGGGTTTAGGGTTTAGGGTTTAGGGTTTAGGGTTTAGGGTTTAGGGTTTAGGGTTTAGGGTTTAGGGTTTAGGGTTTAGGGTTTAGGGTTTAGGGTTTAGGGTTTAGGGTTTAGGGTTTAGGGTTTAGGGTTTAGGGTTTAGGGTTTAGGGTTTAGGGTTTAGGGTTTAGGGTTTAGGGTTTAGGGTTTAGGGTTTAGGGTTTAGGGTTTAGGGTTTAGGGTTTAGGGTTTAGGGTTTAGGGTTTAGGGTTTAGGGTTTAGGGTTTAGGGTTTAGGGTTTAGGGTTTAGGGTTTAGGGTTTAGGGTTTAGGGTTTAGGGTTTAGGGTTTAGGGTTTAGGGTTTAGGGTTTAGGGTTTAGGGTTTAGGGTTTAGGGTTTAGGGTTTAGGGTTTAGGGTTTAGGGTTTAGGGTTTAGGGTTTAGGGTTTAGGGGGTTTAGGGTTTAGGGTTTAGGGTTTAGGGTTTAGGGTTTAGGGTTTAGGGTTTAGGGTTTAGGGTTTAGGGTTTAGGGTTTAGGGTTTAGGGTTTAGGGTTTAGGGTTTAGGGTTTAGGGTTTAGGGTTTAGGGTTTAGGGTTTAGGGTTTAGGGTTTAGGGTTTAGGGTTTAGGGTTTAGGGTTTAGGGTTTAGGGTTTAGGGTTTAGGGGTTTAGGGTTTAGGGTTTAGGGTTTAGGGTTTAGGGTTTAGGGTTTAGGGTTTAGGGTTTAGGGTTTAGGGTTTAGGGTTTAGGGTTTAGGGTTTAGGGTTTAGGGTTTAGGGTTTAGGGTTTAGGGTTTAGGGTTTAGGGTTTAGGGTTTAGGGTTTAGGGTTTAGGGTTTAGGGTTTAGGGTTTAGGGTTTAGGGTTTAGGGTTTAGGGTTTAGGGTTTAGGGTTTAGGGTTTAGGGTTTAGGGTTTAGGGTTTAGGGTTTAGGGTTTAGGGTTTAGGGTTTAGGGTTTAGGGTTTAGGGTTTAGGGTTTAGGGTTTAGGGTTTAGGGTTTAGGGTTTAGGGTTTAGGGTTTAGGGTTTAGGGTTTAGGGTTTAGGGTTTAGGGTTTAGGGTTTAGGGTTTAGGGTTTAGGGTTTAGGGTTTAGGGTTTAGGGTTTAGGGTTTAGGGTTTAGGGTTTAGGGTTTAGGGTTTAGGGTTTAGGGTTTAGGGTTTAGGGTTTAGGGTTTAGGGTTTAGGGTTTAGGGTTTAGGGTTTAGGGTTTAGGGTTTAGGGTTTAGGGTTTAGGGTTTAGGGTTTAGGGTTTAGGGTTTAGGGTTTAGGGTTTAGGGTTTAGGGTTTAGGGTTTAGGGTTTAGGGTTTAGGGTTTAGGGTTTAGGGTTTAGGGTTTAGGGTTTAGGGTTTAGGGTTTAGGGTTTAGGGTTTAGGGTTTAG